>CM070016.1:18430244-19030244 GCA_036247105.1 Cirrhinus mrigala
GAAAGAGAGTTATAGTTCTGAGTTTTCAAGATATAAATCTTTTCTAACAATATAAGTGTTTACTGTCACTTTTTTATCAATTTAACACATCCTTACTGAAAAAAGTATGAATTTTTTCCAAACAAACAAAGGAAAAAAAATTCTGAACTATAAACTTTAAACAAACTTTATACAGTGTATATTGTAACAAAAAAAAAACTGATTTTAAATAAATGCTTTTCTTTTTTAATGTTTTATTCATCAAGGAATCCTGAAAAAGGTATCACAGGTTCAAATAAATAAATAAATAAATAAATAAATAAATAAATAAATAAATAAATAAATAATGTTAGCACAACTGTTTTCAACACTAATAATAAATCACCATATTAAATTTATTTCTGAAATATCATTTGACACTGAAGACTGGAGTAATGATGCTGAAAATTCAAAGTTCAAAGTTCAAATTTATTTCTAAAGCACTGAATAAAACAACAATGTTGACCATAGTGCTGTACAAGCAATATTCAGCTTTGCATCACAGGAATAAATTCTACTTGAAAGTATATTAAAATAGAAAACCACTATTTTAAATTGCAATAATATTTCACAATTTTACTGTTTTTCCTGTTATTTTTAATCAAATAAACACAGCTTTAATTTTTAAAAAAAAAAACATTACATTTTACTGATCCCACACTTTTGAATGGCAGTGTATATTTATTTAAATTAATTTGCTTATTTATTTAAAAATATATATTATTCACATTAAATAAACCTAAATATTACATGAATAACAAATAGAAAAATTAAAAACTGACTAAAAAAAGTTGAAGTACTAAAATTACTAACACTAAAACGGCAATAAAATTAAAGCTAAATATAAGTATTTAAAAAATAAAATGGCAAAAGAAAATGAAAATACTAAAACTAAAATTAAAACGTATATAAAGATAAAAAAAATACATTTATTTAATTTATACATACAGTAGTAGTATATAAATAAAATTACAACAACAGGGTTGTTAACTGCCTTGTTGTTTCCAGTAAAATATACTTATAAGTGTTAATAAATGGCTGATATTATTATCTGGTATGGAACAAATTGTGACTTGCAGAGGATTTTTATCTGCCATTTATCTTTAAAAGAAAGTCCAATAAAGTAGCAAAAATAATAAAAACTGCAGAGACAACACTTGCAATACTTAAATCAATAGAACCAATCAATCAGTCTCTGGATAACTTGTGTCACTTATTATAGGTAAAATTGCCTTTCAGACTATCCAAACACACAGATCCTTCATACATTCACATTTCAAAAGAGCAAAAGTTTTGAAAATAACAGATTGTTGCTTAAATAAGATTGGTCAATTGTTAAGGCAAAGGTTCAGTTAGTTGACAGTCTGTGAATCTACTGAAAGAAACAATAAAGCATTGTTTGAACTGGATAAGGACTCATTTCAGCCAATGATGTTGAGTGATGCAGATTTGTGATCAGTGTGCTCTATTCTATTTGTAAATCTCATCAGAGCACATTGCGTTGAAGGAGCAATCAAACCAACTTATCTTTAATAAATGTGCTGGTGTCTACCAGCATTACCTGCATTACTATCTAATAGACCGGGACTCCTTTGAGAAATTAAATAAGCTCCTGCAGGACCCAAAAAGCATATTAATAATGTATCGCTCTTAGTAAACATGAGTTGAGTTTGACTGCAGAGCGCTGCAGAATTCAGCTGTACATTCATTTATATTCCTTTACAGTTCACCAGTCCTGCTAAAGTGCCTTTTAGCATCCCTAAAGGAATGGGATGTCAGCACTGAGAAGACTGCATTCGTGACAGAGGTTTAAGAAGTGTTCCTTAGTGTTCTCAGTTCTGGGAGATGACAGGGCTACTGCACCTATGAACTCCGGTCTTCTTTTATGGACGACTGTGGCGAGAAGGTTTTTCCACAGAGCCCGTGTCCGGATAGTATCTGGAACGCTATGTCGGATTATAATTTCATGAATATTAGCCTCAACTGGAATGTTTCATTATATCAAACTAAATTTATGATCAGATTATCCCACGTGCCCTAGTACAAAAAGTACTTCCTTAATGTATTATACATCGAAGTTCAGCACCAAACATGCACTTCTGTACTGAAATTTTAAGACTAATTCATTTCTTTTGCACAGTTTTATGTATTTTGCAGTAGAATAAGATGAATTACAAAAAAAAAAAGAAAAAAAAAACATTTTATAAATAGTATTCTTGTCATGTTTTTCCATTAACTATAATGAGATACATTTATTCAAGAAGCAAAACTGCATAAGATATTAAAACTTGTTTCAGTGGAAGTCTGTTCTTAAGATTTGATTTTCTTACCGTACTAGCAAACTGATTTTTCTTGATGCCAGCATTAATATAACAAAATTTACTAAAGTAATGCTAAAATATATGTATATTTGCTTCAGATATACTGCCGTTTTTAATATTTGTAAAAACTTGATCAAAAATACAGAAAAATAAACAGTAATATTGTGAAATATTATTAGTTTAAAATAATGTTTTTCTATTTTAAAATATAATTTATTCCTGTGATCAAAGCTGTCAAAAATAATTTTTATATTCTAATATGATTTTATATATTAATAATACTATATATATAATTATTTTTATTTTTTATTTTTGGAATTCTTTTTTCAGGATTCTTTGATTAATAAAAAATTAAAAAGAACAGTGTTTATTTAAAATAAAAATCTTTTCTAACAGTATAAGTCTTTACTATCACTTTTCATCAATTTAACACATTCTTGGTGAATAAAACTATTAATTTCTTTAAAAAAAAAAAAAAAAAAAAAAACAAGAAAGAAAGAAAGACAGAAACTGATCAATTTAAATGGTATTTCTTTGTAATTTATTTATATTTATAATTTATTAAAGAATCCTGAAAAAAGTCACAGGTGCCAACAAAATATTAAGCAGCACAACTGTTTTCATTATTTGATAATTTATAATAAATCAACATATTAAATTTTTTTCTGAAGGATTATGTGACGCTGAAAACTGGAGTAATGATGCTGAAATTTTAGCTTTGCATCACAGAAATTAATTACATTTCAAAATATATTCACAAAACACACACATAGTTCACATACTTATTTTACATTGAAATAATATTTCACAATATTACTGTTTTTTTCTGGATTTTTGATCAAATAAATGCAGCATTGATGAGCATAAGAAACTTTTGAATGGCAGTGTACATTTACAAAGGACGTTCTTTTTACTTTCTAATATTTACATATAAAGTTTGCTTGCCATTTCAAATGATTACATTTGTTTTCAAAATAAAAAAATAAAAACACATTTCTGTGACGTAGTTAAAGCATGTAGTTAAAATTGGAGACATCAACCACACTGTAATTTGCGTTAAATAGAAAGCACACGGAATACAATAACCTACAGGACGTATAAGTACAGTTCAGCTTCTTGCAGCGCTTGCAAATATTTCAAATTATATCTAATCTTGCATATTTACATTAATTACATATCATTTGGATAAAAACAGATGAGAGACTGTGACAAAGAAATGAGTCTGCAGACTGCAGTGACTTGTACCTAATCTTGACAACACACTGAGTATCAAAGGTCTGTGTCTACAGGGGGGAAAAAAAAAGAGGCTGCCTGAAGAAATGATGGTGTGTCATCCTCCAATCAAGTAAAATTCTTCACTGCGAGGTCAGGAGTTAAATGTGTCAGTTCTAACTGCCTCTCGGTTTAGGTAGTTATGCTCTGCCTTCTGTCTGCAGGCTGTTTGGAGAACAACGTCGTGCCCCTTTCACAGCCCTCTCTCTACAGGCCCATCTGCTCTGGCATGCCACGTTCAGCTCGAAAAATACTCAATCTACGCTTGCTCTTTTTTCTGCAGAAATTTGTCTTTTTGCCATGTCTCTGGAGGGCTGAAAAGGGTGGGTAGACCAACATAAAACAGCAGGCAACATCAAAACTTCTCTAGTAGTATAAAGATTTATTTATCTGTGAGTTCAGATCAGTGGTTCTCAACACCTATTGCATGTTCTGATAGGACAGCAAACAGCAGGGAAAACAGTTCTAAATGCAAATAATCAACCTCAAATTGTAGGGCTGGCTCGATACCACTTTTTCAGAACTGATCCCGATCCAATACCAAAAATTCTGAGTATCTGCCGATACCGATATCGAACCAATACCAGTGCAGTCTTGTGTTTTACACACAATATACTAAATATAACTTTACTGCAAAGAAAAACAACAAATAAATATTTTTTTAAATATTTGTAAAAACTTGATCAAAAATACAGAAAATAAACAGTAATACTGTGAAATATTATTAGTTTAAAATAATGTTTTTCTATTTTAAAATATAATTTATTCCTGTGATCAAAGCTGTCAAAAATCATTTTAATATTCTAATATGATTTTATATATTAATAATATTATATATATAATTTTTTTTTTTTTGGAACCTGTGATTCTTTTTTCAGGATTCTTTGATTAGAACAGCGTTTATTCAAAATAAAAATCTCTGAATGAAATGAATGAATGAATGAATATGTAATTATAATCTTTGATAGAAATACTATTATAAGCTATGTTAGTGAAAAATTCAGTAGCAAAAGTTACTTTAGAAAAATCACGAGTGCACAATAATTTTATAAAATCTAAAATTAGTTTAAAAAAAAAAACATTTAGAGAGGAACAAATAAAAAAATAAGTGTAGGAATAATCTGGTAAAATGATACTTAGCTCTTTGTATTGTTGTAAAATACATTCATAAAAACTAATAATATATTTATATATAAATACAGTCATGGCCAAAAATATCGGCACCCTTGTAATTCTGTCAGAAAATGCAACCCTTCTCTCAGAAAATTGTTGCAGTTGCAAATGTTTTGGTACTCACATGTTTATTTTTTATTTTTTGCATTGGAACAACACACACACACACACACACACACACACAAAAACAGAACCCAAATTATTGGCACCCTTAACTTAATATTTGGTAGCACCCCCTTTGGAACCATGAATGATTTTCTTAAACTGCTCTACTGTAATTTTGGACCACTCTTCTTTTTCAAACTGCTCCGGATCATTCAGATTTGAAGGATGCCTTCTCCCAACTGCTGCTCTGAGATCTCTCCACAGGTGTTCTATGGGATTCAGATCTGGACTTATTGCTGGCCATTTCAGAACTTTCCAGCGCTTTGTTTATAAGCATTTCTGAGAGCTTTTTGAAGTGTGTTTCAGGTCATTGTTCTGCTGGAAGACCCATGACCTCTGGTGGAGATGCAGGTTTCTGACACTGGCCACTACGCTGTGCCCCAAAATTCTTTGGTAATCATCAGATTTCATGATATCGTTCACACAGTCAAAGCATTTCAGTGCCAGAAGCAGTAAAACAACCCCAAAACATCTTTGAACCTCCACCATGTTTGACGGTAAGGACTGTGTTCTTTTCTTTAAAGGCCTCATTTCTTTTTCTGTAAACAGTGCCATGATGTCCTTTACCAAAAAGCTCAACTGTCCACAGTAAGTCCTCCCAGAAGGATTGTGGTTTTGTCCCATAAGTTTTGGCAAACTCCACTCTTGCTTTTTTATGCCTTTGTGTCAGCAGTGGTGTCCTCCTGAGTCTCCTACCATAGGGTCTCTTTTCGAGGGATAGTGCGAGCTGACACTGTTGTACCCTGTGCCTGCAGATCAGCTTGAATTTGTTTGGAAGTTAATCGGGGTTCTTTATCCACCATTCAAACAATCCTTCATTGTAATTTTTCATTAATTTTGCTCTTCCGTCCACGTCCAGGGAGGGTAGCTACAGTGCCATGGGCTCAATTTTGACTTTTTTTGTGTTGTTGCAGTGCAAACAAAAAGCATGTGAATACTAAAACATTTGCAACTGGAACAATTTTCTGAGAGAAATGTTGCATTTTCCGACAGAATTACAAGGGTGCCAATATTTTTGGCCATGACTGTATATATACTGTACACTGTAAAATTAAAAAAAAAATTCTTTTAAACGTACAGCACAGTAACAAGGTAGCATCATATGATAGATGAGACAAACAAGAAAGGCTATTACTATGAATTAATTTTTCCCAAATTCCGTTTTTTCTGTTTTCATTTTTTTGGATTTGTTTTTTTCCATTTAAATTTTTCTGGACTCTTTTTTTTAATGGTTAAATTGCATTTTAGTAATCAAAAAGCAAGTCTAATCAATTAAAATTATGAAACATACAATTTAACATCAATTTACTAAAAGTTTAACAAAAATTACATGTTTAGGGCCCATGTTTTATTTTTTTCTCAATCGTTTAATTGTTACCAACCTCTGTTTAAGCATGTTTAATTATCTGAATGCATAAAAGCTATTTAATCTATTATTAATATTTTTAAATAAATAATTTTTAATTGAAAATGATTGATTGTTTTATTTTAAATGTAATTAAACAAAATTTAATTTTAATATTGATCATCTATCAGTTATAAGACAAATTTACATTATGCATTTTTTATCCAAATGAACCAACTTAAACCATTGAAGGTATACAGTTTGCTAGCACCATGTCCTGCTGTTTGAGCTACAGGCTTCAAAATGAAAATAACCATTTTAACAATTTATTTAATTTAATATCAGTGCATCCTAAATACAAGGTAAAAGAAAATTAGACCCATTAAATATGGCTTGTGACCGATTAAATATGGGTTTGTGTATTTGTATTCTGAAAAAGAAAAGGTTGAGTATAGATCACATTAGCATAGTGATTACAGACAGAGATCCAAGCTAGGTCAGATGAGACACACTCCACTCTCCTGGCAACAGAAGCATGTGGTTACTTTAAGCATGGTGCCATCAAGGGTGATGAGAAAAGATAACTTCATTATTTGAATGGCACGAGACATGCAAGCCACCTGGAGTCGAATCGTCCTCATTGATGGCACACGGTGGGTGGTTACCGTGTGAATGTGTGCAGTGGTCCATGATTTAGCCACTCATTAGATGGGTGGTTTGGCAGGCAGAGGTATTTGCATGCACTCTGTCCCGCTGTGTAATTCGAGGATGTAATTGGTGCAGGGTTCTCTGGCCTCTATCCTGAGAAGCCATCTCTTCCACTAGCTTACAATCAAGCGCCTATAACGATAGTTCACCGCAGTTGAGAGCTTCCTCTTCAAACAAACGCAATAAGTTAGCACTGGGTAGGAATTCGATTTTATGCAATGGTTAAGGATTGCTGTTTTTAGACTGGAGTTAAGTGCCTCGCTCAAGGTCACAAACTTTTGGTTACCAGCTCAGGTCTTAAACCACCAGGCATGGGATTTTCCTCCGGGTGTCATTCCTATCCTCAGAGTCTCCACAAGACATGTGGCAACAACTGTACAGTTGTCTTGTATTCTGTCAGACTTGAGCTCAGCTATCAAAACAACATAACGACAGCGTCAGAGACTGTTCACAGAAAGACTAACAGACATGACATTTTCCCACAAGATACATGATACAAACTGGAGCAGCGCTCACAAAAGTTAACATTTATACATTAATCTAAGCCTAAAGCGTTTATATGAAAAGTCCCACAAATACAAATATGCTGCTAAACTTCTCTCAGCCCTTACCAATATAAATTGGTAATTATTTGAACAGCGAGAGTTCTAAATTGATTTGCATTTTAATGAGTGAAATAAGTATTTGACGCCTTCGCAAAACATGACTAAGTAATTGGTGGCAAAACCCTTTTTGGAGTTCACAAGGTTTGCACACATCTCAGGAGGGATTTTGTCCCACTCTTCTTTGCAGATCCTCTCCAAGTCATTAAGGTTTTGAGGCTGACGTTTGGCAACTCAAACTTTTAGCTCTCCCTCCACAGATTTTCTATGGGATTAAAGTCTGGAGACTGGCTAGGTCACTCCAGGACCTTAATGTGCTTCTTCTTGAGCCTCTCCTTTGTTGCCTTGGTTGTGTGTTTCCATGTTTTCATGTCTGAAGGTGGGGATGGTGTTCTTGGGGTCATAGGCAGGATTCCTCCTCCTCCAAACATGGAGAGTTGAGTTGATGCCAAAGAGCTTGATTTTGGTCTCATCTGACCACAACACTTTTACCCAGTTCTCCTCTGAATCATTCAGTTGTTCATTGGCAAACTTCAGATGGGCCTGTACATGTGCTTTCTTGAGCAGGGGGACCTTGCTGGCGCTGCAGGATATCAGTCCTTCACGGCGTAGTGTGTTACCAATTGTTTTCTTGGTGACTATGGTACCAGCTGCCTTGAGATCATTGACAAGATCCTCCTGTGTACTTCTGGGCTGATTCCTTACCGTTCTCATGATCACTGAAACTCCACGAGGTGAGATCTTGCATGGAGGTCTACAATCTTGTCCCTGACATCCTTGGACAGCTCTTTGGTCTTGGCCATGGTGGAGAGTCTGGAATCTGATTGACTGGTTCTGTCTTTTATACAGGTAACAAATTGAGATTAGGAACACTCACTTCAAGAAAGTGCTCCTAATCTAATTCGGTACCTGTATAAAAGACACCTGGGAGCCAGAAATCTTACTGATTGATAGAGGATCAAATACGTATTTCACTCATTAAAATGCAAATCAATTTATAACTTTTTTGAAATGCGTTTTTCTGGATTTTTTTGTTGTTATTCTGTCTTTCACTGTTAAACCTACCATTAAAATTATAGACTGATCATTTCTTTGTCAGTGGGCATACATACAAAATCAGCAGGGGATCAAATAATTTTTCCCCCACTGTATATATACAGTATATATACACAGTAGCTAAAGCCTACAATACATTGTATGGGGCAAAATTATCGATTTTTCTTTTATGCCAAAAATCATTAGGATATAGTAAAGATCATGTTCCAAGAGGATATTTCGTAAATTTCCTTTCATAAATATATCAAAACTTAATTTTTGTTTAGTAATATGCATTGCTAAGAACTTCATTTGGACAAATTTAAAGGTTTCAAAAAATTGACCTTTATGACTGGTTTTGTGGTCCAGGGTCACAAATGTGGTACTAATATGAACCTTTAAGTTACAATATGTTGGGTAAATAAGGTACAGTGACGAACCTTTTAGCTTTTGTACCTTAGTATATCACCCCAGTGACAGTTTTGTACCTTTTTTGAGAGTGTTTAGTGGTAAAGTATAAAGGTGCTGCACCAGTATAAATCAACACTGTAATTAAAAATAAATAAATAAATAAACCACTAGCACTTTAGTTTACGGTCCTGTTGCACATATACTTACTATGTACTTATTATAGTAATTAAAACTGGTCACTAACTAGGTATTAAACCAGAACCTACCCCTAAACCTAAAGGGGTAGTTCACTCAAAAAAGTAAAATTCTGTCACTAATTACTCAGCCTGTCGTTCTAAACCTATAAGACCTTATATTAACATATATTTGATGAAATAACTGAATGCATCAGTTGCAGTGAGTTGCATCTATGCAGGGTCAGAAAGCTGTCAGATTTCATCAAAAATATCTTAATTTCTGTTCTGAAGGTCTTACGGGTTTGGAACGACATGAGGGTGAGTAATTAATGACAAAATTTACATTTTTGGGTGAGCTATCCCTTTAACCAATACTACCCAGTACTTTCTTAGGTAAGTACACATAAGTGTACATACTGTAAAATTAACAGAAAAATGAAGTGCATTTTTGTTTACTTCTGCGCAATTTATGAGAATGTGTTGCATCACCACTTGAAGTATATTACACCACAGAAAAAGAGAGTTTTCCATTGCAGAACACGCTGCTGTATACTGGACAACAGTTGTTATATATAAAACATGCATTCTTAATTAACTAGAGAGACAGAGGTTCACTACAGATGACACATGTAGGTGGAAAAAGCAACCAATGAGACTCTAACATGAGTTCACAGCATAAGCCTATATGGTACTCCAAACAGTCTATTTGACTATTTTAACATTACAGTTCCCATAACACCCAAGAGCTGCACGCATTTAAAATTCCACCTATTCTGAATGCGCTGCGCCTCCCATGCACTCATAGTACATTCTTTTTGAGTCATATTCTTTTTCTGTTACATCTCGCTATAGCTCAGAGAAAGAAACAGCTGCGAACATGAAGGCAGAGGTCGGGCAGACCTTCCTCACAGCCATTTTGCTCGTTCCAACCAAGTTACTGTCTTAAGGCAATTTCAGTTCAGTTGAAGGTCTCTTTTTATTTGTCCAGCATAATGAATCAATGCTTTTCCAAAGCACTGGCAGCACACTAGACCTGGCAATGCAATACTAGTGACCCTGACGTGAGTTGGGGGAAGGTCTTCAGTCAGAGGTCTTGGCAGGTATCTGTCCAGCATAATTAATCAAACCTTTCCCAACAACCTTGATACAAGGGAAACAACATAATATGTAATTCCAAAGATTAAACATTTCATTAAAACAACCTAGCCAGCACGGCTTTTGGAGTTGCAGCTGAGGTGTTAAAATCGAACATTCGTGGCCTCATTATGTCACAGAAACTCACTTTTCCAATTCACATTAATTAAAAGGAAAATTCGGATTCAGAGCAAGTAACGCGCCCCATGTTCATTCCCCCGAGGGGGACCAGGCGCAAAGAGAACTGACTGACATGGTGCATGTTTTCCTGTTGCTTGAAATGATGAACAAGGCCACAGCTTTAAATTCAGAAAATACAGATCACTTTGCACATACTAGATGATTGCGTATTAAAATACCTTTTTACCTCATTTCAGTGAGCATTTGAGAGTAGGCAAAACGCATTTCCTTTCGCTTGAGCACCGCTGCCTCGTTACACATTCATGAGGCGTATTGAACTATGGAAATAATAAAGGAGATTTGAAGACCTTTAGTTGAACATTTTGTGTGTCTAAAATTCTAATTCCAAAACAGATTACTTGAGCGTTTCTCTTCCGCATGCTTACGCCGGCCATATAAAAGAGTAAATACTTTCAAGGTTGGTTAAAGGTGAACGACACTGATATTTACGTTTGCATTGGTTTGCATCGATGCATTTTTTCATTCAAACAGGCATTTACTCCAAAGAGAGCATTTGGTGGATAGAATCAGCTATTCTGCAACAGCCGTGGGGCAGACAGGGGTCAGGCACTTTGTTGAAGACAGAAGACTAGTAGGAGGACTTTTATTTTTTTTTTACCGACTGACTTAAACACTGTCAGCACTCCAGCGTGGAAGATCAAATCAATGACCTTCTGAGCACTGGGCTCTATCTTCACAGCGATTCTACAGTGATCATGTGACCCTAATAGCTCATTCCCCTTCAACCCTCCCTGCAGACAAAAGACAGTCTGTCGATCAATATAACAGTGTTCCTATGTGTATTTATGTTGTTCTGTACAGCAGCAGTATTTTTCATGAAATAAACATGAAGATAATGTCAGTCATGATGAACTCACCATTATTTACATGAGTACAATCAGTTTGAGAGTTCGGTGAACATCTGGATGCTCCGAATCTGGGACAAGAAATCCTTCCCTTAGTAGGCAGTTACCAAATGAGATGTGTTTACAGATTGAGAGGTTGGTGGAAAAATTACAGCATCCGCCTGTGACTTAGGGACTCGTACAGTTGCATACAGACGGTGCTAACATGAATATCCTAGTCTGATTATCACATGGTGAATTTGGGAGTTTGGAGAATATTTTATTTGGTACAGCAGTGTAGCAATGCAAAATTAATCCACATATACTCTTAATAAGTTAGGAGAGAGGGAAGAAATGGAAAAGGAAAAAATGGCAGGAAATAGGACAGGAAAAAGTAAAGCAAGAAAGAGAAAGGAACAGAAAAAAAAATGAAACAAAAACGTAACAGAAAAGGAAAATAAAAACAAGAAAAAGGAAACAAAAGGATATCTGAAAGGGGAAAATGGCATTAAATAGAAAGAGAAAAGAAAAGGTGAAGGAGAAAGGAAATCAAAAATAGGAAAAGGAAATGGGAAAAGGAAAGAAAAAAATTGATAAAATGATAAAATTATAATAAATTATAATAAATATACTTTTTTTTTTTTTTTTTACCCAAATGCTGGGTTCAGCTTGTTGGGTCATTTTACTGGGTTATTTTTAATATTGTTTCACCCAGATGCTTGGTAGTTTTTCTGCACTCTAAAAAATGTTGGGTTATCTTTTTAATCCAAATGCTGGGTTCAGCTTGTTGGGTCTTTTTAATGGGTTATTTTTAATATTTTTACCCAGGTGCTGGGATTTTAAAATATGTTCTCAAAACTCTGTACTGTTTGTTTATTGACAGGTTATGAAGTCAGTCACATTATCTTTCAGCTACGAGTGAAACACATTTCATTTCAAACGATTTTAGCAACATTCCGGCACGAGAATCTGCACTATTTTGGTTAAAAAGAATTACCGTTTAATACACTTGAATTAAAACATTACTTTTAAATGTTATATTTTTATCTCTAAAATGCTTGTTAAATGCAAAGCTGAAAACTACACTGCATAATTCAATTTGTCTTATATTTTTGTCCATGGGTGTTTTCACTTATTAATAAATGTTCACGTTTTGATTATTACTGTTGCCTCTAGTAATTCCATGTCTGCTTTTTAATTTCCAAACTTTTTTGGTTCATTTTAAGCCAGCAATAGTAATTTTCATTCAATATTTGAGTTAATTAAAACAACCCAGCATGTTGGATTAAAGATTTAAAATAACTGGGTTAAAATAACCCAACACTGGGTTTGTCCATATTTGACCCAGTGTTGGGTTACCAAAATAACCCAAATTGGGTCGTTTAAACTCAGCGTTTTTTCAGAGTGTAGTTTTTCTGCACTCTAACTTCTGGGTTATTTTTTTAACCCAAATGATGGGCTCAGCTTCTTGGGTCATTTTATTGGGTTATTTTTAAATATTTTTACCCAGGTGCTGGTTAGTTTTTCTGCACTCTAAAAAATGCTGGGTTATTTTATTTTTTTTAACCCAAATGTTGGGTTCAGGCTGTTGGGTCATTTTACTGAGTTATTTTAATATTTTTACCCAGGTGCTGGGTAGTTTTTCTGCACTCTAATTTCTGGGTTATTTTTTTTAACACAAATGATGGGTTCAACTTCTTGGGTCATTTTATTGGGTTATTTTTAATATTTTCTTTTTACCTAGTTGCTGGGTTCAGCCTGTCGGGTCATTTTATTAGGTTATTTTTTAATATTTTTACCCAGGTACTGGTTAGTTTTTCTGCACTATAAAAAATGCTGGGTTATTTTTTTTTTTTTAACCCAAATGTTGGGTTCAAGCTGTTGGGTCATTTTATTGAGTTATTTTAATATTTTTACCCAGGTGCTGGGTAGTTTTTCTGCATTCAACAAAAAAAAAAAAAAAAAAAAAAAAAAATGCTATTGAACCCCCTCACATACCTACCCAGCGCTGGTATCAGTGTAACCCAATGTTGTTAAAACTGGTTGCATATGTCAGTGGTCATTATGTGTTCTGTCCTGGGAGAAAAATGACTGACGGGAAACTTCCTAAAGAAGGTTTGAATTGCACTGGTTTTCTTTCAAATTATCACTGTTTGAACAGAAAACCGTCTGTAGTCTCACATATTTCCTTTTTTTTTTTTTTTTTAGTTTTGTTTTGTTTAAATGTACGTCACAGCTAACATCAGCTTGGAACGCTAGCCTTCTACAAACGCAGCATTCAGCAGATCTGCACTCAAAGATAACGATACGCCAGCGCCACCATGAAAGTTTTACCTCCCACCAAACGAATGTGTGACCAAGGCTGAAACACTACGCAACTTCGCTGATATATGAAACATGCAGTTTCCGGTGAATGCTGCAATTGTAGAAGGCTAGCATTCCAAGTAGATGTTAACTGTTTTTAATGAACGTTTAATGGACTGGAACATCCTACTGATTTCTTCCCACAGATTCCCATTGGCTGCTCTTGCTGCTCCTGTCTCATCTTAAAACCTTTACTGAATGTTTTTGAAGATTTTATGATTGTAAGAGACTGACTTCACATTGAATAATATATATATATATATATATATATTTTTTTTTTTTTTTTTTTTTTTTTTTTTTTCCCCAAATGAAAAACCTTCAGTAGGTTAACTGACCAAAAAAAGCAGGAAAACAGGAAAAAAAAGCAAATCCTTAAATGATTTTCAAGGACCTGACACATGCTTTGAAAAGGGAGGATGGCTGTTCGTAATTGCTAATACGTTACTGTGTTTTGAAAGAAAAAACGCGTGAAATTTGAGAGCAACAAACTGACCTACATCCCTAGTGATTAGACTGTGAAATCAAGCAATGAACGAGCTGAATCTTAATTAAGTGGAGGGAATTAAGAGTAGCATTTTACATGATGTATTTCATAAACAAGACAAAGCAAAACAGCATTAGATTCATTACAATCCCCTGACAATGCAACCGATGACATGCTTCTATTTGTCCCTCATTATATAGTAACTGTTTAGGGCTTAAACAAACCCAAACAAAAAGGAGCCAATGACATTGCCCGCTGGAAGATGTTCCTTTTTAGAGCGATGACATCAAATGTTGTGCAGATTGCCCTGGAAAAATAGCTTTCCTCCAATCACAACGGCCTTTTGTGTAGTCTCCCTGACAGAATACCCAAGAGCCATGAAACACTAAATGCAAACTGACAGCTGTAGGAATAAAGGATCAGCTGCATTCACTGATTGGGCTAAAACTGACCTCTCTTTTTGTTTTATTCATTTAACAGTGCATTTAATAGCAAGAAAACATGTTTCTTTTATGCAAAGTAAAAGATTCACTTACATACTCTCCTCCCATAAATTCTGCACCTGAACAACCCATGGTATGACCTCACTTGTACAAATACGTACGATTTGTAAAACGCCCTTAAACCTACCCCTCACAGAAATCGTACAAAAGTGAGGTCATACAAATTTAGCCACCTCGTAAAATACATACGAAAACATTGCATTGGTCTCAAATAAAAACTCCAACAGATTTGCAGTATATGACTTTAATGTCCATGCCAAATAACTGTCCACACATTTTCACACCGAAAGGGGGTTTGCATTGGTGCAAGCTGTTAGTATCTGGCCTATAATGTATTAAATAACATAGTACATCCAAATAAAGAAAGATGAGCATTACATGACTGTGCCAGGTAAACGCAGTGACAAACAAACGTCAGATATCAAAGTGTGATCAGCTCTCTCTTTTTGTTAACAGATGGTAAAGGTGCAGCTGATGAGCGCCTGAGGGCTCCCTGTGTGGACAGCTTGTAAGCATTAATCAGACTACACATTAATTCAACATCAAATTCAACAAACCTTAATATGAAAATAAATTGATGGTGGCAAAAACATGATAATGAATTTCACTGAAATATGCCAGGAGAAATAAACACATCGTCAAACAACAAGGTGACTTTCATGGCGTTTGTGTCGATGCACGATTTTAATCAGCATGTCAATATCGTTGCAGTTTAATGTGTTTTTTGATAGAACTTAGAGAGGGAGACTTTTGCAGACTTTAGAGAGGGTCTTTGTGGCTGCCATTTTGACAAAAATGGCAAAGTATTTGCAGGCTGCATGCAAGTATTTAATCTGGCAACCGCTGGTTTCTTTATTCGGGTCCCAGTGACCTACAGGTCTTGTTGGACCTGTTATTGCTGTCCTTGACTTCTGACCTACTGTATACAGCAGATGTTGTCATATCTGTATTAAATTTATGATTCAATAAAAACGTGAGAATATGAGAAAAAAACTAATGTAATTCAGCATACTGACACTACGGATGAGAACAAAATTTGAACTGAATTGAGTTGGATAATAACTTTGCAACACTAACAGTTATTAAACTAAATTGAAACAACATTGAAATAATTTGAATTGAATAATGATGCTGTTGTCTTCTGTAGTGCTGCTTTGGCTCAAATTGAATTTGTTTCCTAACTGATGCATTTTACAACATTTGGCATTTGCCCATTTATTACAGTATGTAGTTTTATGTATTTTTGCAACTTTAGAGCCCCTATAGTAGAGCTGTGATGATAAACCGATTCGAAATGCATCATGATTCTCTCTGCAATCGATTCTGATTCTCTATTGTTCATCGTTTGTTCATCTTAGTTAATAAATTAACTAATATTAACAAATGACACCTTATTGTAAAGCGTTACCAAATAACTGTTTCCTGACTATACCGTGTACACTCTTAAAAATAAAGGTGCTTTAAAAGGTTCCTCAAGCGATGCCATAGAAGAACCATTTTTGGTTCCACAAAGAACCATTCAGTCAAAGGTTCTTTAAAGAACCATCTCTTTCTTACCCTTTTATAATCTGAAGAACCTGCTTTCGCCACAGAAACGTTCTGCAGATGTTAAAGGTTCTTTATGGAACCATTTAGACAAAAAGGTTCTTCTCTGGGATTGTGAAGCACCTTTATTTCTGTGTATTCTCTGAAAAAAAGTCAGTCACACTTTATTTTAAGGTCCAGTTCTCACTATTAACAAACCACTAACTACGGCTTTTGCATCAATAAACTCTTAATTTGCTGCTTATTAATAGTTACTAAGGTGCTTGTTAAATTCAGGTATTGCGTAGGATTAGGGATGTAGAATATGGTCAAGCAGAGTAGGTGCATTATAAGTACTAATAAACAGCCAATATGTTATAGGCATTTTTATAAGACTTTTATTAATAGGCATGTTAATAGGCAAGCTAATAAGTAACTAGTTAATAGTGAGAATTGTTCCCTATACTAAAGTGCTACCAAAAAGTCTTATAAAAAGCATATCAAAACTTTGAATCAACTGAACCAGCTGCTTTGCAAAATTATTAACTTTTTTGAAGCGTTTCAAACACCACAGTGCTGTATTATATGAAGCAATATATAAACACTTGTGTCTTGACAAATATACTGTTTGTTTTCTGGAAAAAAAAAAAAAAAAAAAACTTAATCTTAAAAAACTTCTTAAAACTTTGAATCAACTGAACCAACTGCTTTGCAAAATTACTTACTTTTTTTTGAAGCGTCTGAAATACCACACTGCTGTATTGCATAAAGCAATTTATAATTAATTACGGAGTGTCTATTTACACTAAGTGTAAGCCTTGTTGGCAGAGGCTATTTACACTAACTCCGCCCATACATGTGTGATTGGACTATAAAACACTACAAAAGATTCTGGTCTAATGACAGCTCCAGTGGCGCAGATAGTAAAACGCATGCGGTAGTCACTTTTGATGCAACTGACCCAAGTTCAAATCCACCTTCTGCCGAACTTTTTTCTCCCTTTTCAAATCTCACATCACATTGGAAAGGCATTTTTAATCATTTGAATTAAAATTATAATTTACACTCAACATGTTATTATTGCATACAGTTTTATAAAGTACTACAAAACTGAAGTGCAGATAACTGCAACTAGTATTATGAATATTACTAGTATTATGAATAGTAGAAAATCCTGCTCTTTTTACATTGTGTAAATAGAATATATAGCTAAGAAAATATGCTATTTTCACAGTGTAAATAGAATTCATTGCTATTTGCACTTAGTGTAAAAAGTCTTATAAAAACTTCTCAAATTTGAATCAACTGAACTAACTGCTTGGCAAAATTACTCTTTTTTTTTTTTTTTTTTTTTGAAGAGTTTGAAACCCCCACAATGCTATTGTATAAAGTAATATATAAATAATTGTGTCTTGACTAACATACTACATACATATATACACATATATATATATATATATATATATATATATATATATATATATATATATATATATATATATATATATATAAAGAGTTCAGATGCAAAACCAGCTAAAAGCCATCTCGGTCAAAAATGACATAATGATACTGAGTGAATGCTCTCGACACATATTATATGTCCATCAAGTACTTTTTCTTCAAACTCGCTAAAATACCAGCCTCAGCCCAATCAGAAGTACTGGTACTTACATAGAAACCTATACATCTGAGCCTGATAAAAATGCATTTTTTAAGAAAGACATCAGATGGATTTAGCTGGTTTTGCATCTGAACTCTTCATATTATATATATAGCTTGAATCAACTGAAACAATTGCTTTGCAAAATGATTCACATTTTTTGAATCGTTTGAAATGCCATAGTCTGCTTTATTGTATAATGCAATATATAAATAAACATGACTAGACTAACATACTGTATATTCTCTAAAAAAAAAAAAAAAAAAAAAAGTTTTAAAAAACAATTCACTTTTTTGAAGTGTTTAAAACCCCACACTGCTGTATTGTATAAAGCAATATATAAATAATTGTGTCTTGACTAACACACTGTATATTCTCTGAAAAAAGTCTTATAAAAATATGCTCCTCAAGTAAAATGATCTTAGCTTAACAATGCTAAGACATTTTATGTGAAAAAAATACTGAAAAATACTAAATATAAAACATAATACAAGAAATATAAAATATTTTTTGCATGTGGAGAGCTAAAATGTATTAAAAATGTATTATTTATTAGTTTTCACTACAGCGTCCTGTTGCTGTTTAACCATATTTCAAGAGTATCAACAAAATATGATAATAAATGTTAAAAAATAACTTCCAATAACAATGTCATATAGTGGCAAGCAGCGTCTCCATGAACATCTCCATGAAGCCTGCTTCCTTCTGGTGAATAGGCTTATCTGCATAGAACTAAACTTGTGAGAAATCTGGACAGCCAGACCGCAGACAACAGGAAGCCACATGCTGGGTGCATTATCTGCAAACAATCCTTCAAAATTGCTTTAACCTCCACAAGAGCAGAAACTGTCTAGCCCAAGCTGTGGCAAACCAAGTAGATTGGGCACCAAATGACCAGAGCTCAACAAACCATGCCACTCTTGAAGGGCACGGGGCTCTCATGATGGCATATGGACACCGGGCTCTGCGGCAAGCCAGTCTGCCTCGCCTGCATCCCCCTCCCCTCCAGGCTTGGACTGTGCAAGGATGAGTGAACAAATGTTTATCTGTCTATAGTAGGTATGAGGCTAGGGCAATGTTATTTGCTATTTTCTTTTCTTTTTTTTTTCTTGCTGAGCTTTCCGATTGCCACTTATGTGCACATAAAACATACATGCACATGCTGAGTTGAGTCAGAGGAAAGGAAGAAATGAATCTGTCATGGGGCACTCACCACCCCTGGCAAGGTCACACAAACATTATTTTAAATGACAGCCCAGTAGAACAGGGGCATTAGACAATACTCTCAGAGCATACCAACTACCCCAGAGGATGTCCTCGTATGATGTACCAAGCATGCGACTGGGACACATACCAAAGAAAATACATTTAAAAAGACCATTTCAAATTTAAATGAACATGAAAAAAATATTTTTGCTTCAGCAGTTTTTAATTAATAAAATTAAATTAAAAGGAAAATTAAAAAATAAATTATAAAAGCAGGCTTATTGTTAGAAAGTGTTAGCACACACTTCACGGTAATCATTAAAAAAAAATAAATAAATAAATTAAAATAAATAAATTAAAATAAATGAGACACTGGACCTCAAAACCAGTCTTAAGTAGCATGGGTACATAATAGCAAAATAAAAATACATTATATGGGTCAAAATTATCTAATTTTTCTTTTATGAAGATATTTTGTAAATTTCCTAACGTAAATATATTAAAACTTAATTTTTGATTAGTAATATGCATTGCTAAGAACTTCATTTAGACAACTATAAAGGCGATTTTCTCAATACTTTGATTTTTTTTTTTTTTTTTTGCACCCTCAGATTCCAGATTTTCAAATAGTTGTATCTATGCCAAATATTGTCCTATCCTAACAAACCATACATCAATGGAAAGCTTATTTATTAATGTACAGAAATATGTATGTATTTATGTATAAATCTCGATTTCAGAAAATTGACCCATTGACCCTTGTTTTTTTGGTCCAGGGTCACAAATAAAATTCTGTACTCTACACAGTTTTTGGATACTAAAACTATATTTAAACTTGTCCTCTAGTCTACATTTTTAACATTATTCATAATATTTTAGCTGTGGCAACAGTTCACTGATGATGATCGATATATTTTGTTTTACCCTTTAAATCAAGTTCATAGAGCTTTTTACCACAGCGTCTGAATTAACATATTTAGAATCAGAATCTGAATATTTTATATATAAAAAAATCTTTAAAGTAGTCTGCTTATAATCCTATATCATTTAGTATTCAATCGATTCAACATTGGAGATTATTATTTGTAACATACAGAGGTAGATACAGAATACAACCTAAAAAAAGTAATATAAATCTGATCTGCCCCATAGATGGTATGTGCATACACTATATAAAGGATAAACATAAAATTGTATTCCTTTATTAGAAATAATAATTAAAATAAAAGTAAACCTGAAGCAGTACAAAGACTGTAAACAGCAGAACAGAGACAACAATACATGGTCAAAAGAACAATAATAGTCAAATAACCAATTGACTCTTCGCAGGGAGTTTGACTGACAGGCGATCTGACCAATCATAACGGTGAGTCTGACATTTTGTCTGACAAACAAACCAGACAGGAGAGTAGATTAAAGTTAGTGGACTTGAACCAAAAAATGGTGTGTTTTGAGTCTTGAAACAAGATACCTTTTGAAGTTAATTCATGTTTATTTCCTGCTATAGCTAGTAAAGAAGAAGCGATGATAGGTTAACATGCAGTGTAAACCAAGCTACAGCGATCTGTCACGACACATTAAAGGGCACCTACTGTATAATGCATCTTTTTACAAAATGTATTATACATCTTAGGTGTCCCTAGAATGTGCATTTGAAGTTTCAGCTCAAAACACCCCACAAAACATTTATTACATCATTTTAAAAATGCCTATTTTGAGTAGAAGCAAAAACAGAAGCAGAAAAGGCTTTTTTAGTGCATGTCTCTTTAAATGCAAATGAGTTGCTGCTCCCCGCCCTCTTTTCCAGAACAGGGCTGTAACATTTTAACTTGTATCTCAGATCAAAAACATGTGTTTGGTTTTGTTTATCATGTATATTGCGTTGAAATCATGCATTTTAAAGCCATATCAGTTTAAATTTCTGATATACGTTTTTCTGAATGCACACATCTGAAGCACACGATCAAAAGGCGCTGTCACATGAATGTGAGTACTAAACTAAGTTCTCTTTCACACACAAGTTAATGTTAAAACACACATAAGCTGCAAAAACACAGTCTGTGAAAGTAAAGAGTTGGGAAAGAAATCGTATGTTCATATTAGATCGATGTATTAAGTGACAGCAGTGTAATATACAGTACCTATACTGCTGTCTATGATATAATATGACCCAAACAATAAAATAAAAGCAGAATGAACAACTTCTATAGCTGTAATAAGATGACATTTCTTACTTGAATGCTGATTTTAAATGCTCTAGCGTGAAGATAAACAAGGTGGATTGTGTGCGGCTCTCTTAGGGCGGGGTCTCGGCTAATACGGCCGTGTCAGTCAACTATCAGGGGTGGTGCATGTTAAGTGTGACGTCAGACTTTATGGATTCTATGATCGGTAAGCTCTGGGATACTGCTCATGATTTATGAGGATTATATAAAAAAAAAAAAGGAGCAGGTGGATTTTTATCACTATAGGGTGGTTGTGTACATGTGTTCAAACAACATGTAAAAGTGAATTCTGCATAATAGGTGCCCTTTAAAGAGCACAAAACCGTATTTATTGTTTAAATTTCTTGTGGACAAATTTAAAGGCTGAGGACTTTGTTTCATACCTAAAGTAACCAGCTCTGTCTCTGTCGACACATTGTCAGTTTTCATTTTGCTTCACAATGTATTTTTTCACTGTGTGGATGGCTTGTCTCAACAGTAACGAAGAGTCTTTGCAAAGGGTCAATTGTGTTATTTGTGTGTGTATATATATATATATATATATATATATATATATGGGTCATTCTATAATTGTGGGTACATTTAATGTCTGTGAAGTATATTTTTAATATACTTTCATCAATATAAAGCCCCCATGCTTACTTTTCTAGTACACAATTATATTTTTCCCAATCACACTACTATATGTTGAAAAAGCCATATCTTTGTTCAAAAATGATGTTCATATCACATACAACCCTGGTATTCAGCTGTCCGATTTTGGAAAGTTGCTAATTCTATTCTGCCTTTAAGCATAAAAATTACCTCAAATATAAATTAATTTCATAGTTTTCTCTTGAGTTAGATTAGGTTATTAAGCCATTTGGGTGTGTGCTTCAAAAATAGTGTTTATTGTTATATAGCTTGTTTTATTTGTCTCCGAAAAGCTGTTGTCAACTAAGTTACCCACTAGAAAACCCCCCTCAAAAAGGAATGGTTTGTCCCATTCTCGCATAATTTGTACAGTATGATGATATTTCCTCTAGAATCTCATGAAACACTAGAAGTTATGTTCTCTCTTTCCCCTAATATTGGTTAAACTAGCAAACCTGTGTCAAGAGTGAATTAATTGACTGTCAGCAGTGTTACACAAGTATTATTGCTGTATTAAATTTTAACAAGACAATTTAACTAAAACTTTTGTTAATTGTTAAATGTTTTGTTTATGAAAATACTGTATATTTCTCAACATACCATTTGCTCAGTAATTCTAGTCTTCCATGTTGAGTATAGGCCCAAAACACTAAAAATGTCAACTAAGTTACCCGTCAACTGTGTTACCCAGTAAAGGTAACATGGTGGACAGCAGCAAACATAGATGGTATTTTATGCACACATTCCTACAGATCACCTTTATGTATATAGCACTTTATACAATATAGATTGTTTCAAAGCACCTATGTAAGGTCATGTTTGGGTTTTTGGCTTCACATTGTCAAATTCTAAATGTACCCCTAATTATCCACCTTATTTTTCCCGTAAGAGTGGATGGAGCCATTTGTACATTTTTTGTGTCTGGCTTCCGGTCTCATCCACTTCCAGCTATTTTTAGCTTCACAAAAAGCTCGTTTTGCTGCTTGATATTGCAAACTGGTGTGTCTTACCATGTTATTTTAATGTATTATCTTAATTATGAACTCACTGGTTTGTAGTGCAAACTGTTTTACCGTTCACTGCACTTTGATATTCTTCTCGTTATTTCCCTATGGTGGATTATGAACCGGACGTCTAACACATCACCAGAAAACAGCTTACTTCCACAATGAAAAATAAGGTGGATAGAATGACCCATATATAAGTGATCACAGCTTTTTGCACATAACTCTCACACACTTTCTTACACTCGTTCACGTCGCTGTTGATGGTGAATAACAACAACAACCAAAAAAACCCTCTCGTGAAACGAAGTGAAAACTGGAACGGTAAGAACGAATGTGTCCTTTAGCTGCCAGTTTGATTAATAGATCCATTAATACAGAATCAAAAGCTGTAAAGAGAAGCCCTGCAGCAGCTACAAAATATTTAGCACAGTGTACAGTGTCATTGAAAAGTCATTTGATCCATCAGCGCCACTGATTTTTGAGAAAGTTTTGACCAGATGACTCTGGATGGAGTCTGGGCCAGCTACGGAACCATGCATGAAAACCAGCATGCCAAGTGCATCACATTTTATTTGAAGTTCTGATCGAAGTCTTGTCATCCGCACCATCACAGACTTTGATATTGTCGAGAAGCAGTAATCTGCATTTTGTTTACTCCATAAATATATTACCATCAGCCTCCATCAGAGTGATTCTGTAAGATGTTTCTGAGTGCCTGAAAGATGTTATTTCAAGGCTCATTATGCTTCCAAAGGCTGAGGGAGCAAACACGAGTTTCCAGAAGCACCGAGCTGTCAATCATAATGAATTACTTATATTGTTTACAGCTGACAATAAATCTATTGTTTCCATGGGTGGAACAATCTTACTGGCCTGAAAGTTACAACAGAGATGATGTACCACTCTCAAAATGACACTTTAATGAGGGCCATCAAAGTTTACAGCTCAAAAAGCATATTGAGACTTTGACAACATCATGCTTTACTGAAATTTTACAGAAATCTTTAGGCAGTACTGGCTTTCAGATGGTCACCATTTGGCTGCGCTGGTACATAAGTGTAATTTAAGTCAAAGTTTTACAATATCAAAGATCTGACTAGACTAATCATGGTTGCGTAACTTCAACTGATGACACAAAGAGACAGACCAAGCAGACAAATCTAATCTTTCAGATGTAAAGCGCTTTGTTAGGAAAGTGTGGCAATCCAAAAAAAAAAAACTTCTTATGATGTCACTAAAATGTCTGCTATATAGTGTGAGGAGACCAAGATAATACCTTGTGAAAGATATCTGCTAGCATTCACATTCATCCCAACTGCTTTTGCAAGACTGGAGCAGGATACCACGGGACAGAGCTTTGACAATTGTCTGAGAAATAAAATAAAAAATAAAAAATAAAAATAAAAAAATAAAAAATAAAATAAAATAAAATGTATGTGTAAAGTGTATGTACACATCTATCCTATAATGATAAAAATCCATGCAGTGGTTTTTAATTAATCTGTAAAAATAATATCCCCTTTTTCAAATCGAGCCATTCTCAGATGCGTCTCAGTGGCGTCACACCGACAGAGGCCACTCCCACGATAGTTGATTGACATGAGCGTCTTACCTCAGACCCGCCCTAAATCAGCTGTAACAGTCCGACCTCCATTGTTTCGATGCTGGAGCAGGGATGTAACATAGACAAGAATATCTCCGATTGAGCGATTGAGGTGTTGTGTTCCTGGATGTAATAATGAACCTAGTGGTCGTCATTCACTCCCGACATCTGAGCCGCTGAAGATGCAGTAGATTATGTTTGTTTGTAAAGGGAATGTGCCTCCCAATCTACATAAATGAGCCTATGTTCACGCAAATCATTTGTGATCCAGCTTCGCTTACAGCAGAAGTGAGTATAAGGGTTTTTTTATGAATCTCTGCAATCACCTTTCCTAATAATGTGCTAGTTAGCAAGTTTCACGGTTAAACGCAGCTAAAGTAAACAGACTTGTCCCTCCACAGAGAGGAGAGAGGGGCGGGGCGAGCAGAGCTCATTTGCATTTAAAGGAACAATCCATCAGAAGTAGTAGATTTTTGCAGAGCTCATTTTAACAAGGTAAAAAGGGTGTTGTTTTACACAACCATTGAGAATTTTTAACCAAAATATATTATAGACTTTTCATTAAGACCCTAAAGAATCATATCAACTTGTGGAAAATGGGCATCCGATGACTTCTTTAAAGAGCCCTACAAATAAAAAAATTAAAAAACAAACAAGAAATTTAATTATTACATACTATCATAAACATTATTCAAATACGCTTACTGGGCTGACCCCTTATTCAAGACCTGTCGAGTCAATTCTCAGGTAATTTTTAAAGTTGAGTTAGTTCATTACTGAAATTAAGACTTAAGACTTGATTTTAATTTGCAAAGCATCGATCGAAGTGGGGTTTTTTTTCACAGTTTTTTTATATAATTTCTTTGGTTCCCGTTGATTATGAAATTAAATCACAGCTCAAGGCCCAACTGTGATCAAACAGAGGCCGCCCTTTGATGGTTGGCCAACACATTTTGGCAGTTTGCTAATTAAGTCAAAGCAAACAACCACCTGTGATTAAAAGTATCAAGCCGGTGGCTCCAGTCCTGAGGTATTTACCTCTCTAAACCACTAGCTGAGTCTATTAATTAGGCAACCTGGAAGGAAGAGGTAATTTATTAAATCATATGACACAGCTCATACAAAAAGACCTTTGTGAATGGAGTATAACGACTTTTTTTTTTAATACTATCTGCTTTTGCTTGTTAGTTTTAAAAGTTTCTTCTTTTGCAATCACTACAGCAATTCTCAAAGAGGTTACTGCAATGAGAGAAACCTTACTTCTTTTAAAATTGAATATTGATCTGTGTATGTGTTTCTGTGTGAATGCGGTGTGTCAGAGAATTTCAGGTTCAAATTTCAATTATTGTGACCACGACTCATATTCATGCCTTTTTTTGAAGCTTCTTTGCAGTTGTATGCTTGAAATGTCCCTGTAGCCTAAAAAGCTCAATATTTCGCCTGAGGTAACTTGTATCTTCAAAAACACTTGCACATAAATTCAGACAACCATTACAATGTAAAGCATGCAATTTGTCCTCACATCACTTATAAATAAATCCTTTGCAGACAAAAGTACTTTCCTTTATATCAAAAGTACAGATAGTAAAAAAAAGTGACATTTCAATTTCCGCCTTTACTGAAAAACCTGCAAATATAAGCTTATCAAAATGCCAAAAGAGCACTCCTTGTCTTCTGATATGACTCACGGAAGCGAGTAAACGGGGACTGCGTGATGTCTTGTGCTTACTCCGTTCAGTTTGTCTCTGCTGTCATTTTCGATTAGCCTACCTGAAGTGAGTTTCGACAGTCCTCTGGGATGTCCCTCGGGTAAAAATCGCCCTCACGCTGCATGCAACCTCTAAAGCACCCCACCTCGCAGGACTCCTGCACGGCACACTTCTTGCAACTTTGATCACATTTCAAATCCACCATGCTTAAAGAAGACTTGCTTGCTTACTAAAATACATCCACCCTCCCCCATATAAGCATATATCATCTCCCCAGCTTTAGCATGCATAAAACAGATGATAACAGTACCTGGATAGACAAGCAGAGCAATCAGCCACACCGTGAAGATGAAGCAGGCAGGATTGCACATTCTTCAAACTGTTCTCTGGATGCAGCAGCTGGTGTTTCTTCCTTTCCCTTTGCTCTTCTGCACAGAAACACAACCACCTGTGTTCTGTTTGCTGTTTCTTTGATCACTGGGTAATTACGGCAGAAAACGGCTTATTTTCACCCTTGGATAGGCATGGAGTGGAGTGGAGGCAATTTAAATCCAGCACAAGTTAAAGCGGCAGAGAGACTGAGCTCCCATTGATTATTTTCATAAGCGGAGCGCGCTCAGCGGGCTGGCGGAAGGGAACGGTCCGCCCTCTGTTCGCTCTGATTGGACGAGACTCTTGGCTGTCTGTCAGCAAGGGGTGTCTTTCTTTTTCATGCTTCGACTGGACCACTAATGCAAAGCTCTGCAAGATGAGAGAACGAGCCGTGCAGCATCTTCAATAAAACTGGCGGCCAGCCTCCTAATATTTGGTCTGTCACCACAAACTGACAGACACGTCTGGAATTGCTCTGTTCCCTGATATTACGTTGGTTCTATTTAAAGATCGTGCCTTTCTTATTTGTGTAATTGCCTGCTGTCAACACTGAATATTGGGTCCATGCCAAGATGCTGAAGTCCCTTCGCTCTGATAGTCATCACTACTCTGACAAAACTCTCAAGGTGACCTTGGGCTGCTTCTGTAAATCTCTAGCTGCAAAGATTAACAATGTGCATCTCATCCATCCCAAATGCATCTGAATAAACAAAAACAGATCTAATTATTGTTCATTTATGCTGTGATGTAAAAATGCCTCCCAGAACCATTCATTATCATTTCAAATGACATCAATCACTATATCTGTCGGAATAAAACGACTCTCTAGACCACCGAAACAAGATCAACGTCAATGAAAATCCAATGACATGCAGTCTACTAAAATACACTTCATAATGAGTTTTTAATTAGACTTTTTGTTATTTGTTTTAACAGTAAAGATAAATTAGCTTGAGACTGCATGTGATATTAGGACATTTTAATATTTTGTATCCTGAATATTATTAGTTATGCGATCTAGGAAAACCCAACACCTTTACCTTTTTTAGGTTTTGATACCATATGAAAGCTGGGTTCAAGCCCATTCCAAAACTGTTTTTATTCTGTTTTATTTTATTTTGAACAGGTTTAACGAGATCTGTCTGTTAAAGGGGTCATTGGATGCCCATTTTCCACAAGTTGATATGATTCTTTAGGGTCTTAATGAAAAGTCTATAATATACTTTGGTTACAAATTCTCAAAAAAACATTTTTACCTTGTCAAAATGAGCTCTGCAAAAATCATCCCATTCTGAGGGATTGTTCCTTTAAATGCAAATGAGCTCTGCTCGCCCCGCCCCTCTCTTCTCTCTGCTGCTCTGAAAGATTGTTTACTTTAGCCGCATTTAGCACGTTTAGCCGCGAAACTTGCTAACTAGCACGTCATTAGGAAATGTTATGGCAGAGATTCATAAAAAAAGGTGCATTCCCTTCACAAACAAATGTAATCCACTGCATCTTCAGCGGCTCAGATGTCGGGAGTAAATGATGACCACTATGTTCATTATTACATCCAACAACACAACACCTCAATCACTCAATCTGAGATATTGTTGTCTTACTTACATCCCTGCTCCGACATCGAAACAATAGAGGTCGGACTATGACAGCTGATCTGAGGTAAGACAGTCATGTCAGTCAACTATCGTGGGAGCGGCCTCTGTCAGTGTGAGACAATGGCTCGATTTGAAAAAAGGGATATTATTTTTACAGATTAATTAAAAACCACTGCATGGATTTTTATCATTATAGGGTAGATTTGTACATACACTGCCAACACACATTGATGTTCAAACAACATGTAAAAGTGAACTTTGCATCCGATGACCCCTTTAAGTCAGGAGTGCTATACTGCATCATTACACAAACAGACCAACGTCTGTTTTCAGTTGTTTATCTTGGGAATAGTCTCTGAACTTTTGATCACCCCTTGTATGTTTAGACAGCATGATTAGTGTACCTTGTAATTTACATTTAGAAAAGCGAGTGCAGTACAACAGTTCGCACACTGCATAAAACAGACTGTCATCAGACTCCTGCTCTTTAGTAACTTCATCATCTGATCTTCATCTCTGGATATGAAATGGTCCATTATAACATCAGTTAGGTCACTGACATCATAAATATTGAACCTATTGAGACAAGTAAGATCATTTAAGTGAGCAGCTCCTGTACTTCAGACTGCGCTGTTGCACTCCGCCATCTCACAATATTAAAAAATAAATATATAAATAAAAAACTTTGCGTGCCATAGTTTACACAGGACTGGCAGAGAATGTGCATTGATGCACCTTTTTTAAATATGTTACATGGTTTATTTTGATAGGTTAACTGTTTTTGTGGCATTAAGGGAAAGCACCTCATCAGCGCATTCTTAACATAAGAGAAAGACATTTCTGCTTGCTGCAATAAATCGCTATATTTCTGCACTAAACAAGTGAATTTCACCAAGATATTTTCAGAGATAATAGACAAGATGTTATAGAATAATAATTTAATGAAAACCTAATTTTGACAAAAAAAAAAAAAAAAAAAAAAATTTTAAACCTTTTTTTTCGAATTTCCTGAAAACACCCCAGCGCGACATGCGGCGGGTTTACTTACTGCACTGGAACTTTTTCCTTGTTTATAAATTATTCTGCAAGTGCAGTAAGACAAAATACATGGGTATTTAAAATACAAAAAAACACTGTACAAAGAGAAAAGAGAAAGAGAAAAATCACTCTCAAAACAGTAAATAATTATTAAAATAAACTTTCATATGGGACTACTGGGGGTTTCTAAGATCTAATTTTGTGTTTTTGATAGGGATGAAAAAAAAAATCGAATCGTGCGGTTCTCCACAAATGGTTCGGCACGGACTAGGACCACGGTTCAACTTAAATCTGACAACGCATCTTAATATGGTTTGTTATAATTAACAACTAATGTATGTTTCTGTTGATGGATGCGCATTCTGGCTTCCCAGTACATTACAACAACAGCGCTGAAAAAAAAAAAAACGTGGACAAACCATTCACTCTTTCTCAATGCAAGTGCCCTAATATGCTCAAATATGACAAGTCACTTATTCCGTCATCATGCTGATAGCATGTGTGCACAGGTGAGACCTGAACAGCACACACTGATATCTGCGATTAAACTAAACTCATTTAAGCTTTGCCATTTTTAACATTTAAAAGTCAGAGGACACAAGCTCACAAGCGCAATGCGAAGATTTGTTTGTGCGCTCATCCAAAGTGCGCAAAACCATGCCTCAGAAGGCGCACAAATATTAAGTTCTCTCTGAAGCAGGGTCGGCACCAAGTGGGAGCATTTGCGTTTCCCTCCTTGCTGAACATGATTGATTTTGAAAGCGAAAGGGAAACCAATAAAACAGCACGCATAAGAAAGCAATTGCACGCAATCACATATTGCACGCTTCCCACCCAAAATGTGATTTGTGGCCCCCCAGAAATTTAAATGCAGCCCCGATGAAAGCGCCCTGGCGCCGGCTCTGCTCTGAAGTTTTGTGTTTGAATGGAAAAATTTACACAAAAAGTATGTTAAAATGCCCGTCTTGGTAAATATCCTATAGCAGACATAGCCAGGCTGAACGTACTGTATCAGTGCATTCTCTTAAAGTGACAGCACTTTGTTAATATTAATCATACAGCAACAAGGAAATCACTCACTGCTCTTGACTGAATAGCTTTTGTAACTTTAATAAACATGAATCCTTAATTTATACAGCAAAATTTGCAATGCTGTTTTACATTTGATTACTTTATTCAATTTCTGTACCTAAAAACAGATGATTTAGATGAGACACTAAAGAATCATATCAACTTGTGGAAAATGGGCATCCGATGACCCCTTTAACCAGTTTAACCAGTCAGAGATGAATAAATAATGGGAAAAAAAAGTTTGTTAGTTAATTTTATTTAAAACATTAAAGAGATGGTTCCAAAAAAAGAAAATTCTGTCATTAATTACTCACACTTATGTGTCGTTCCAAACACATAAGACCTTTGTTCATCTTTGCAAATTAACATATTTTTGATCAAATTCAAGAGCTTTCTCACCTTACAGAGACAGCAGAGCAACTGACACGTTCAAGGCCTAGAAAGGTAGTCAGGACGTCGTTAAAATAGTCCAGTGTGAGGCACTCAGAGCCACTCTCGTTTGCGCACAAAAGTATTCTTGCAGCTTTATGAAATTAAGGTTGAACCACTGATGTCACATTTTAACGATGTCCTTACTATCTTTCTGGGCCTTGAATGTATCAGTTGCATTGCTGTCTATGCAGGGTTAGAAAGCTCTTGGATTTCAACAAAAACATGAACGAATGAACGCATGTCTTACAGGTTTGGAACTACATGAGAGTGAGTAACTAATGACAGAATTTCCATTTTTGGGTGAACTGTCCCTTTAACTATAAGTATTTAATTTAAAAGCATAGCATTAAAAAACATTATAAAATTGATTATAAAATGATTCAATTTGCTTTAACTGTTAGTAACTAACATACAAACATATTGTGAAAGTAACTGTATTTACAGTATGTAGAAGTTATTTTCTAGTTTTGTGCTTCTCATAACACCACACACTAACTTAAAAGTTCAGGTAGTACTTCGAGTAAATAATTCACAGTGAGTCACAGAAGTTCAGCTGACGAAACAAGTTGGGAACTCCTGCTGTAAAGTAACAGCAAAAATGAGAGGGGGAGGGATGCAATCAGGACATCAGTCTTGTGTGCCCATGAGAGCCCAATGGCTCTTTTATGTGAAACAAGCACATGGACTATCCATAGTGCTATAGCTCTGACAACTTGAACAGAGTCTTGTGTTTAGAGAGCAGTCCAGGATATAACTTAATCACAGAGTCTTTACACTCAAATATTTGATGTACTTTTTAGCCATGTGGGGCTAGATTATATAAGGCACAGATCCAGATGAGTGAGTCTATCATACATTGTCTGACTGCAGAAAAGGCTGCAGCAATAACTATAATTTCAAATGTAGCACAAATTGAGTTTATTGATGAAGAACATTGTGCAGAATTGTTATTATCAGCCTTATGTAATTACATTTTAGTGCAACCGCTTTCAAAAAGAACCTCACTAAGAATTACAAATATAGTAATCAAGTACCATGGTATCGCATCTGATATCAACACCGTACCTTAGTACTTCCCACAGTATTTTTTTTATCAAAGACCTGACCTCAAAAACAACCCTGCAGTTAAATGAACTGTATTCTACGCTGACATTTTCAACAGGACAAGATGATTTCATTACAAATAGTTTGCTGTTGTGCCGCAGGGTGCATGGCTTGTCGGTGGAAGGACCGAATCACTTATGCCTTTAGACTGCTATGCTCACTTCCACCACGCTCTGCTCAAGTGTGATCTCACTTCCAGAGAATGTCGTGAAATCCTTGAATATTAATTGCACTCTTACTGGCATGTTATGAATTAAAAATGAGCAAAAGCAGAGGGTTTAATCGAAATATTACCTAAGCTCTTAACAAGTCTGAATTGCACTGCAAGTACTATTAACCAAACACTAAATCAAATCCGGCAAGGTCACCGAATCGCACATTTTTTATGGTGCAACTGTCAGGCTCATTCAAAATCTGCCCTACCTGCGCAGCGTCCCGAAGAGGCCAACCACGATAGCGCATTCACCAGGCGACCCACGACAATAACTCACACCGGAAATATGGTCCATATTTCATAAAGAGCTTATCAAACTGATGTATATCAAAATGTGATGCAAATGCCACCAAACCTTTCCATTCTTTGAGGGAAGAGTGCATTTCTGTGAGTAACAGAGCACCAAACTACGCAGATAAACTAGATAGTAATTTCACAGTGTCCCATTTGCGCTCCTGATATGAATCATAATTGATGTTCGCGCTACTAACATTTGACAAGGACATATTCTTTGAGGGTTTTAGACAAGCCTTTTCGGATGATTAATACCGCTCAAAAGAATCAGAATATTGATGACACGTAATTAGGCTTATGATTAATTTATTTGAGATAACAATAAAATTATGAACTAACTTGCCCTTCAACTAACTTTAAGTAACCACAGAAATGTATGATCCTCAGTAGAGACAAAACGCCCCAAACAAGACTCTCAGCCAACGCAGGGACACCCAACAAATAAATTAAAATAAAGAAATAAAATAACTTTTAAATTAATTACTAAGTCCTTTGGGGCTCTGAGAAGTTCAACCTTAGATTTGGACTACTGACACGTTTCCCCAGTCATGAAGTCACTGATCTAACTGAACCTGACAATTAAACCCCTCAAGTAACCCAAATATTTTCATAATATCCCTGACGTGAAAGCATAAAGACCGAAGACCTCAGTTAAAATAGTGTTTGATCTTTGAAACGCTTTGAAAGTCTGATACCAAAAGACACTGCAGTCAATAGCTTTCTGCCATCTCAGTCAAAACACTGGCGTATCAAAGATGAGATTTGTTGTTGTTGTTTAATAACTGGCACACCCATTTCAGACATCTGTGGGATGGGAAAGGTTTGACTTAAAAATGACCTCTGTGTTGACCAAACACACACACGGCAGTTTACCCGCTGTGACCTTGGCTAAATAACACCTGTGTCCATAATCCAACAGCTGTTTCATATGAACAGATATCAAATACTCTGATAACATGACTCCACCCTCACTGGAGTAACATGTAATGCACTGTTTAAAAAAAAAAAAAAGCAACTGTAAAAAAAGCAAACATTTTCTGGACCTATGTTTAAAGGACCTATTGAGTCACAAATACTTATAAATGTAAATTATTTAAGGCTACCGAAAAAAAAAAAAAAAAAAAATTCCCTCAAATATGACAACCAGTCAAACATAACTTATTTGAACAAAGATCAAGTTAAACAATAGTGCTGAATTGTGAAGGGTTTGTGAGTTCCCAGCATGCATCAGATATAAAATGCTGCATGAATAAATTATAAAGTACTGTTATAGGATTATTGTTTTGCTGTTTATTTTTATTTTGTTTTTGTTTGTTTGTAAAATAATTTTTTGATGCAAGTGTGTCAAGTGTTAAAGGGGTCATCGGATGCTAAGTTCACTTTTACATGTTGTTTGAACATTAATGTGTGTTGGGAGTGTATGTACAAATCTACCCTATAATGATAAAAATCCATGCAGTCGTCTTTAATTAACCTGTAAAAATAATATTCCCTTTTTCAAATTGAGCCATTCTCAGATACTTGTCATTGTGGCGTCACACCGTCAGAGGCCGCTCCCACGATATTTGATTTGACATGAGCATTTTACCTCAGATCAGCTGTAACAGTCCGCCCTCTTTGTTTCGATGCCGGAGCAGGGATGTAAGTTAGACAAGAATATCTCCGATTGAGCGATTGAGGTGTTGTGTTGCTGGATGTAATAATGAACATAGTGGTCCTCATTTGCTCCCGACATCTGAGCCGCTGAAGATGCAGTGGATTACATTTGTTTGTAAAGGGAATGCACCTCCCGATCTACATATATCCGTCTATGTTAGCGCGAATCATTCATGATCCAGGTTCACTTAGAGCAGAAGTGAGTATAAGGGTTTTTTTTATGAATCTTTGTGATCACCTTTCCTAATAAAGTGCTAGTTAGCAAGTTTAGCAGCTAAATGCGGCTAAACGTGGCTAAAGTAAACAGGCTTGTCTCTCCACAGAGAGAAGAGAGGGGCGGGGCGAGCAGAGCTGATTTGCATTTAAAGCAGCCTCCACCAGAATGAGATGATTTTTGCAGAGCTGATTTTGGCAAGGTAAAAAGGGTGTTGTTTTACACAACCATTGAGAATTTTTAACCAAAGTATATTATAGACTTTTCATTAAGACCCTAAAGAATCATATCAACTTGGAAAATGGGCATCTGATGACCCCTTTAAGGTCTACATGCCTTCTAAAAATATATCCCAGATATCTTTACTTTGTGATTGCATCATTTTGAATGTGTTAAAAACTACAAACCAGTAATGTTTTGCATTGTATGCAATCATGAATTCATGGAGTTACATTACTGCTGTATAATATACAGTTTGTTGCAGTTTTTTTCTATAAAGAAATGAAATCATTATTTAGTAAATAAAAAAATCATGTGGAAAAAATCTGTGAAAATTGTGGCAGAGCAATTAAAAATCATGATTTAAAAAAAATAATAATAACACATTGTAAGCGTTGAGCCAAGGATGACCAATTTTTGAGTCAGAACCGCTTGAAAACAGCTACTGAAAACTTAAGCTTACCACACAATGTGTATCATATGGTGAGGTAGTTAGTGATACTTAAACCTAGCTCACAGAGATTGACAATTTTCCATAATGTGCAAACCTATAAAGAATCAACTACTGTTTTCTGATTTCAATCAATTTCAAGTACCACTTTTGTTACATTATAAAAATATTTTTGCTTCTTAGATGCCTTTTTGCCTCTAGCCTCTTGTTCTAAAAATGTACTACTGCATCAGTTGCATAAGACAAGAAACCATTCAAAATATACCCAAACAGTTTCCCTTCATTCATCCACCCTGTTAGTCCTGTGCTCAAGTTAATAGCCACAAACTGACCAGCATCAATCAAGTCAACCTAGCACTGCATTTGTATGTTTGTGTGCATGTTAGGGTCTGTGGACATGGCTGCGTGTGTAAGCTCTTCAGGCTGACTTCAGCACTGTGTGCATTTGATCTACTGCGGGGCTATTAACTCTGCACTCCAGCAGTCACACAGATGGCACCAGCCTCTCCAACCTGATTCCACCCCTGAAGGAGAGATAAGGACGTGTATATATAAAAAGAGAGTGACAGAATGACCATCACAGACTCTATTGTTGGACCAAAAGTTATAGAAATAGTTCAATCAAAGGCTGACATTTTGTCACCATTTAAGGCCTGCTCACACCAAGGACTATAACAATAAAGATACAGTTTTGAAAATCAATCTAAATGTTAAAAAATAGCAGAGTCCACATCACAACTGTAACGATAACAAAAGGAATGACAATGTTCACTTTCAATCACATGCACAATGACTTTTTTTTTCCTTTTCTTTTTTTTTTTTTCCAGCTGATGAATGATAAAGACATTGACAGAATACAATTAGAATCTATCCTGCTTTAAAATGCTATATTATATATATATATATATATATATATATATATATATATATATATATATATATATAGGGAGAGAGAGAGAGAGAGAGAGAGAGAGGGAGATAGATAGATAGATATAAGCTCGCACTTCTGAGAAAAGAAGTCAGAATTGCGTGATATAAACTCTCAATTGTGAGTTAAATCAGAATTTTAAGATATAAAAAAATCTGCAATTCTGAGAACATATCAATCTACATGTGTGTAGGTTATGTGCATCTCAGAATGGCTCCATTCACAGTAAAAGCTACTACACAAACTGTTATCACTTACATGTGTGGAGCATCTCAAACTCCATCTGTGAATATTGTTTTGAGTTTATTATAACGTTTGAAATATGCACTATTTTATCATTTGTAAGGTAAATAATTTATAAACTTAAGCAAACACACATCATCTTTCTCAATACTGTTTATCACGACTTAAAAATAAAAGTTTAAACCCTCACTCTGAGTTCACACGTTTTGATGTCCACATTTTCACGAAATTACAGTGGCTGTAGATTTCCTAAAAGAAATGACACAACTGAAATGACCAAAGATTAAGTGGACATATGAATTAAATATTGTTTAATCAATTATTAAACAAGGATTAGATTGCATGCTAAAGTGTAAAAACAATCATCAGGGCGTTGGCGCCCTCTGCAGTCATTTGTTATAATGCGTACTGTACATTAGCTCTATTGTTTATAATACATTACATATTTTAACAGTTTTGTTCAATAAAACCATATGATTAATTGTTTTGATATTTTATTTGAAGTAATTATTATTGTCTCATTGCTATTATATATGTATTTTAAGCTATTTTAAAGGCTATTGTTCACTTAGGTCTATTTTTATTACTACAAAATATATATATATATCTGATTACTCGATTAATCATCAGAATAATCGATAGATTCATCAATTACCAATATTATTCGTTAGTGACAGCCCGAATGGTGAGATACAAAAAAAATAAATTATATCACATAATTCTGAGAATAAAATCATAATTGCAAGGTTTTATCTTTTGCGAGAAAAGTTAGAATTGCAAGATACAAACTCGCAACTGAGAGAGAAAAAGTTAGAATTTCAAGTTTGTTATCTTTTGTGAGAAAAGTTACATTTGCGAGATATAAACTTGTAATTGCGAGAGAAAAAGTTAGAATTTTGAGTTTTTTACCTTTTGCGAGAAAAGTTAGAATTGCAAGATACAAACTCACAATTGTGAGAGAAAATGTCAGAATTGCAAGTTATCAAGTTATCGAGTTTATATTATGCAATTCTGAGAAAAAGTCAGAATTGTGAGATTGTGAGTATTCATGACACTTTATAACGTGTAATTGCGAGGTTATCTCTCACAATTCTGAGAACAAAAGTCAGAACTGTGAGATAAAAAGTCGCAATAACCTTTTTTTCTCTATTCACTGGCGGCAACGGGCTCAGTGCTAATGTGTTTCAAAGTAAGTAAAAAAAAAAAAAAAATAGAATGCCATTTTTTGGTCTGTATTGCTTTCAAGCCAAACCCTGATCCAAGACTAAAATGCAAGGCCTTCTCCTTTTCCACATCTAACATACATTTGTATAATCAGAAATAAATTATTTTGGAAATAATGATCTATTTGGCACGTTAATCATGTTTGAAATAGTAAAACTAAAATAACAGGTTCAATTATTGTCAAGCTGATTAAGATTTATCATCTGAATTGAAAATCCTCACTCTGGAGTCACGCATACAGTCTCATCAAGGTCGAATTTAAGGCAAACTCTGGGTCTGCCTTTATTTCCACTTTGCTGCAGCCTCTTGCTGCTGCTTATGCTGCCAGTTTGTCATCTGAATGCCCGGGCATTAGCAAAAGTGGCCTAAATTAATTTGGCAAGAGGAAGAGGCAGATGGAACATGTAATTGTAAAGGCACAGTTTTGGCAGCCTAAAAAGACATCTTAAAAGAATTAATATTTACCCATGGTTAATAAATCCTTTTTTCACATTCTTCCCCTGCATGATTCATTTCAAAACAGTGATCTCATCTTAGTGCAAAAACAAGCTGTGTGAAACCTTAATCATACAGTACACATGATGATGGCAATTGCTTGAATATAAATTTTCAAGCAAGTTAACAATAAGTTGACACTCTGAATCCCTAACATAGATTAAAGTATTGTCAGCTGTCAGTAATCCTCCTACGCAACGTGAACTATTCACTCTATTAAAATAAATAATTCAGACATGGGAATCATTTTAGCGTTGACTACTTGGATGCCACCAATACCAAAATGAATCCACAGGGGAGACTAGATAAAAAAAAAATATGCACTTTATAGAAACTAGGAAAACATCATCCCTAGAATCGCAAAAAATCATCTTATTTACATAAAAAGTAACTCATGTACTTGAACACGGTTGTTTGAAATGACGTAGCCTGACATGTTGCTTCTGTTTACACACTTTTATGTGTCGGATGCCGTGACAGTGTGTGATTTCCTCCCTTAGGGTTTACACTGATGGTGGAGTCGAATAATTCAAATTTTCAGCTTTGGATTTCTGTACAACTCTCATTTACATTTATGCTTATAGCAAACACTTTCTTTCCGACTTACATCTCATCTTTGGTATAATGAATGTAGCAATAATAAATGAATCTGACTGCAAGCTGTTAAAAAGCTGCTACCTTGTGAGTGTACTTGTTTTACCTCAGTGGATCTCACTGCTGTTTATTCATTTCTGCTTTAAGAAAACAATTCAACCAAAAGTAAAAATCCCGACGTCATTTTCTCACCCTCATGTTGTTCTGTAAGCTTCCTTCTTCTGTGGAATCCAAAAAAAAAAAAAAAAAAAAAGAGATACTGGAAGAAATTTTACTCATCTCTTATCTATACAATGATAGTACATAATGGCCAGGAGGTGTTGAAGATGCTGGAGACTGACACGAATTAAGCTGATATTTAGTTTTTCTTTTCAAACAATAAGTATTCTCGTAGCTTTATAAAATTATGGTTAAACCACAGATGTCACATGGACTATTTTAATGATGTCCTTACTACCTTTCTGGGCAACTTTGCAGAGCCAGAAAGCTCTCAGATTTCATCAAAAATATCTTAATGTTGTGTTCTGAAGATGAATGAAGGTGTTACAGGTTTGGAACAAGATGAGGTTGAGTAATTGATGGAATTTTCATTTTTGGATGAACTATCCCTTTAACTCAGAGACAAAGTAATCAAATATCCACATGATAGCCAACTAATTTACTTATTCCAAGACTTTCAGAGAGATTAAAGAAGAAAATGAAGCTAATAAACAATTTTAAAAAGGCAAATACCTCAAAGATCTGTGTCCTTGTGGGAAATAAAAGCCAGTTCATGAAACTGTGCTTGACACAGCCACTTCATCTTATACATCAGTAATCAGTCTGAATCTCTGCAAATCCAAAGCATCGTGGGTGTAAACTGAAGGGGCGGTGAGAGAAAAAGGGGGGAAATAGAGTGTCGGGGCGGCAGACATTGCTCTGGGAGTTTGCGTATTCAGCTCTGGGCTGTAGGGAGGGAACATTTCAACACTGCCAGCCTCAACTAGCAAAACTAAGGGAAAAAAAAAAAAAAAAAAAAGTATGTTTTCAAGAATCCACTTGTAACAAGTCTACATTTGCTCACAGGGTACTAGCATAATGCCACAGAACTCCAGAATCAATATGATTTTCTGAATCTGTGCTGTAAATAGGCATTATGAGGCAAAACATATAGTGAATCTGATGACTGAATCTTTGTGTATCAAACACATCGCACAACAACACACAACTGGCAAATTCCTGATTGAAACTACATGTGACTTCAACTTCCAAGGCAATTCAATCACAAATGATCTACTCATATTCTCAAAAAGTAATAAAGATGTGGAAAGTAAGGAATGGCATATGACTAGCTTACCACACTATACACTTTGTGGCATGCAGTGGAAAAAAGAAAATAACAGCTTGAGGGGAGAAAAAAAAAAAAACATAGGACGTGGGCAGCAGAATGGGAAAAAATGCAAGGTTATGAGATGTGCACTGAACTACTTTTAACTTGAGAAAGCATTTTTTGAATGGCGTTTCATGTGCAAGATGCTGCAAGATGCAATCACAATAGTCAAACATGTCTGTAAAAGGCAATAAGAAAGCAGCACAGTTTGAAAAAACCTGTAAAGAACGAACGAATGCCGTATGTTTGATATTTCATGTTTGCATTATGGTGACATTATGGTTATTTTCCTGTGTTTTTTCCTGTTTTTTTTTTTACATTATTTCTAAATTTATAGGATGTGTTTAAGACAATTCTCTTAAAGATTAAAGATCTTAAATCTTAACAAAAAAAAAAAAAAATGTTCCAACAAGCCTGCTTGATCAATTACCAAAGAAGAATGTTAAAAATATTTAGCAAAATAAGATTTTCTTATCAAAGTGATAAAATATCATTTTGCTAAAATCAGTACACCCTCCTGAAAATGACTTAATAAAACTAATTTAAAAAAAGATTTAAGCCTATTTTTGATCAAGAGGTAAGTATATTAACATTATTAATAGGTGACTTTTTTCTTAGCATAAAAGAGGACAATGGTACAAGAGGAATACCAGATTATTGTTTTAAGTGTGAAAATATAGCGGAAGTAGCACCGACATTCAAAAACAATGGACTTGTGACAAGGCTCCTGAAATAATCAGGTCTTCACTTTAAGTTTTCATTTAGTGATGAGTGAATTTTTGCTAGAAAAAGAGTCTGAGAAATACCATCCAAGTGTCTCAGAGCTGGCAAAAGCTATGAAAAGAGTGACACTTTAACTCACAGAGTACGACACAGCCTGCGAAAGTGACATGCATGATTGTTGTAACCACTAGAATTACCTACTGTAGCCAAAGCACAATAAACTCATTTAACCTCTTCCAAGGCCCATATTTACACAATATAGATTTCTGGGAATCCATACTCCGGTCTCAAGAGACCAAGTCAATCATTTCGGATCCAAAAGCATCCAAAATGTTCTGCTGTTACTAGAGGAGGAGTACAGTGAGAAGTGCCTGGTACCCAAAGTGATGTTCAGTGGTAGTAAAGCTCTTATATAGGGATGTATGAGTGCTGAAGGTGTGAGGGAGTTGTGCTTTATCTATGCTGTCATGAATTCACACACCACTCTGTGATGTAATGCAAAAAACTGAAACTGAAGATGCTACTCTTGCATCATTCCCTGCATTATTGGGCATTTTTTTTAGCATGACTATGAAGATATTCATTCTCCCAAGGTGAAAATCCTTCAGTGGACATGTATTTCACTCAGTCTTAACGCTCTTGAGCAGCTGTGGGGGTTCTGTAAAGACGAACTGAGCAAAACTCCCTATTAAGACCAGGGCATTTAAGGAGGTTGTCCTCCAAAAGTTAAACAGGACAGATGTGACAGTTTGTCATGAACTTGTACACTCAGTGCCAAGAAGAGTCAGAGCAGTGTACTTGAAGTTCTGGAGGACATTCTAAGTACCAGAATATTATACATTTGCTGAATTACATCTAGGGTGTACTCATTTTTGCAATTCTTTATTTAAACAAAATTGGCTAATTTACTTATTTTACAGAAAATATTGGCATATATTTAGTGGTTTTTATTACGTATATGTTTAATACATTTAAATTTTGCCATCTTTCGATGAATTATATTAGTGATCATTAAGAAAATACATCTTTTATATTTATCAGAGGTGGTGTACTCATTTATGCTGTGCACTGTATATGTTTGATTCAGTCACTTTATCTTATACATTATAGAAAATTATGTAAAAACAAACTAATCAAAATAAAAGTACATACAACCAAAAATGAAAAACTAATTTAGAATATAAATATATACATATTTACATATAAAACCCTGTTTTTTTCTGTATTTAACACTGAAAACATGGACCACTTGAGATGAATGTGACTCTAAACTTGTAAAGATTCCAGTGTAGTTGGTTGAGAGCGGTGAGCGTGTGTGTGATGATTTAGCAGTACAAACAAAGACACGACCACCACTGTGGCTCCCACCTCTCTGGGGGGGGGCCGATTGGCTGCCTTAAGCCATCTGAGCATCCAAACCCCCAGCCTATCATTTCATCATCATCATCCCTCATCACTCTACCGATCCCTCACTTCACCCCCCTTCCCTCGCCAAGCCTGTACCATCATTTCTCAGTGTCTGTCTCACCCTCAATCTCTCTGCCTCACTTTGATTACTGACATGTGATGTCTCATCCAGCTTAGTGATTTCTCTGCTGAGCCGCCACTCGAGTGTCGTTTGACACGCACACACAGACACACACTCATCACACACAGCCCTCAGCTGTGGCACAAGGCATCTGCTATCTCAGACAGTCATGCCGTGTTAATGTAAGCACAGAGCGTCTCGTTCATTAGCAGCGCCGGAAACCGTTGAGAAAAGGCTTGTACTTCCAGCATCATTCTCATCCCTACACTTTTTCAATACCATTACCTAACATTTCAAATTTATGCATTACTCACTCAAAGTCATACTCAGAAGAACATAAGATACATGTTTTAACTTCTAAATGTCAATACAGTTATGAGACGATATCACGGGAATTGGGCGTTCTTATGCTTGACTTGAGTGATGACTCAAGTAAGCAGCTTTATTGTTTTTTCAAAACTGTGACAACAGCAATATGGTAAAAGAAGATTATTTGTAAATCAATTTTAACAAAACAATATTTTAAAAATGTGTTATCAATTATAACATCAATTTTATTTACAATGCTACAAAAAATCGTTAAAAAAACAAAAAATTACTGACCGGTAGTGTATATTGTTACAAAAGATTTCAATTTTAAATAAATGCTGTTTTTTTCCCCTTCAGTTTTTCATTTATCAAAGAATCCTGAAAAATTTCCCAGGTTTCAAAAAAAACATTAAGCAGCACAAATGTTTACAACACTGATAATAAATCAGCATATTAAAATGATTTCTGAAGGATCATGAGACTGAAGACTGGAGTAATGATGCTGAAAATTCAGCTTTGCGTCACAGGACGCATATATTTTAAAGTATATCAAAATAGAAAACAGTTATTTTAAACTGCAATACTGTTTCACAATATTACAGTTTTTCTGTTTTTTGTTTGTTTTGTTTTCATTTTTGTTTTTTATCAAATAAATGCAGCCTTGATGAGCATAAGAAATTTATTTCAAAAACATTAAAACTACATTCTAAACTACAGCAGTATGTAGGAAAAAGTTATATTTTGCAAAGCTGCAATGGAAAAGTTTTTTGTTTTTTTTTTTAACAGCAAAGAATAGAAAAGTCTTTTTTTGTGGTTTACATTGTCAACTGGCCATTAAAAAGGAAATGAAAGCAAAGGAAAGGAAAGGAAAGGAAAGGAAAGGAAAGGAAAGGAAAGCAAAGGAGGAAGGGAAAGGAAAGGAAAAAGGGAATGAAAGGAAATGAAAAAGGGAATGAAAGGAATGATAGGAAAAGAAATGAACGGAAATTAAATGAAAGGAAAGGAGAGAAAGAAAAGAAAAGAAAAGAAAAGAAAAGAAAAGAAAAGAAAAGAAAAGAAAAGGAAAGGAAAGGAAAGGAAAGGAAAGGAAAGGATTGGAATGGAATGGAATGGAATGGAAGGGAAAGAAGAGGAAAGGAGAAAGAGAATAAAAGGAAAGAAAAGGAAAGCAAAGGAAAGGAAAGGAAAGGAAAGGAAAGGAAAGGAAAGGAAAGGAAAGGAAAGGAAAGGAAAAGAAAGGAAAGGAAAGGAAAGGAAAGGAAAGGAAAGGAAAGGAAAGGAAAAGAAAGGAAAGGAAAGGAAAGGAAAGGAAAGGAAAGGAAAGGATTGGAATGGAATGGAATGGAATGGAAGGGAAAGAAGAGGAAAGGAGAAAGAGAATAAAAGGAAAGGAAAGGAAAGGAAAGGAAAGGAAAGGAAAGGAAAGGAAAGGAAAGGAAAAAGGGAATGAAAGGAAATGAAAAATTAAATGAAAGGAAAGGAGAGAAAGAAAATAAAAGAAAAAAGAAAAGAAAAGAAAAGAAAAGAAAAGAAAAGAAAAGAAAAGGAAAGGAAATGAAGGAAAGGAATGGAATGGAATGGAATGGAAAGGAAAGGAGAGGAAAGGAGAAAGAGAATAAAAGGAAAGGAAAGGAGGAGGAGAATGAAATGAAATGAAATGAAATGAAATGAAAGGAAATGAAGGAAAGGAAAGGAAAGGAAAGGAAAGGAAAGGAAAGGAAAGGAAAGGAAAGGAAGAAGGGAATGAAAGGAAAGGAAAGGAAAGGAAAGGAAAGGAAATGAAATGAAAGGAAATGAAAGGAAATGAAGGAAAGGAAAGGAAAGGAAAGGAAAGGAAAGGAAAGGAAAGGAAAGGAAAGGAAAGGAAAGGAAGAAGGGAATGAAATTAAAGGAAAGGAAAGGAAAGGAAAGGAAAGGAAAGGAAATAAAACGAGGGAGGACGGGGGCAAGGAAGAAAGAAACCTCAAATGGTCTTTGTGGAAAATAAACACCATGAAACGGTGCTTGATACATACTGTCTTCTACATCAGTAATCTTTATAAACTTTCATGAGCATTTATAAATAAATTTAGCATCATCTGCATGACTCACTGAGCTCTTAGGAACCCAGTAGAGGCCAAAGCTTTATTTTCTGCACTGATTTTAAAAAAAGAAAACATCCAAAATCTGTGTCTATGATCTATACAGTACGCCTTAAAGTAATGAGACTTTTGATTGTCTCCATTTAAAACCCTTAAATACCTCCAAAAATAACCAACCTTGTTTATCCATTTCTTCATGCGTGCTGATCTAAGGAACGGGCAGACTTAATGCAGAATGACAGAAATAGTTTTAGGGTCTTGACAACAGCACATACTTGTCTCTTGAATTCAGAAAGCTGACTTTGAGTTGTATGGAGATGGGGGAATAGTGTTCACAAATACACGAAAATACTTTCTTTTATACTTCAGACTATCTTAAATGACTTCTCTGCTGCATTTTTCTCTCTTTTCATTTAGCGACAGCATTTCACTCACTTCTTTTTCAGTAAGCAGATACAGTCACCTCGTCATCAGTACTAGAGATGGCCTCGAGCTCTATCATGCTTTAATTTGTTTGTGAAGAGAAACAGCAACAGCATGATCTTAAAATATAGCATTTTATATTTATAGACTACTGCCATAGAATAAGCTAATTAAAAACTCATCAGAAATGTTACCATACTAAGGACCATACAATCACAAGAGCAGAAATAATGTCACGTACCCAAGTTCAAGTCTACACACACTAAAAATAGCGGAAAGCTTGTTGAGGGTTAAAAGTTTAGTGTTTGGCCGCAGACAACGTGTTTACAAAGAGGAACAGATTTAGGATCCATGCTGGGTTTTGAACTTCAAGACCTTCTGCTGTCGCAAGATATTAGATCAAAACATAAAACCCATCCGATGCCTGACCGATGTGAAGGTCAAGGCTAAATTCCAGCATAATTTACCAGAAAAACAAGACCTATTGCCCTGGAACAACAAAATCATTGAGCAGACCTATTGTTGTTCTGTTTACTGGAGTTTCAGAGTGCATGAAATTTCAGCAGAATAGATGCAAAATCAATCAAATAGGCTAATAGTTTAATTACAACACTTATAATTACAAAAAACTCCAACTTCAGCAAGAAAATAGTCTTAATGATTTGTAATGAACACTGAGCCTAACAAAATCAAACCAGTGTGCCTCCCAAACCTTTGGAAATACATTACATCATTTGGGAATTTAAAGACAAATTGAAAATTACTTTTTAAACTTGTTACAGGTATTTGAAGGTTCTGTGGATGGAGCAGCTAAGCCTGCTGACAGGGAGACAGATGAGGCCTCCGAATCGAGCTGTAATGACATTTTCTGCTTGCTTAGTTTGCTCCCTATTGGCAAGAGTTCATCATGCCCACCCGGTGGGGAAGCTGTCATCCAATTTAGAAGAACATCCCAAGTAGAACAATTATTTTATAAGAACATGCGGAAAAGATTATCAAGTTTAACCAATCAAGCTGTGGATATGTAATCGTCCCAAACAATATTACAGACGATAACATTTGGCTGTGCCGAAATGATCCCGTCTGTCAGACAGGTACACAATTTGTCGTCTAGATAAATGGAAACTTGTAACTTCAGGCTGTGAATAGATATCTGCCTGCACAGTCAAACCTTTCTTGAGAAATTTAATTCAAACCTCTTCGTTTTTACTTGTCAGAATTCTTTAAAGGGTTGAATTGCCTCAAAGCACTTTTAGTAAGAACTCAGTGCAATTACGAATGGTGTGCAGTGCAAGAAACATGAAAATGCCTGGAATCAGAGCTTGTTATTTTCCAAGGTAAAAATGAGCTGAGATGTAAACTAAAGAATTATGAATCCCACAGGGGCCATAAAACATAAACAAATGATTTAGATGTGTTTTTTCGCTCTGCGCAAGATATGCGATCCTTTAACCTGAATTAACGTGCCTGTCTTCAAGAGTTTGTTTTTCATTAAAAAGTCAGTGAGCATCAACTCTGCAAGCTAACATTAAAAAATAGGTCACCATTTCATTAACGCCGGCACATGATTGACAGACCGATTAGCACTTGCGTTCAAGGACATATAACAAATGAAGGTAGAAAAACAAACATCAAAGTAATAACAGTAACACAGATAATAACTTTATTTATGATTAATAAGGCACAAACGTGGAAACGTGAAGCTGCTGTGTCAGTGAAAGGTCTGCGAAACAATCAGCTTCTATTTTCCAGGACCAACAAAACAGCCTATAACACAAAACGCTATTACTGCAAGATATCATCTACTGTCATTCTCTTGAGAAATCTCACCTAATTTTCTGGACATGTGAAACAGAAATGAAACAACAAAGAATTTAATTCAGTTGGCTATAGGTTGGTTCACACTAACACGAGAGGTTTTATTGGTAGAACTATTGTTTGTCCTCTGGAGAAGAGGAGCTAAAAAAAAAAAAAACAGGAGCTGAAAACAAGAAAATTATTACAAGCTACAGAATGTGTTTGAGCTAAACAAGATGCTCTTTTGGTCACATTAGGGCGAGCTTAGCAAGAGTGGAAGATATATACACATTTATTATTAATTGCTCTTTAAATATCAGAATTTATTTAAAGTGCAAACATTTTAAATTGCCTGCCATCATCATATTGGATGATCCACTAAATACAAACTATATGGTCAATTATATTATATTTAATTTGCAACAGACCATACAATAATTATTTAACAGTGATAATAATAAGAAAAGTCTTTTGAGCAGCATAATGTAGAATGATTTATGAAGGTTCGTGACGATCAAGACTGGAGTAATGATGCTGAAAAGTTAGCTTTGCCATCACAGAAATAAAATATATTTTAAAATCTAAAATTGAAAAGAGGTACAGTATATTATATATATATATATATATATATATATATATATGGCATCATAATAAAAATCAAAAGCCCATTCACACCAAGAACAATAACATATTTTAGTGTCCAACGCACCAACGCACAACATCGTTCTCTTTCTTATAGCCAACTGTACAAAAATAAAGGAGGAGGGATTCTGATTGACTGTCAGTGTTTTTGTCATTTATCAGCTGGTTATAATTGGTTAATGGAAAGGCCGCCTTTTTCACAGTACTTTTTTTTAAATCTTTTATAAAATCATTTATAAAATATCACCAAAGTTTTGTGCAATTCTGTAATGGAAATGCACCTAATGTCCTTACTACCTTTCTGGGCCTTGAACGTATCAGTTGCGCTGCTGTCTATGCAGGGTCAGAAAGCTCTCGGATTTCATCAAAAATATCTTAAAAGAAAAGTCCACTTCCAAAAAAAAGATTCACATATAATGTACTCACCCCCTTGTCATCCAAGATGTTCATGTGTTTCTTTCTTAAGTGGTAAAGAAATCATGTTTTTTGAGGAAAACATTTCAGCATTTTTGTCCATATAATAGACTGATATGGTGCCCCGATTTTGAACTTCCAAAAGGCACTTTAAATGCGGCTTCAAACGATCCTAAATGCGGTTGTAAACGATCCCAGCCGAGGAAGAAGGGTCTTATCTAGCAAAACGATCGGTTATTTTCATTTAGAAAATACAATTTAAATACTTTTTAATCTCAAACGCTCATCTTGCCTTGCTCTCCCTGAACTCTGCCTGAATTCTGAATTCAAGACAGTTAGGGTATGTCGAAAAACTCATATTTTCTCCCTCAACTTCGAAAATCATTTCAAAATCATCCTACATCGCTGCACCCAGTCTTTGCAAAGTGAACATGCAAAGAAGATCAAACACCCTTAACAAAAAAGGTAAAACAGTGATATAGGACAATTTCGAAGTTGAGGGAGAACATGAGATGGGAGTTTTTCGACATACCCTAACTGTCATGAACCGGAAAAAAACAGTCCAGGCAGAGGAAGAAAAGTCGAGCGTTTGGCATTAACAAGTGTATAAAGTGTATTATTTTTATTAAAATAACTGATCGTTACGCTAGATAAGACCCTTCTTTCTCAGTTGGGATCATTTACAACCGCATTTGGGATCGTTTGAAGCCGCATTTAAACTGCATTTTGGAAGTTCAAAATCGGGGCACCACAGCAGTCCATTATATGGAGAAAAATGCTGAAATGTTTTCCTCAAAAAACATAATTTCTTTACGACTGAAGAAAGGAAGACATGAACATCTTGGATGACAAGGGGGTGAGTACATTATTCGTAAATTGTCGTTCTGGAAGTGGACTTCTCCTTTAATTTGTGTTCCGAAGATGAACAATGGTTTTACGGGTTTGGAACAACATGAGCGTAAGTAATAAATGACATTTTCTAGGGCTGCCCACGACTAAAGATTTTTTTCTAGTCGTTCATTTTAAGCATTAGTCGACCATTAGTCGCATGTTTAAAGAGGTCATCGGATGCTCATTTTCCAAGTTGATATGATTCTTTAGGGTCTTAATGAAAAGTCTACAACATGCTTTGGTTAAAATTTCTCAATGGTAGTGTAAAACAACACCTTTTTTACCTTGCCAAAATCAGCTCTGCAAAAATCATCCTGTTCTGGTTGATGTTCCTTTAAATGTTAATGAGCTCTGCTCGCCCCGCCCCTCTGTTCTCTCTGTGGAGCCTGTTTACTTTAGCCGCATTTAGCCATGAAACTTGCTAACTAGCATGTTATTAGGAAAGGCAATTGCAATGATTCATAAAAAAACCCTTATACTCACTTCTGCTGTAAGTGAAGCTGGATCACGAATGATTTGCACGAACATAGACGCATTTGTTGAGATCGGGAGGTGCATTCCCTTCACAAACAAATGTAATCCACTGTGTCATCACACAGACAAGATGCTGAGAATGGCTTGATTTGAAAAAGGAGATATTATTTTTACATATTAAATAAGAACCACTGGGTGGATTTTATCATTATAGGGTGGTTGTGTACACACACTGCCAACACACATTTATGTTCAAACAACATGTAAAAGTGAACTCTGCATCCGATGACCCCTTTAATAATAAACCATTTAAATCATAATAATGAGTCTTTGCCTACATAAGCATGCCTACAAAAAAGTTTGCCACAGCACACCGGCAGACATAATAATTATGAATTTGTCAGGGAAAAACAGCAAGGAGGCTGCATTAACATTTAAATAATTTACTGATAAACTAGTGCTTTCTTTGTTTTCGGCTTATATAGATAGATTTTTCAAGTCTGTCGAAGTTTCGCGCTCAAGTTCACAGAGACCAAACGGCAGAAAGCGCATCCTGTTTGCTTCAATTATTTTACAAAAGCACAACGTTTCATTGTTATTCTGAGTGCACACAAATAAAAGTCTTTACAGATTCGGAAGATGTATTACTTTTATCTGTATGACCAAAAATGATTTTAAGAGTAAGTGACCGCACTGGCGCTTCCATCTGTCATGCGGTGAGTGCCCTACTGTTCAACTTCAACACTCCACACAGACACTTCAGTAGTGCACATTTTTCCAGGTAAACATTAGATTGAGCTGCCATGTATAGTTGCCACTACATTCACATATTTAAGGTCGATGAATGAGAGGTGAGCATTTGGATCTCCTGCCCAATGTACTGTTGCCACATAGACCAGCCATTAACGATGCGTGACTTTGCCACTTTCTGTGGAATTTGTTTTTCTGCGACTGAGTGACTAATAAATTTTGGTCGATCAAGACTCTTCTCGTTGGCTGGCGGTTAGTCAACTATCCCTTTAAAGCTTTTATCAGTGCGGCATCACAAATGTTCAACACATCTGTGTTATCATTACCTTAAACCAATACATTAACTAGTTATCCAACTCATCAGAAACAATGGTTCTGTTTCCTATCTCCTATGCCAACAAAAAATAAATAACTTGGCTAAAGAGAAAGGCCCGATACTGCTATGGTTCCAGTCTGTTGCAATGTGAAATATCCTGACGCCCAGCATGGCTTGTGTTTAACATTGTTTTTTACAGCTGCTGGGTGATTGAGGAAATTCCATTATATAACATTCACACCAGTAAATTTGCTAAAATGGAGTGGGGCGGGTGGAGGAAAAGCAGTGATATATAGAGAGAGGCATTGGAAATTGTATAACCATTCCAAGTTGGAAAACAAAATTGCATTCTTGGATGTTTTTCTCAGTTTCTGCACAGCTGGCTGATTGGGATTCAGTTTTTGTGGCACATTTCCTCTTATATGCATAATTCACAAATAAATTTGCTCAGTTGTGCAGCCCTACAGTTCGGGTCACTATCTGCTCCGACTCTCTCCAGATGAGCTTGGTGACATGCCACACATGCTCACTGACACCTGAGCACACCCAGCGGCTGTCCAAATCAGCGCTACCTCGGATGAATCATGAACGCGCTGAGCTATTCGACTAAAACCCAACGCTTAGATCAACTCTGCAGTGCCATTCATCAGTCTTTTGGTATTGAATATAATCTGTATGAACACTCGAGGATTTTGGGGAGGAGACTGGAGCAGTGTGACAAACTCATTTCCTCTGAAGTTTTCTCTGGTTGAAGTATCTGCAAGTTTGAGCTAGCGGAAAGAAAAGCAGAAGGCGGAATTCGCTTTGATCCCCCCCTCAATTGGCTGGGCTTACTCAATGGTACACCAGCACCGAGACATGTGACATTGCGCTTTCAGGTTGGACAGATATAATCAATGGTGTCTAACCTACTAATTAAGCGCACAATGGGCAAACCTAAGAGTGTGGTGTGCTTACAATGAATGTCACTTTGAGTAAAGGGGGTCTCAAATAATCATGTGTTCCATGCTACCAAAGCAGCAGTGAATAGTAAGGACACAAGCACACACAGGAGACCCCCCATAAAACCAGCAAGACTAATAGATTTTTCACCATGTGTTATGTAGAAAACTCCTGCTGTGAAATATTTAATGTACCATAACTAACTTGCTGTGCCGTTATAGCGCCTTTTTGCCACTGGGGAACATTGTATGCTTTGGTGAAATCAAAGGCAATGAAAAGAGTGACAATCCAAAAAAAAAAAAAAAAGACTATTTTAAAACATGTCTACAAATGGCCTACACAAGCAATTTATATTTTATAATAATGCAGTGTCACATGAGGTAGCCCTGCTCACACTGAAAACTCATTGGTCCAAAATCCTGCTGTCCATGTTTATAACTTAAATTAGGATGACAAGATATTAATTGTATAATAATGCAACACTGGATAATAAAACAAAAATATCAGGGACAGTTACAAATAACCAGTCTTTCTGAAGTTCAACAGAATTTCAACCAGTCAGATGCTATAAAATATTTTGCACTCAAAGACCCAACAACAGTTGTTTAAAGCAATGAAATAATACCTGTTTTTAGGTTTATAATGGGTTAAAACTGCAAACATGTGACCTACAGTTGAGGTCAAAAGTTTACATACCAAAATACATTTTACATATAGTCCGCAGGAGAAAATAATAGTTGAATTTATAAAAATTACCCTGTTTAAAAGTTTACATACACTTGATTCTTAATACTGTGTTATTACCTGAATGATCCACAGCTGTGATAGTTGTTCATGAGTCCCTTGTTTGTCCTGGACAGTTAAACTACCCACTGTTCTTCAGAAAAATCCTTCAGGTCCTACAAATTCTTTGGTTTTTCATCATTTTTGTGAACCCTTTCCAACAATGACTATGATCCAAATTTTCACACTGAGGACAACCAAGGGACTCTTGCAACTATTACAGAAGGTTCAAATGCTTACTGATGCTTCAGATAGAAAAAAAATGCATCAAGAGCAAGGGGTTGAAAACTTTTTAAATCTGAAGAGCAGGGTAAACTTAACTTATTTTGTCTTCTGGAAAACACATAAGTATCTTCTGTAGCTTCTGAAGAGCAGCACTAAATGAGGAAAAAAAAAAAAAAAAAGATATTTAGGAAATAAGAAAAATGTATTCTGTTCAAAAGTTTTCACCCCCCGTCTCTTAATGCATCGTTTTTCATTCGGGAGTCTCAGTGAGTGTTTGGACCTTCGTTAGTTGCATATGAGTTCATCAGTTGTCCTCAGTGTAAAAAGATGGATCTTAAATTCATATAATCCGTGGTGGAAAGGGTTCAAATACACAAAAATGTTGTAAGACCAAAGAATTTGCGGGACCTAAAGGATTTTTCTGATGAACAGCAGGCAATTTAACTGTTCAGGACAAACAAGGGACTCGTGAACAACTATCACTAAACTAAAAACACAGCTGTGGATCATTCAGGTAACAACACAGTATTAAGAATCAAGTGTATGTAAACTTTTGAATGGGGTAATTTTTAGAAATTCAACCATTATTTTCTCTTGTGGACTATATGTAAACGTCTCTTATGTGAAATATCTTATTCAGATCCCTATTATTATTATTATTATTATTAATATTATTATTATCCCTCTAATTTTGTTAAAATATTTAAGATTCTGCAAGGTGTATGTAAACTTTTGACCTGAATTGTATATCATCAACATCAATACCTGTGTCTCTGACGGTTAACATACCATTTTTACGTTGTGTGTTATATTTACCGACATTTCAGAAGGTTTGCCAGCTAGATATGAAATTAGAAATTTAAAAACCGTCGATAAAAGTGTCGACAAAAAGTTTTGACCCTCATCACTAGTCATGGACATATGCCAACACAAACAACTTTTAAATGACTGTATATTAAAACAGCCTTATGTCATATTTGTGGTTTTGTGTTTCCACCAACATTTTGAACTCACAATAGTGCTGATGCTTGGAAAATTAAAAAAAACTGCATAGCTTTTCCAGCTGACCTTGTTTTAAGTTTATTCTGCTTCATTAAGAAACTAGACCTTTTTACACCGCAGCGACTTTAAATGCTAAGTGAATTTGCAAACTTAGTTTAATGGTTGTTGGGCTGATATTAGCATACCTGTCGATGAAACTGCAAGGAATGTGTTAGTCCCACAGATGAGCTATTGATTTAAATTAATGCCAGTACTTTTGGGAACGAACCATAAAACAACCCATTACAGAAGGTAATTGCTCATTAAAAATGTTAGATTTCTATCCTGTGGCCTGCACAAACGTATCTGTAATACATGCAAGACTCAGAATTTATGAACAGCACAGCAAGCCAAAAGTCTTCCAGGGTGTTAACGTAAATTAAACAGGCATTTGCACACTGAATTATACACAAGAAAACCTGCTCAGACGAACTTATAAATGCTAGAGTCAATGGGGGTTTTACATATTTTAACTAAAGCCAACTGTCTTTCTCAAGTCCATCTTAATGATGAAGTGGGATTTTCAGTCCCATTAGCATCACCAAATGAAACCAGTGTTAAATTATTACTGATTGAGATGCTCAAACAAACAGCGGCATGTTTCCAACCTTGTTTTCAAAACTGTGATTTCAAACCTGTATGACTTTCTAATTTCTGTGAAATACAAAAGGAGGGAATTAAATGAACCTGGTTGGGGAACTCAATTCAATTTGCAGTATATCACTCACTATGACGCTTAAAAAACCATTCAAAAGTGCCAGCAAAAAGTGCATTCAGCTCGCTAATCATTTTCCAAGTGCAAGAGATTGTTGGAGAACTTCTGGCTGGTTGCTTCATGCCTTCTAGGATGTTTTGAGTGTTTGCGAGGCAACTTTAAGGATTTCAAGGGTTTCTCTAAGGGTTTCAAGGGAATTTCTAGGCACCTGATGTTCAGGCTGGCTGGCCATAAAATAAAACAAGCACAACTTTTGGCTAACATGCAGCACAGTGAACAGAACCAATAATGAATAAGTTTTAGGGAGGGTTTGAACATTCTACCATGCAATTTTGGCATCTGCCTCTGAAACCGTCCTCAATCATCACTTTCAAGTTTTACATTCTGCTTGGATTGATCAGGTGTAATCTGTTTTAGCACAGATCAAAGCAATATTAAAAGACGCAGACTTACCTTGAAGATGCCAACTACAAGAGAAAGACTACAGGTGGTAGATCAGACATCGGCTCGTCACCAGCCAGAAATGAAAGTTTCACAGCATGCAAAGGCGCACCTGAACACTCATGAAATCACTTTCTAAAACAAAAAAGATAGAAAGAAGAGAAAAGTTAAAAAAAAATTTTAACAATCAGAAAAAAAATGCATGCCAACTGTATAAAAAAAAAAAAAAAAAAACTTTTTTTGACAAATATATATAGTACATATATGCTTTCAGACTTGGAAGTAGTGTTGTCACGATACCAAAATTTTGACTTCGGTACGATACCTGACTAAAATATCACGATACTACTACTACTTTTGGAAAAAAAAAAAAACAGAACAACAGGAAAAGTAATTGAATAATAGACGATCCAAATGGAGACCATAGTTATTTTATCTATTAAAACAAAGCATTTCATTCCCCCCTTTAAAAATAAATAAATAAATAAGATAATATTAAATCACATGCCAGTGCCACTACACAGGATTACGGTGAACAACTACCGAGCCTACAGGTATGTAGAGATCTTTGCTATATTGGTAAGTTAGCTTAAAGGATAAAGCCTAATCTTATTTCATGATATAGTCATTTTATTTCACAACAACAATTTATATCATGACATAGTCATTTTTTATTTTAACTTTGTTATTAATAATAAGAACCTAGACACAAGTGACAAGCTAAAGGACAACTACAATAAAACAAAGAAACAAATAAAATAAGGAGGGCCCTATGAAATCGGTTTTATTTTTTCCCAAATTCCATTTAAATTTTTTCAAGACTCTATTTTGATGATAACATAAAAAAGTATTTATCAAAAAGCATGTCTTATTAATTGAAATCATCAAACTTGCAGAATTTAACAGCAATTTATTATTATTATTATTATTATTATTATTTTAAATTACATGTTTTTAAGGCCCTAAATACATTTTATTATTTTTCTCAAATTCAGTTTTGTTTGTGAATCTGTTTTCCATGAATTTTCTGGATTCTATTTTAATGGTTTCTTTACATTTTAATAATCAAAAGGATGTCTAATGAATTTATAAAGGATAATTAGATTTGATAAAGAATTAATTAATTATAGGATATTTATTTATTTCAGAAATACTGTGTTGTGTATTTACAATTTTCTGGTAAATAAATTCTGGTAAATATATATTTTTTTTCTGGTAAATATTCTTTAAACATTGTTTTAATAATATTTTTATTAGTAGTAGTAGTACTATCTTTACATTAAGTAATACATTGATATATATCTGACTGTCAAGTTAAACCGAACTTTTATTTTGATGGGTTGCTGTAAAGACTTCATTAGGTCTTCATTATATGACAATAGTTTTCCACAAAAGAAACGGCTAAATGTTCGTGAAGTGACTCTCAGAGCAGTTCTAGAGATTATGTTTAAGTGTTCATGTCCTCATATATTGAGGCGGCAGAGGCCGAAAACACTGCGAGCGTCACGCGTTTGTGTGTAGTAAACAAAGCGTGTGCGCCATTCACTAACATAGACACGCAGAAATACGGCTCTTATTAAACTGCATTCTTAAAGTACCGGTACTAGTAAAATGTGGAATCGTTTTTAAAAGCAGGGTATCGTGATACTTTTTAAGTACCGGTATATCGTGCAACACTACTTGGAAGTCACAGTCTTGATACTATAATCACTTTCCTGATAGTTCCAGGTTTTCCATGTCACACTTATACTTCGTTTCGGCAGTTAAATCTCCATTTTTTTTCTTCTTCTTTTTTTTCCTATTCAATCACCACAAGATGATTGGCCAGTACATGTAGCACACGATAAAACTAATAATTGAAACTAATATTATTGATGACCATGCATTCACTCGCTCGTTAAAAAACCTTCATTAATGATTACGCTGCATGGCTGGCTCTTTCTGTTATTACTTATCGGCATTTCATAGCAGAACAAAATCATTGCATATTTACATTGATTATGGAATATTTTCTTGAGAGGCCTGGCACAAAAAAAAAAAGAAAATAAATTGACTGAGAAACAAATTGAAACAGCCCATGCTGTTCTGCCCCACTGAGCACAGTCTGGTGTTTTGGTTAACTATACAGAGAAGATCCTAACTGCTGTACATTAACTCAAAAGATGCTACAGGCTAATAAAACGCAGTAATAAATGAGTGTTTCCCAACCTTTTTTGTCATACACAGCCCCACAACTCCATCAATAAGGCTCAAGTATTGTTCTTAATCACATTCAAGCTAAAAACAATCAATACTGGGGGTGAAAAACAAGATTCACAGAGCAGCTTCTTCTAAGATTAAAGTAGTTTGAAGATACAGAATCTGTGGTATAACTAGATAACTTAGGATCATGTAATTTCCGTGATGCAGTAAACGTGGACAGAATGGCAGAATCCAGTCATAAAAATGGAATTTACTGTATAATGCAAAATGTCATGGAACTTCCCATATGTTGGATGAATAAATCAAAAGTAGGTCAGTACACTTGAATCAAAACACGATATGGACTAGTGTTTGTGTTTGTGAAAATTAAGCCACAACAATACTATTTAAATATGAATTTAAATATGAAGTCTCTGTGTGAATGAATAGCACAGATGCTCGCAGTGTTTTCAGCCTCTGCCATCTCAATATATGAGTAAATGAACATACAAACATAATCTCTAGAAACAGGTCTTCACAGCAACACATCAAAATAAAAGTTCGGTTTAACTTGAAGAAACTGTGACAGAAATATATTACTTAACCTTTAAATGCATACCTCAGGTCTTTAGCGACCCGGGACGTCATTTACTACTCTTCTCCCTCCTTCAGTTTTTTTTTAAGTTTGACATCAGCTTTCTTAGTATTCCTCAACCTATTCATTATAAACAATAAAACAAGAAAAAAACAATAAAATATAAAAGAAAGTCTATTTTCTGATTGATTTTTTTGTAAAAAGTGTATAGGGTCGCTAGAGACCTGAGGTGTGTAAAAGTGTAAGTATATTTTTCGTGCGCAAAAATATGTACATTTCTGATGATTAAATGCATGCAATTCACCTTTAGTCCTTGAGGCGGCACTGTTTGATAGACAATAATGACGTGATGTTTCACTCGCAATTATCGCAACCATAAAACAAAAGAGAGTATCATCAGCAAAAAATGAATTGGAATATGAATATGAGCCAGATGCTGAATGTACTGTGGACGTGCGCTCTGACGACGACGGCGATGGTAAAATCATCTGCTCAAATTGAACCCTTCTAAGTTTCAAAAGGTAACAAAATATGCTTTGCTTTATTCTTCTGTACATTTTCTCAAGATATCAAAAGAGTTTTTTTCCTGTTGCAGAAGTTAGAGATCCATTTGTGCTGGATATATAGGTCCGTGAAAATGTAATAGTGATTGGCGAAACATTTAAGGGTTAAAGGGTTACTCCACCCCAAAATGAAAACTCTGTCATTCATCACCCATGTCGTTTCAAACCTGTAACAGTTCAGTTCGTCTTCGGCACACAAATTAAGATATTTTGATGCATTCTGACAGCTGTCTGACCCTCCCACAGACAGAAATGTAATTAACACAATAAACATCCAGAAACGTAGCAAGGAGATCGGTAAAATAATCTATGTGACATCAGGGGTTCAACCATAATTTTACGAAGCTACGAGAATATTTTTTGTGTGCAAAGAAAACAAAAATAAGGACTTTATTCAACAATTTGTCTTCTCCGCATCACCGTAGCACCATTCTGGAGAGTATCACCTGAACCCAAACGCCATATGCTGTTTTGTGTCAGCTGCGCCACGCAACGAATTTTTGAATAAAGTCCTTATTTTTGTTTTCTTTGCGTACTAAAAGTATTCTCATAGCTTCGTAAAAAATTACGGTTGAACCTCTGAGGTCACATGGATTATTTATCGATCTCCTTGCTAAGTTTCTGGACATTGTTAATTACATTGATGTCTATGGGAGGGTCAGAGAGCTGTCAGAATGCATCAAAAAATATCTTAATTTGTGTTCCGAAGATGAACAAAGCTTTTATGGGTTTGGAATAACATGGGGGTAAGTGATTAATGGCAAAATTTTAATTTTGGGGTGGAGTAACCCTTTAATGTAATGATAGTACTACTAATAATACAATAATAATAATAATATATTTTTATTGTTATATTTATTACTATTAATACAATAATAATATAATGTTAACAATAACACAGTTATTATTAAAACATTATTTAAGGAATATTTACCAGAAAAAAATATTTATCAGAATTTATTTACCAGAAAAATGTAACACAGTATTTCCGTGGAATAAAACAAAACAAAACAAAACAAAATAAAATAAAATTATTATTTTTATTATTTGATTATTAAAATATAATGAAATCATTAAAATGGAATCCAGAAAATTAATGGAATGGAATTAATCCAGAATTTGGTAAAAAATAAAACTGAATTTGAGAAAAAAAATGTATACACTGTTAAATAGTGCAAGTTTCATGATTTCAATTAATTAGATGCACTTTCTGATATATAAAATTTCACCATTAAAAAAAAAAAAAGAGTCTAGAAAAAATTTAAATGGAACAAAATGGAATTTGGAAAAAAATAGAAATTTGGGAAAAGAAAAAAAAAATTGCATAGGGCTCTAAAAACATGTTTGTAATGTAATCTGCAGTGTACACAGATATGTATAATTTTGACATTTATTGGAATAGCTGAGGCAACTGATGGAATGAAAATAGGAAAAAAATAAATAAATAAATAACAAAAAAATAACAATGCATGGTTATGAAGAAGTGCAAATGAGATTTGCCTATGCACATATTCTCTGCTGCGGGTGTTATTCTTCTGAACCCGACACTTTCATATACGTTTTGTTTCTTTAAAAAGTAATTGAACGTGTTAACCTGACTGTGTACAGTAAATTGAAAATAATATATAACTTCTAGAAGCCCTAATGTTCAAAATATTCAAATGTTGTAACTTCTGTTTTACAGATTTAACAAAGCAAAATAAAAATCATCTCTGATTGCAAATCATGGTCATAATATTTCCCGCAGTTTCAACCGTAATATATTTGAAACTGACTCAATATTAAAAAAAGAACTGCCTTGCGACTCTGACAGCACTTATGAATAAATTTGAATTGTCATACAACAGCTACACAGTGCTACCTAACACGGCCTTGCAGTCTCACCTACTTACTTTCCCCGTTTTCCTAGTATGGATCTCAGGTCCTCATCTAGAATGTCTGCACACTGTTACCAAGGAGACTGCACACCCACATCCTATTGTATTTTTGGGAGCAATTAGCGTACCAAAGACTTGTTATCCTGTTTTTTCCTGTCTTTTTTATTTTCTACCTGATTTGATGCATTTACTGTGAAAGCGAAAGGTCTCAAACAATGAACACTCAACGAGATTCAATTCTTGTATCTACAAATTAAATAGTCCATTCAAGTTTTCCCACCACATATACAAAAAAAAAAAAAAAAAAAAAGCAAGCACATGATGTTCTGTCTTAGCAAAGACACCTTAATTGGAACAACTGCTCTGTCTGGTGGTTATTTTTAGTATTACAAGCGAAGATCACCCTGTTAGGCTATTAAAAGAGTGACCTAATGTGAACATAACGTATTGTTTTAGTTTACACCACTATACATTGAAGTGGACAGGGTTTAGCTATCTTTATTCTTTATCGGCATTAAGTCACGAACACACACACATACACGCACAACTCTACAGGCACTAGAAGTATATGCCAAGCTTTATCTAACATGAGTGTGACACGTTTGACCCGCTTGACTGCGTTTGGCCAGTCTGGGATTACCGCTTCGAGCAAAACTCAAATTTATATTTATGAATGTGTGTAGATAGTCAGTAAACAGTTTAAGGCCATAATAATGGAATCCTTTAAATGCATTCACTTCTTCTTGATATACTGAATTTTCAATGACATTATCCGAAACCATTTCCGACTCTGAAAAAAAAATAAAAAAAGCTTTCTGCCTCATTTAAAATGCCACTTCAGGGAACTAATATTATCAAAAGACATCAAAGCATGACATGCAGGTGCTTCTCTGCGGTTGCTGTGGTCTACTGGCCAGTACTTTATAAGCGTAACTGCTTCAAGGGCTTCTTCACACTGGCATTGCAGATTCAATCCTTTAAGGGTTATTTCATCCAAAAAAATGAAATGTTGTCATTATTTACTCAGCCTAATATTGTTCCAAACTTGCTGTTATTTATTTTTATGGAACATAAAATTAACTTTTTTTTATATCTATATATATTCCATACTATATTAGTTGAAAGTAACCTATCAAGCAATAAATATATATAAACTGATCAAAGGATAAAAGCTGTTTATATTACCTGTGAACTACACAGCTGTTTAAAAGTTTTTTTCAATGTTTTTTAAAGAAGTATTTTATGCTCATCCAGGCTGCATTTGTTTGATAAAAAAATACAGAAAAAAATGTGAAATATTATTGCAATTTAAAATAATGGTTTTCTATTTTAATATACTTTAAAATATCATTTATTTCTGTGATGCAAAGCTGAATTTTTTTTAGTCATTACTCCATTCTTCAGTGTCACATGATCATTCAGAAATCATTCTGATATGCTGATTTATTATTATAATATGTTTTTTTTGATCCTGTGATCAGGATTCTTTGATGAATAAAACATTAAAAAGAACAGCATTTATTTAATATATATATATATATATTGTTTTGTTTTTTGGGTTTTCACTACTGTTCAAAAGTTTGGGGTCAATATATTTTTTCTTTCTTTTTTTTTTTTTTTTGATAGAAATTAATAGTTTTATTCAGCAACGATGTGTTACATTGATAAGAAGTGATAGTAAAGACATATATTGTTAAAAAAGATGTCTATTCAAAAAAAATAAATGCTGTACTTTTAGACTTTTTATTTATCAAAGAATCCTGAAAAAAGTATCACAGGTTCCAAAAAAAATAAATAAATAAATATTAAGCAGCACAACTGTTTCCATAAATCAACATATTAGAATGATTTCTGAAGGATCATGTGACACTGAAGACTGGAGTAATGATGCTGAAAATACAGGTTTGCATCACAGAAATAAATTATATTTTAATGTATATTCAAATATAAAACTGTTACATTAAATTGTAATAATATTTCACAATATTACAGTTTTTTTCTGTATTTTTAAACAAATAATGATGAGCAGAACAGATTTCTTTTAAAAACATTTATTCATTCATTTATAATTGATACTTTTAATCAGCAAGGTCATATTAAATGTATCAAAAAACAAATGACATTACACATTACAAAAAAAAATCTATTTTAAATAATTGTTCTTTTGACCTTTTCTACTCATCAAATAATAACCGTTTCCATAAAATATTAGACAGCACAACTGTTAACACTTATATTAATAAGAAATGTTTCTTAAACAGCAAATCAGAATATTAGAATGATTTCTGAAGGATCATGTGACTGGAGTAATGATGCTAAAAATTCAGCTTTCACCATCACAGGCATACATTACATTTGAAAATATGATAAAGCAGATAGCAGCTATTTTAAACTGTAATAATATTTCACAATATTACTGTTTTACTACATTTATGATCATATAAATGCAGCCTTGGTGAGCCTTTAATGTCATTCAAAACCATTTTAAAACTAGTGTGTTTTAACTTGATTTTTCTTCTTTTGTGTTACACAGGATAGTATTATAATTATTTAATAACTAATAATTAGTATTAACAATTATTATTGAAAAAAAATTAAATAAATAAATAAATAAACAAATACACATAAAAGGATAAAAGTTGTTTGTATTAATTTTGAACAACACTGCTGTTCAAAATTTAGGATCAGTAAGATTTTTAATGTTTTTATTTTGTTTTTTTTTGTTTTTTATGTATTATTGTACAAAAAAAAAAAAGAAGAAATAAAAAATATATATTATTTCTGTGCTTATCATTGTTTTGACTACATTTTAACCCTGAAAACATAATAGCCAAAAGGAGGACAAGATATAAATTCTGTGTAATTTCAGACCCTTACATTGGGTAGTGCTTTTGGTGATGACAGCTGTTCACCACTTGTTGTTTTTTCCCCAGCTGTACAGCGCAAGGTTTTGCAGACGTGTTTTGTAAATCACAAGTGTATGCCTCTGAGCCCACAGCAGCTGCTTTCTTCCAGGTGTCAGCGGGATACGACAACATAAATATTCAACATATATATATTTACATTCACGCCCATAAGCACACACTCATTTGCGGAATCTCTTTGGGAACTATTGTGAGTGCTGCGAGTCGGGCACGTTGCCAGTCTCTCAACATGCACACCGCATCAGAGCAACATCCTGTAGCTCTTGCAAAGTCGTCGGTTTAATTTCTATTCTGCTTCTACAGCAAAACTGTGATAGAGGGCGAACAAGGAGAAATTACAAATGTTACAGCATAAAAAATAAGTGGTTCACTTCATGTGGTTCTACAAGGTTATAAGAGGATATGTAACTACTCCTTATTGCCTTCAACTGAATGTAAAAATGATCATTTTACAACTTCATTGCTCTATAAAGTGCACTGTATTCTCATTAAACATCTGTTATACTTCATTAAGCTTGCAATACAAAGGCAGCACTTATTCCTGTGAAAATCAAAATAATAAGAGGTGTATTTTCTCAAGGGCATATATTCAAATCATTGGCCAGGATATTTAGCCTTAGCACTTTTTAATATCCTTATTGTAGTACTCATTAAGTAGTGTAGCGCTTATTGAGTCAGTGACTTTTGCAATGATGTTCTATGCGCTCTCATTATTTTATTGAACAGTTAACTAAAAACAATTTATACAGCATTCATTAATCTTGGTTAATGTTTCTTTATTTAAAAAAAAAAAATTCACAATATTAAAGGAGAACTCCACTTCCAGAACAACAATTTACAAATAATTTACTTCCCCCCTTGTCATCCAAAATGTTCATGTCTTTCTGTCTTCAGTCGTGAAGAAATTATGGTTTTTGAGGAAAGCATTTCAGGATTTTTCTCCATATAATGGACTTCATTGGTGCCCCGATTTTGAACTTCCAAAATGCAGTTTAAATGCAGCTTCAAAGGGCTCTAAACAATCCCAGCCGAGGAAGACGGGTCTTATCTAGTGAAAAGATTGGTCTTTTTTTTTCAAAAAATAAAAATGTGTATATTTTTTAAGCACAAAAGCTTGTGTAGCACAGCCTCTGGGATGTGTTCATCGTCTGTGTACTCCGGCTCAAAAAGGTAGAGTATGTCGAAAAACTCCACCTTATTTTCTCCTACAACTTCAGAATCGTCCGACATCGTTGTACCTTTTTGTTTGTAAACAGCGTTTGACTTGCTTGCACTTTCTTAGTCTAGTTCACTTTGTAAACACTGGGTCTGTAGATCCACCCAGGCTCCGCGTGACCTTTCGACGTGATTCAATAGTATGTAGTGTCGTGAACGTGCATGCCAGAGCTAGCGCTACACAAGCTTTTGTGCTTTATAAAGTATACAACTTTGTATTTTCTGAAAAAAAAAAAAACTGGCAGATCGTTTCGCTAAATATGACCGTTCTTCCTCGGTTGGGATCGTTTAGAGGCCTTTGATGCTGCATTTAAACTACATTTTGGAAGTTCAAAATTGGGGTACCAATGAAGTCCATTATATGGAGAAAAATCCTGAAATGCTTTCCTCAAAAACCATAATTTCTTCACGACTGAACACAGAAGTCTTTCTGAACATCTTGGTAAATTATTTGTAAATTGTTGTTCTGGAAGTGGAGTTCTCCTTTAACCAATACTACATTTTAACTTTAACTTTATTAATGTAAGTAGAAAATAATTGATTATGTACAATTTTATTGCAACTAAAACTAAAACCATAACCCATAATGGTTTAATAAATATTCTTCTTATATATGTATACATTTTTTTTTAAGAAATATCACTTATTTTACGTAATTACTTTATGCTCCAAAAATAAATAAAACAAATTTTAGCTTAATGAGTTAATAATAATAAATACATTTTTTAAAATTATTATTTAAAACTACAATAAAACTAACATCTCTGTTGTAAATAACACTGCGCTGTGCAACATTATTGTAAAATGTTACTTTTATATTAGTTTACAAATAATATAAATTGAAATAAATATTTTTCAATATATTTTGTTTTTCCCAAGAATATCAGGATTATTTATTTATTTATTTATTTATTTTACTTTATGGCACACATAAAATATCAAATTATATTTTAGTTTATAAATATTGGTTTCAATAAATATTCTTCATTATATATTATTTTTTAAGAAATATAAATTATTTACTTACTTTATGCTCCATAAATAAAAAATAGTAATAATAAAAAATGTAGCTTAATAAGAAGATAATGATTTAAAAAAAAAAAAACTAAATAGAATAATAATAATAATAATAATAATAATAAATAAAAGGAAGAATAACAAATCAATAAATAAAAACTTTTTTTTTTTCCAAAATCTCAGTTATAAATAACACTGTGTTGTACAACATTACTGTAAAATGTTTTTTTTATATTAGTTTACAAATAATATAATTTTTTACTTTGTGCCGCATTAAACATATCAAATTATAATTTAGTTCATAAATATTGGTTTAATAAACATTCTTCATTATAAATTATTTTTTTAAAGAAATATTTAATTTAATTACTTTATGCTCCATTAAATAAATAAATACATAAATAAATAAATAAAAGTTACAAATTTTAGTTTAAAAGGAAGAAAATGATTTTGGTAAAAAAAAAATAAAAAAAAAAAAAATAATAATAATAATAATAATAATAATAATAATAACAACAAACAAATAAATAAAAAAAAATTAATTAATAAAAAACAAATTCACTGTTTTTTTATTTATTTAATTTTTTTTCGCAAAAAAAGATTCAAACTAAAAATCTGTTCATTATAGAATCCATTTACATAAAAACCACGATCATTTATGAGTGTGTGTGTGTGTTTTAATTAATTAATAAACCTGAACACCAAAAATAAGCATCATATCAATAACTGTTATCTAAACCTGGACGGTATACTGATATACAACACCACACCTGCAAGCACTAAATCGTGCAGATTAAACAGGGTCTTTCAGGACCCCTATTATGCATTTTCAGCGGTTCTCACTGATTACCAATTATGACATTAGACCCAACCTTGCTCCTTCCTCTAGCTCTCACACACAAGTCATGTGAACAGGTGTTCCTCTTCCCTGCCTATTATCAGCCTCCACACAGATGTGAAGCCGCTGGGAATAAGCAGGGAATATCTTCACCTCGTACACTGCTCTAAGCAGCCTGTCATTCACCTTCACTTTTGCTTTGTTGAATGACTGCAAGGTCAGCTTCTCCCCACATACAGGTTGACATTACACCGCTCAGATAACACGCATTCTCTGCGCTGTCACGGCTCAGAGGCTGGAATACAAAGTTAATGTGCTCAGAATAAAAAAAAAGGCTCTGTGTTTGAATCAAACTGCCACTTCTATTCAAAAGACACTTTTAAGCTTTGACGAGGGCATCTGAACTGTGATGCCTGAAAAGATACTTGCTACCGGCATATTTGTAGGGAGTGTTTTCTTTAATCTGCACAGCCTTAAAGCAGCAGTTCCTTAAAAACGAGCTCTGAGATATCGATCTTGTCATCAACTCATGCGGAGACCCAATAATGTACGTTGCGCCACGGTCTAGATACTTTTCACCTTCTATTTCAGCTGTGGCAAGCAGCTTTTAACAACAGTAATCAAGGTTTCCCAGGCAGCAGCAGAGCATGACAAAGGTCCTCGCTTATTGTTTTCCTCTCTGCCTTTTTCTCCCCACAGCTCTCCTCTCTCAACAAGATTAGAGATCCATTACCGAATCACGTTGGGCCTAAGCAAACAGAGTCCCGCTTTCCAGCTCATCCCACTTGGCGCACACAGCATCCATCATCGCACCAGTTCACTTCCCCTGATACGGCACAAAAAGCCCACATCCGTCTTAATTGGACATTAGCTGGAAATCACTGGCAACGCTCAACCTCTGGTTCGGCACGACAACAACAGGTACAAAGGAAACAAACGAGTTGACGAGAGGAATAATTGGCTGTCGTTTTCCATCCCACCGTTTGTTCTCACCAAGCTCTCTGGAGAGGAGAAAAAAAATAAAATCACGGGAACTAATGTCAGTATACCACAAATGCAAGGAGTGAGAAAGATGGGAATTTGAAAGCCATGTCGGGGCTTAATTGGATAATGGGAATGAATCACTCAAGAAAGGTTTCAAATAAATTACTGCAACTCTTGAGGAACTCTGTGTAATTAAAGGTGGAGCATCACTTGTCTTCTGTTTGAAAAGAGTACAGGGAACTTATACCCCATTATATTCTATTTTTACGGAAGTTTTAATGTGTTCCTAATCATTTATCGTTCATCATTCATCATTAAACGCAAGCGTTTAATTTCTGCACCACTAGCGCCACCAAACGAAGGCTGCATCCAAAATCACACCATATAACCTCATTCGCTATTTCCTACATTACTTCATTAATATAGTTCACTTGAATGAGTAAATGCTGTGTCTAAAATCACACTCTGTACCCTTATACAGTGCACTATTCGAGAGGAAAGCCATTTGTAATGGTGTCCAAAACCATCAATACAGTACACTATTGACAAATAGGCAGTAAAATATGCTCTTGAAAAAGAAATGCATATATTTATGTAGTGTGAAGCCTGATCTTTGAAAAAGGGTCACTAACTTCATCAAGTCTTCCATTGTTTTTTTTTTTTGTTTTGTTTTGATTTTACATTTTTGAACTGAACTGTACCATAAATATGTCCATTGGTGTGATGGTGATCACATTTTAGACTTATTTTCATGACACTTTATAACAGTACAAGTTTTCTGCAAAAAATTTCTGTAATTATTGCATTTAAGAAAACTGAAAATTATCAAAAAAGAATGAAAAGGAGTTAAAAAAATCTTATTTAATCATTTAAAATGCTTCTTAAAGAGACCTTGTCCTCTGGTGTGACATCTTTGTCCTGTGGTGTGACAGCACAGTTGTCACACTGGTGGATATTATCTGTCGCACCATAGGACGTTTCAGTCTTTTGTGTCAATTAATGACCTTGCTATTCCAAGCTTACCTGTCATTAGCGGTTAACAATACACATTTGTATAATTTTTCATGATTATGTAGTTTAACAGAGTTTTTCATTAAAAATATAATTTAGAGGTGTCACAACAATGGACAACAAAATGTAACTCTTTTGTAGTGGTTACAAAAAAGTTAAATATTTGAACATACTAAAACAAAAATTGACCATGTGCACATGTCATGGGCTTCAGTAATGTGATCATGAATCCAATCAACTAATTCAAGTTTTCTCTGGAATTGGCCAATAAAATCAGAAAATCACACCAGAGGACTTGGTTTTTTAGAGACAAAAAGTTCCGAAATATATAGATGGAAAAAAAATGATTGCCATTTACTAAAATACACACTTGTGCAATTATGTCAGATGTATTTATTAACATTTTTATGCTTTTCTTTCTAATTTATAAAAGTCACACCATATGACAAATTTAAACACAAAATTCTTAAACACTCCTAAACTCTCCTCTTTTTTCCCCATTGGTTAAGCCAAGATGCAGTGTTGTGGATAGGTGAATAGATATCTGAAATATAAGCTATGGACATCTTTAGTTGAGTAGTTAATATTTAGTTAAAACAGTTACTATTTTTTTTTTTATTAAAACGCAAGAGAAACAGGTTTGCACAATTGTGGTAAATTAAGTAAGGTGATGTTTGAACTAGCATGCAGTGTTTAGCACGACACACCATAAGTCAGCCATATTGGCAGCACAGAACATAAACATTGCCACTGAGCCGAATGAAACTCACATATTTTGCATTTTATTGCTGCTGAAAATGGTCAATTTTTGTTGTGGTCTGCTCATACGTATTAATTTTAGTTTGTCAAAATATTGTGCCCTTTCCTTACTAAGTCATTCTCTATATGGTTTAGCAGCTTCCACACATTTTCCATGGTTTAAACAGCATAAATTAGCCAAACAAGGTATTCAGTAGTACATGAACAGTGCAATCCATGCTATTGTTTACATCCAAGTTTCGGCAATATGGCCGCGCTTCCAGGTAACTGACCAAATCGTGACATAAGTGTAAACCCTCCACTAGTTGAGCCAATATTAACAGATTTCTGAAATAAAAGCTATGGGCATCTCTACTAGAGCATTTAATATTTAGTTAAAACAGTTATTATTTTTTTTAATTAAATTCATGCTGAAAAATGCACAAAAATAAAAATCTGTGAGCAAGACAGTTACTACACTGAATTGCATCGCAATTAAAATTTTATAATAGCATGCTTCATTTAATTAATTATTCAAACTAATGCAATAAACCACACAGTTTTTAATGTCTTCCTCTTCTGTCCATTTTTCACTACCACTTCCCTAAAAACATAAATAAGCTTATTAACTGACATTTCTATTACAGACATTTCTAAATGTTAATTGTTGTTTATTATAGACACCATAACGAAGCATTCACACAAGACGCATTCGTAAACAACTCTGACAATGGCGACACACCTGGCTGTTTATTTGCATCTTGCGTCATGAGCGTTGCCATTTTAACGCTTTATGTGAATTAAAAACAGTTGAACTTTTTAAAAAGTCTCCTCAGACACATGCACTTGTTTTACCTACCTTAAAAACGTAAAGTAGAAACAAGATAACACGACTTGAAGCTCCTAAAGCGAGCAGCGCCCTCCATGAGTCAAAACTAGCGTTTAGAATCGGTTCTTATTGATCAGAACAGACTATTTGGGCCTACAACCTACACACAAATTCACAGTACACAAAAATGCCAGAGCGTTCACAACAACCATTCAAAGCTCAATATTTCAAGTACTTTTTTTACAAACCTTCTTTTCTCCAAACAGGTGCTGTGTATAGTCTTCTGGGAGAAATGAAACAAATTTTGGCTTGGACTCTGGCCTTTTTTTCATTGGAATAATACATACATGTATGACGGTTTATTTCAACGAACTAGTTATAAAAAAAAGTGATTATTTTACGTCATGCCATAATTAGTAAGGGGGCTACAGCTTACATTTTTTGTCTTTAAAGGTATATGCTAAATATTATTTATGAAATTCTGTTGAGCTGAAGTAAATTTGATATATAACTAAATCCTGCCCTCGTGTGGACATAGTCTGTATTTTTTTTCTTTTACAGAGTGATATTTCGTCTAAAATCTCATTTAGAGTAGACCAGATATAAAAAACCAACATCAGTTACCAAGGTCTGATGAATCAAGGTCTTGCATGCTTTCCAGTCCTATCTGTTTCATATTCATGAGTGGGCTACATATATACCTGTAGCAAAAAGACCAAAGGCCTAATGACTTTCCAATTAGCGTTTCTGTTTTCGCCCTTTCAGGCTTCTCTTCTCTAGAGCTGATTTACTATTTGCTGTTCTGCTCTCACCTCTGAGAAGACCATTATGAAATCCTCTGGGCAGATCTCTGCTTCAGTACTCCATCAAACTAATTGAGTTTCTCCTGGCTTTTAGCAGGCTCATTAACTCAACTCTGATCACAGGGCAAACCGAAAGATGGTATTAATGGTGTGTTACTCAAGTGACCCCTTCTCTCCATCGGTGCTACAGTAAATAACACCGCCTCGAATTGTTGTCCTTGTATAGGCAGCTGCAGGAAAACATAGCAGTGTAGATCTTTAGTACACATGACATGCGTAGCTACTGAATGTGGGGCAAATATGAGCAGCTGTGACCCCTTTTCATGGTTGATTTGAAATTGTTTATTAGATTCAAATGACTAGCATCTAATTTACACTTGCTCAATAAGAATCCAGACTGTTTTGCCTATTGCCCTCCTCGGGTTCTGTCTGTGGCCATACTGTGAGAATAAAGTGTCTTTGAGATCAAACATTGGTGCTGAGCAAATGGATCTCACACAGAGAGGGCAACAGATGGACTGGGCATGGGAACAAGGTATAGCATCTCTCCAAACAGACTTTCAATGAGCCACAGCACAAACGGGAATAGGCCGATGATAGTAAATGATGTAAGGGAAACTGGACTATTTTTGAAAGTCACTGTTTATATTTCTTAAAGCTCAATTTGCCTCAACCTGACATTTAATAACAAATTATTTTCTTGAAAATGTTCGGCTTTTTGGTTGTCTTCTAAAATCTTCCCTTTATAGTTGTCTAAAGGTGGTTCACTGTTTACCCTGGAGCTGTTGTGAAAAACTATGATGCTGGAATTTAGCTTGGAGGAAAGAATTCACGCAGTTTATCCAAAATATCCACCTTATTCTTCAACGTGGAAATAAGCCTATGGGCGAGACTTCCGGTTCATTAGCCTTTAGGAAAAAGAAGAAAAATATAAACATGTAGTAAATCGTAAAACTGTTTGCACTACAAACCAGTGCTCATAATTAAGAGAATACATTAAAATAATAAAGGAAGTAACACCAATTAGCAATATCAAGCAGCAAAACGTGTTTTGTACAGCTAAAAATAGTTGGAAGTGGATGAGACCAAAGCCACACCCATAACATTTACAAATGGCCACGCCCACTCTTATGGGAACAAGAAAGTGGATACAACGGCTGCATCCGAAAGCTTTAAAATGCTGCCTGTGGCATTCCAGAGCAGGAAGGCATCAAGGCACATCCGAATACAAATTCGGTTTCACTTTCTGTCTCCGGAGGTACCTTCTTCTGATAGAATTTTTAAGGCAGCATAGATGTATGCCTTCTTCTGCCTTAGATGTATTCTTCGCTGCCTTAGATATCCCACAATTCTGTGCGTTCCATTCCGTGACGGTTAAGCAAAAAACATTAAGATGGCATCTGAAAGTTGCATTTGGTGCTCAGTTTGTGTGTAAATGTATATTTCTGACTAACTTTTTGCATGTTTGATGTTATTTCTAGCAAGAAATCAGTATTATAGTATCTAAATATTTGTTTAGTTATAACCAAAACCGTTATGCTGCCTCAGAAGCCTGTCCAAAATCATGAGGTGTCTTCGTACAAAAACGCTGCCTGCAAAGTCATTGACTGATAAGGCAGCGAGGCAGTGAGGCAGAAAGTCGGACGCAGCCAACATATGTCAAGTTTTGTGACAGCTCACCTGTGTGACAGCTAGCCCCGGGCTTTTGTTTATTATAAAATACTGCCTAATGGTAATTTGCTATAAATATCATTTTAAAAATAACTGTTGTCCTACATCTTCAAAATCTTGACTGGAATGTCTCACAAACTTAATGTCTTTCAGATGGATGTACTGTACTTTCAATTTAGCGCTCCCAATATGTCAAACCCACATTTTCAGTGCTCGGATGTGTGAACCTTTAAGTAGATACTGAAGAAGGGGAAAAGTAGCATCTTTAAAACATAAGATATGGAGCCATAGTGTACTGATAGCTCTTGTGGGAATAGAAACTTGAGAAAGTCTGGCAATTATGGGACAAGTTAATTCTCATAGGAGGAGGTAATATTTCTCTCTAAGTGCAGGAGAAGAGTGTGTAAGTCATGCTATTCTGTAGGTATAAAAACGTGAAATATGTTCGCTTTATGTAGTGCTTGATGTCTTATATTTCATTTAATAAAAATGGTTTATTATTCACTGTATTTTTCAACGCGGAAATAGACTTCCGGTTCATTAGTCGCTAGGCAACTAACGATAATAATAACAACATGTAGTAAACGGTAAAACTGTTTGCACTACAAACCAGTGTGTTCATAATTAAGATAATACATTAAAATAATATGGTGAGACACACGCATTTGCAGGTTCAAGAAGCAAAACAAGCTGTTTTGAACAGCTAACTTCTGGATGCAGATGAGACCGGAAGCCGGCCAGACCAACAAAATGTACAAACGGCCACGCGCGCTTTTACGGGAAAGGTTGTGAGGTTTTCACAATAAACCCCACCCAACTGCTACTCAAAACTAGGCCAAAACTAGCCCAATCGCGTTTTGGAGGGGGTCCCCCGGTCTGGAGGGGGTCCCCCGGTCTGGGGGGGGGGGGTAAAATACACTTTTTGGCAGGGTTCCCCTGGTAAAATTCGCATTCCAAGGATAGTGGATAGGAAATTTATTGTTTTAAACAGTCGGGGTAGGTAAGACTTCTAATGATTTTTCTAAAAAGTCTCTTATGCTCACCAAAGCTGCATTTATTTAAAAAAAAAAAAAAACTGTCATATTGTTTTACAATTTAAAACATCTATTTTCTATTTTAATATGTGATTTATTCCTTTAATGGCAAAGCTGAATTTTCAGCAGCCATAACTGCAGTCACAAGATCTTAATATGCTGATTTGGTGCTCAAGAAACTATTTTTATATAAAAACGAATAATTCCTAGTATTATCAACGCTGAAACCATGATATATTTTTCTTCAGGATACTCTGAAGGAATTTTTTTCTTCTGACCTCAAATTTCTGAACAGTAGTGCATATACTTAATGTGTAATGTGAAAATGAACAAACAAAACACAAATACAAACAAATTTTATTTCACCTACTTACAAAAGAGAACAAAAGGTCAAGCATCCAGTTTTCAAAGAAGTATGGAATCCACAAAAATCAGATAATAAGAATGAAAAGAATAAATAAAGATATTAAAAAATGCTCAAGTTTAAGAAGGCTAACTACTGGAGGCTTTTCAAATAGTACAGACTTTGAGTTTTTATTCCTGAGGTGATTTGTGTATAAGAATTATTTAAATCCAGATATTTTAATGAGTCTGGACTATAATGGAGGAGTTCTAGCTATTGGATGTTCTAGTCTATCTTCGTCTTTATTTCATCTCAGAGGTTTAGCTGTTCTACGGGGCCCTCTAGAGTCTGACAGTGCTGGTTCAGTCCATTGGCTGCTGCTTTAGGCAAAACAACAAGTTGTAGTCTCCTTCAACTCATGGTACCCCTGGTGGTTAGGCTCTGTAAAGAAACAGAGAGTGCTGTTAGGGGCATAAATTTTGATGCTAAGTGCGAAAAACGTTCAAATAAAGTGCACAATGCGGCTGCTAGAACCTATGAAGAATTGTTTTCTTTAAAGCCTCCATTAGAACAGACAATTTTTGTAATATAGAGATGAGATACATTAGCAACAATCACCCAGACTTCCAGAAAAGCGGTTTTAGACCTACTAGTATTTTTCACTGATTTTAAATGAAAATCTGTGGAATTCAGTAAACCTGATTAAGGAAATATGGTAAAAATATTTTTCAACAAATAAACAAAAACAATGTGCGTTTAGAAGCATACTCATATTTAAATGCTATATAAGGGGAATTTTTTGCACATTATCTCTTAAGCTCACACATGATGTTTACACATACAGTAGGGACACAAATGCTTTCCAACATCATAAGTTTTATGTCACTTTGATGATTTTCTGAACGTCCCATATGACAGCCACGAAAATGCCAACGAGCAGGATGCGCTTAAGTATATAGATAAGAGTGACTGTACCAAGCGTCATGTCTTGTTCCACAAGAGGGCGCTGCTCTGAACAGTTCACTGCGTTTCCTTTGGCTGCTCCCAGCACAGTCATGATGTCTACTAGATTGAGTTTGCCCTCCTCCCTGGCCTCTCTAATCTCCTCCTCGAGCTCCTCGGCAGCCTCCGCCGCCTCTTCAGCCTGCTCCCCCGTCAGCGCGCCCTTAGCACCCTTCAGTCGAGGAGGTGCCAGGGAGCAAACGGCCCTCAGGCGGCTGTACGATCGCAGCTGCGCCACGTTGGCGCGCAGGAAGAGGAGCAGCACGTTGAGATCGTTAAGCGGGCAGCCCAATTTCTGACCGCTCATGAGCCCCAGTCCAGGCAGCACCTCGTAAAGGGAGAGGAAGGTTGTGTCCCAACAGAACAAACGCAATAGGCTAAAGAGAACAATCGGAGCTAGCAGCACATAGACGGCACCGTTAGCTACGCTAATGACCTGGAACACAAGTAGGCCAGTCATTTTACACTGAACTAGCTCAGGCACCCAGGGCTGGTCGCGGAGGAGGCCGGTGCGCACGAAGCAACTGAATTCGTCTTGTAGAAAGGCGGAGAGGTGGAAGTAGATCAGGTATAGGCACGAGGCCGACATGAAGGTCAGGAGCAGGAAGCCTCGCAGGAAGAGCATGCTGACCAGGAAGTAGGAGCTGTGCTTGCACTGCATGTATCTCTCCAGCAGGGGGTACTCAAAGTAACGCTTGCGCTTGGCTCTAAAAAGACAAAAATAAAATGATTTCATCTTTAATATTTGAAAAATAAGAAAAATACTTCTTTAAAATAAGACGGAAAACATTTGCATATACTGTACCTCTCGAGCTCAGCCTGAAACTGCAGTGGGTTTTCTGATTGCTGTTTTAGGTCCAGGATGTTTTGTGCCAGGCGGACGGAGCGGTTGTAAGACTTGTCCAGCTCGTCAATGATGAAAAACAGGTCAGAGGTCAGGCTGGGAACGGCAAGATGCCGCCAGATCAGAGCTGGCAGGTACATCACCATGGCCATGACCAATAAGGAGTATGGAAACATCTGCACAAGCAAGACCACAAACTTTACTGTAGATTTCATGACAAAATACAATAGTAACATTTATTTATTTATTTGTATTTACTTATTAAATAAAATATTACTTAGAATATTTGTTCTATCTATCTATCTATCTATCTATATAATACATAGTATTATTTATAATATTATTATATATTTATTATACTACTGATGCAATTTATAATTATTTATTTATTTATTTATAATATTAATATTTATTAATCTATTTATTATTTATATTATACTATATTATTTATGATATCAATAGTAATTTGCTTATTAATTAAAATATTATTTATGAAAAATACTTCTATTAATATTGATTTACTTATTCAATAAAAATTATACATTTATACAATTTCTAATGTATTAATCTCTATTATTATGTAATTACGTAATAAATAAAATGAATACATTATTTATTTTAATTTATGTTTATCATATTAATTAATTTATTTATTCTGATATTACTTGTTAAAATGTATAATTTTTTACCCATTTATTTATTTGTTTATAATATTAAAATGTATTCATTTAAATTCATTCATAATTTATATTATACTATATTATTTATCTATGATATCAATATTAATCTGCTTATTAATTTAAATATAATTTATTAATAATACTTGCATGAATATTTCTTTACTTATTCAATAAAAACAATGCATTTATTTACATATTATATGTATATATATATATATTAATCTAGCTATTTGTAATTTGCATTATACTGTTATTTATCTATGATATCAGTATTAATTTGTGTAGTAATTAAAACATTATTTATTAATAATTATATTTGTATTAATATTTACATATTTATTCAATAAAAATAATACATTTATTTATAGAACTTCTAATGTATTAATATGTCTATTAATACGTATTTATGTAATAATATATATATATATATTTACACACACAAATTTATTTATATTGTTACAATTTATTTTTACTCATTTATTTATATTTTTAAAATATTAAGATTTTATATTAATAATTATATTATTTATTCATATTAATATATAATAATCTATATAAGTTGTATAATGTATTATTGATCTATAATATCAATATTAATGTGCTTATTAATTAAAATACTTCAATATAATACTTGTATTAATATTTATTTACTTATTCGATAAAAATAATACATTTAAACAGCTCCTAAATGTATTAATCTTTCCATTATTATATATTTATGTAATAAATAAAAGGAATATATGATCTAATATATATTTATTTATTATATTATTTATTTACTTATTATGTTGTTAAGATCTATAATTTTAGTCATTTATTTATTTATAATAATATTTATCAAACGATCTATTTGTATTATACTATATTATTTATCTATGATATCAATATTAAATTGCTTATTAATTAAAATATGATTTAATTATAATACTTGTATTAGTATTTTTTACTTATACAATAAAAATAATATCTATTTATTTATTTATTTATACAGCTTATAATGTATTTATCTCTCAGATTTCTCTTAAATGTATGATGTAATTAAAATGGACACAAATTAGATAATTGTTGAAGAAGTGAAAGTCAGAGCTGTAAAACTTTCTTGCAAATCACAATAAAATAAATATAAAAAGTTCAATAATAAAAAGTTTCCAAGTGCTTTCCATTTTATGACATTGTCTAGGAAAAACAGCTGAGAAAATAAAAAATGTCATTTGTGATGCATCTTTGAACGTTTTACTCACTTTATGTACCCAGAGTGAACGTTCCTCTAAGTTCCCATCTGTGTCAAACTCATGGTGCATGAGAGAGTCCCAGCAGTACGTATCCACATATGCTGCCTGCTTTATTGTGAAGTTGTTGGGTGGAAAGCAGCTAATCTGTGGACCTGGGAGGAGAAACAGAGAAAATGAACATGCTGAGATATAAATGACAGTATTTTAGCGTCACTTGATGCTGTATAAGTAGAGAATCTGGGTGGCATGTCTGTAATAGGACTAGATCTTTTCCAGGGATACAGATGGTGAAACCACCAAGGCAGGCAGGCAGGAAACACCCTTCTGTGGAGAGTTTGGCTGCCTGGGCGAAAGGGTGTGACCCAGCTGCTGAGACAAGGCCAAGCCCTACTTTATATGGACCACTTAAACATCTGTGTCACCCTCCAAAACCTACAGTCAGCCTCCAATTTACTGACTGAACACTACGTGCCCTAACCCATGACTTTTATGGATAACTGAGCTCCACTGAACATCAAATTACATGATACCAAACCAGGAGAGATATTTATAGACATCTGAGTTTCCTAAAAGCTCTAATCTTAATCTATTTATTCCAGTAAATATACAGTGGGTTTAAAAACTTTAAGACCACACTGAAAATGAATATACACTACCTGTCAAAAGTTTTTGAACAGTATGATCTTTAATGTTTTTTTTTTTTTTTTTGTTTGTTTTTTTTTAAGAATTCTCTTCTGCTTACTAAGCCTGCATTTATTTGATCCAAAATACAGCAAAAGGAGTAATACTGTGAAATATTTTTTTTAATTTAAAATAACTGCTTTCTATTTGAATAGATTTTATATTCAAAATTTGCAGCATCATTACTTTAGTCTTCAGTGTCACATGACCTTTAGAAATCACTCTAATATGCTGATTTATTCAAGAACATTTTCTTAAGGATTCTTTGATGAATTTAAAGATCCAAAGGTCAGCATTTATCTGAAATAAAAAAGCTTGTAGCATTAAACCATTCAAAAGATTGGAGTCAGTATAATTTTATTTATTTATTTATTTTTATTAAGAACTTATAGAAATTAATACTTTTATTTAGCAAGGATGCTTTAAATTGATCAGAAGTGATGATAAAGATATTTATAATGTTACAAAAGATTTCTATTTCAGATAAATGCTGTTTGTCTGAACTTTCTATTCATCACAAAAATCTGAAAAAATCCTACTCAGCTGTTTTCAACAGAATAATAATAATAATACATTTTTTGAGCAGCAAATCAGAATATTAGAATGATTTCTGAAGGATCATGTGACTGGAGTAATTATGCTAAAAATTCAGCTTAGCAATCACAGGAATAAACAATATTTTAAAATATATTAAAATAGAAAACAGCTATTTTAAATAGTAAAAATATTTTACTATTTAGTAAATAGTAAAAATAGAGTTTTACTGTTTTTGCTGTACTTTAGATCAAATAAATGCAGGCTTGGTGAGCAGAAGAGACTCCTTTAAAAAACATTGGACGTCGGATAGACGTGCAGATCATGTCTATATTGGGTCCGTCGGTCCATGACCAATTATGGACATCTATTCGACGTCCAAACTAGGTCCACTATTTGGACGTCTATCCATTACCCAACTTGGACGTCATTTTGACGTTCAACATTTGATCTGGGTTTTTTTGGACGTCATTTGGACGTCTATGGCAGTTGCAGTAAATGTGTTTTACAAAATAGAGCCTATCAACATGATTATATATATGAATACAGATTATTTATAAACAAACAAGATTTATTATCTGTATTACTATTTATTGACAAATAATAATAATTGACAAAATGACATGGAAAAGACGTCACTACGACGTCACATTGCGCAGTGGGGTAGGGTATAATGTATTATATTTTTTATATATTGATTAATATACATTAATAGCTAAAGATTTTGCAGGATTTTGAAGTGATTTAGGTTTTTATATATATAAAAAATACACACAGATATAATAATCAGACATCTGCTTTTCTTATTTGTTTCAATCTTATGCATTTAGTAATATGATGCATTTATTAATGACATTTTATTTCATATAAATTCTAAATCATACATAAAAAACACTAAATTTTGTCTACTTACGTTTCTTTAAATGTTTCAAGCTTAATCTATTTATGAAAACTAATTTAAACCTTGAAATTAAAATGTCTATCCATCCATCAGTCTATCTATCTGATTGCTCTGAAAACTATGACATTGTACAATATAATATAATATATATTATTATTATTATTATATATTATATAATTTTAAGTAAATTATTAAATATAAACACAATAAAACATTACAATATACAATAATTATATCTAAACATACCATCTAAATTTTAATTCAGTAAGTGCAGTTCTGACATTGGTCATGTAATCATATGAAACACTTTGGTCGGATGGTTTTCAAAATGCCTTTTGGCTCATGCTCCAGTCATGTTAGATAACATGATCATCAGGTTTTCGTTCCACTGTAAAGTTTGTGTTGATGTATCCTAACCAATAAACTGAGTGTTGTCAGGCCACTATTGAAAGCAGGAAGAATCAGTTTGCTTGCCTTGCACGTCTCCATTTAATTAGCATATCTTCTCGTTAGTCTGAAATAGAGAGCTGGGAAAGAGCAGACTGACTGTAATTACAGACCCTTGTCATCTCTACACGTCTCTCTTAATCATCCTCATGCCAATTAACATCTGTGTGAGCTGATTGCAGACCAGCTCCAGAGGAACTGATTGCAACCTCAAAGTCAACTGCCTACACAAAACAGGCAGTTCTCTCCAATGCACTGTTGGCAGGAACGCTAGAGTTAGTGGCATTTATAGCCAGCAATTGGCACCCACACCATTCTAGTCACTAAAGATTTTTCCCCTGAAAGCAATTCCGGTTGGTTTGCGATGTCATATAAATTGCTAATAATCATTAGCAGATGCTTAATTCTCATATTTCACCACAGTTTGCCTTCCTAAGCAGTGGAGATCGGCTGTCACCTCAGATGAACACTAATTACATCCAACGTTCCATCAGTCCAGCCCTCAAGCTAATGGTCAGTCAATTAACTCAAGGGTTTGTGAAATTACTGCAGTGCCAGTGCCACTCTGAGGTCCTGTTATTCTCACACTAGGGAGAAGAAAAGAGGTGCTAACCGATAGAAATCTCTCTGGCAAAGGCCATGGACACCAGAAGGAGTGGCAGGCCCACAGAAACAAACTTGATGACTTTATCCAATGGCAAATCCAGCTCCAGGTGTCGAATGCGATTGTCCCCATTAGTATCCCTCAGCAGGGCATCAGAGAGCATCGCCTGGGCGGCCGTGTTGGCGATAGACATGCTGGCAACTGTGGAAGGCAACAAAAAAGCATAATGATATTTTTCTGGTTTAATCATCTGTGCTGTCATTCATATACACAAAATATGTGACCCCTGACCACAAAACCAGTCTTAAGTAGCATTGGTATTTTTGTAGCAATAGCCAAAAATACACTGTATGGGTCAAAATGATCGATTTTTCTTTGCAAAAATCATTAGGATATTAAGTAAAGATCCACGAAGATATTTTGTACATCTCCTACCATAAATATATCAAAACTTAATTTTTAATTAGTAATATGCATTGCTAAAAACTTCATTAGAACAACTTTAAGGGTAATTTTTTCAATATTTTGATTTGTTTGCACCCTCAGATTCCAGATTTTCAAATAGTTGCATCTTGGACAAATATTGTCTTATCCTAACAAACCATGGAATTAATAATTAATGGAAAACTATTAATTATTTAAAAACAAAACAAAAAAACTATAAATAAATAGACCCTTATGACTGGTTTTGTGGTCCAGGGTCACGTATAACTATTAACATCAATATGAATGTATAAGGGACAAGTTTACTTATCAAATTGCACTTTGATGATGTGGTTTAATAGCAAGTGATACAAGAACACATTTAATGAATGATTAGTCTTACTTACATGATAAAGTATCAAATTAAGCCTTCCATGAAATTATTCCATTAAACAGTAATTATGTCTTCCATTAAATGTCTTAGCAGCTATCGGAGTTCGCATTAAACAAAACCACTGATGTACTTCAACTTTAACACACAAGTGTTAAACAATGATTATATAGCACAACATTGTGCTTTACTACGTACAACATAGGATTATCGTCTTTTTAAACCCGGGTTAAGAAAAGTTTCACACTGCTTTAACGCCATTTTTTAACCTTGGAATGTTAAACGATGCTCCGGCGCATCAAACAACCAATCACACGCGGAATTGCGCTTGCGTCATTAAATATTCATGAGTTGTGTACAGTCACACAAACTTTCATATACTTTGAAGGGGAAAATGTTGAAACGAACTAATTGGATTGAAGAAGAGTTTTGTTCATACAGTTGTGGTCCGTATATCTTTTCAGGACAAATTTAATGGTAAGGTTAGGAATACATAAACTCAACAACAGCGACACACGCCAAATAAGAACTAATAATAAATTATTCCGACTGTTAATCAAGTAGCATCCTGTAATCGTCCAATTAAATGCTACTGAAAATATGAAAAAAGTGCAAAACATGCAAATAAAAATGTTAACCTGTTGTTTACAAATGTACAGTGTGGAACCTGGAATATCCAGGATAAATTTCTAACGCAGGATTAAGTTTGTAAAGTATGAAGCATTGAGGAAAAAATGTAATTATAACCTATGGATTAGAATGATGTTTGGTGAACATGTTCAGTCACTATGTTAACGATTTAAATGTTTATCGCGAGTTTAAACATTTAAACCTACCTTCTGGATCGTTATTAAAATAACCAACTTAAAATAACCATACAACATATGTGACCCTGGACCAAAAAAACAATTTAAATTGACATTTATATACATCATCTATCTAAAAGCTGAATAAATAGGCTTTCCATTGATGTATGGTTTGTTATAATAAAAAAAAATAATAATAAAAAAATACAGAGAAAATCGCCTTTAAAGTTGATCAAAAAAAGTTATTAGCAATGCATATTACTAATCAAAAATTACGTTTTGATATATTTGCGGAAGGAAATGTACAAATATCTTAATGGAACATAATCTTTACTTAATGTCCTAATGATTTTTGGCATAAAAGAAAAATCGTTTTGTTTTTTATTTTTTCTTTATTTTTTTCTTTTGCCTATTGCTACAAATATACCTGTGCTACTTAAGACTTAAGGTTTTGTGGTCGAGGGTCACATTAACTTTTTTTTTTTTTTTTTTTTGAAAACAACAACAACTTATTACAGTACCTTATGAATTCCCTGTCCAGCAGAAGTATTGCGGCAATCCAGCAGAAAACTAGTCCTGAGGCTGGAGAGGAGAGGGATGCTGGCTTGGATCTTAAGTACTGGAGGAGGTCTGAGCAAAATGAGAGGCTGTACTGGGCTGGGTTACAGGGTAATTAAAAGAGTTAGAGAGGACTTTTGTGCCTGCTGGGACAAAAGCAGCGAGAGGGAGAGGGTGGAGATGGACTGCAGATCTACCAAATTCCCTAACATGCTCATCAGCCCCATGGCACCAATCCACTTCAAATGTACCCAGCCATGTGGCTTTTCTTGCCTCTGTCATTTCCCAGGTTATTTATACTCTCCGGCCCTGAACAGCCCTGCCTGTGCAGCCATGCTTTAAGAGTGCATGTACAAGACTGCCACAAACACTGTTATTTCAAATGCATACAGACCTTGACAAAGTTTAGAGCTAGTTAGATTGTTGTTTGACCCATTTATGGTGAGAAGACATTTATTTGAATGTACTGTGCAGCTTTTAGGTGTAACTTTTATAGAAACCTATGCGAACATTGAGATTGAGGAGTTTGCAATCTGAGTAAACATCCAGAAATGGCCACATGAATTAAACACCTACACATGACACAGAATCCATCGAGTTGTCTACTCTTGTGAAGGGTGTTTTGTAACATCTAAAGTCACCCAAAAATATTCACATATGGAAAAAGAGAGAAGACTTTATAAAGCCTAACTTTCTGTTGAGATTATAGTTATTTAGGTTACAAAAATTATGACCAAAGTAACATTGTGATTTAAGTAATTGTCAAGGTCTTGGGTCTATTGATATTGATTCTGCAATCCATGTGTCGCCCCTAAACCAATATGAAAAATTATGCTTGTTTATTATTTAGATGAATATTATGATGCAAAAAAGCATCTCTCTCTCTCTCTCTATATATACTTCCAGTGAAACGTTTTTGAACAGTAACATTTTTTAATGATTTTAAAGTCTCTTCTGCTCACCAAGCCTGCATTTACTTGATTCCTGTGATTTCAAAGCTGAAATTTTAGCTGAATCATTACTCCAGTCACATGATCGTTCAGAAATCATTCTAATATTCTGATTTGCTGCTCAAAAAAAAAAAAGAAAAAATTCTTATTATTATGCTGAAAACAGCTGAGTAGAATTTTTTTTTCAAGTTTCTTTCATGAATAGAAAGGTCAGAAGAACATGTATCTGAAATAGGAATTTTTTTGTAATGTTATAAATGTCGTTATCATCAATTTTAATCAATTTAAAGCATCCTTGCTAAATAAAAGCATTAATTTCTATAATGTCTTTCCCAAAAAAAAAAAAAAAAAAAAAAGAATGGTATAGTTTATAATGTTACAAAAGATTTCTATTTCAGATAAATGCTGATCTATAGATCTTTATATTCAAAGAATACTGAAAAAAAGTACTTAACTGTTTTTAATATTGATAATAATAAAAAATGTTTCTTGAACAGCCAATCAGCGTATATTCATTCTGTTTTGTCACAGCATAACAGTCATTTCTTGCGATGTTCATGCAAAAAAAAACTACCATAGTTTTTTTCCATATCTTGAATTATTAGGTTTTATTATAGGTATTTTATAGCTAATATATATATATATATATATATATATATATATATATATATATATATATATATATATATATATATATATATATATTCAATTTTAGTTTTCGAATTTTAGCTTAATTTCAATTAAGACATTTTTAAATTAGTTTTAGTTAAGAATAACAATCCTGCAACAAAATGGGGATCATTTGATCATTTAGTAACAAGTTGCATGTATTAATTTGTAGGAGCTATATATTAGTTTGCAAAATGACACCCAGGTCCACTAGAGTCATAGTTTTTAATTATCAAAAATGGTCTACTGAAACACAATAGATTATGACAACAATGTATACAAACAAATAATTAAAAAGCTCCCCTATCATCATCACTTGCTCTGGAAGAACCATTTAAAAAAACAACCGAGAAAAGGATAATGAGAAACATGTACTTCACAAAGACCAACTGCAATAACATTCAGAAACATCCTGTCTTTTCTAAACATCACATCAGAAACAGGTGATTAAATCTGTAGACACAGTAAGCCGAAAAGCTCAGAAATATCTTCACAGTTTTTGTTTCGTCCTTCACATAAAATAAAGAGGGGCGTTTCAGGGTGTGATACGCACCTGTAAATATGTCTTTTTTTTTTTTTTCCTGCAGTGTTCTTCAGTAAACGTCGTTTGTAGGTCCTGTGGTTTGGGAAGGGCACGGACACTCTCCCAACATGCGTTTGTTTCGAACGAGGCTGATGTTTTTGAATAGCAGGCATTCAGCGGACAGCATCCTTGTTGATTGTGCCACTGCCTTCTGACAGTTTGGAAAATAAATATGAAGTGTCTGGGTAAAATGCATCACTATCAAATGTACATACATTGTGCTGTCAGGCATTTAGATTGTTTCTTTTTTAATCTTCGAAGACTGAATATTTCATTAACTCTACAAAAATAAAAATAAAAAAGAAAGAAACATGCCTAAAACATCCACTCATTGCATGGTTATCAATATGACTGTAAGAGGGTAGACATTATGTCATGCTAAGACACCTGAGAACCAAAGAGACATATTAAACAAAGTAAGGCTTAAATGGATTATATGCATGAGAGTAGCATGAGTGCTCGGCCGACAGCCCGATATACAGTACGTTCTTTGCACCGTGTTCTGTCCTCCTTCAAATTCTCACAATTGTATTCATTCATCAAGTTCATAACAGGCCCCTCCTCTTCATTCTCATTGGATGTTCCATGGCACTTAGTGTCCACTGGAAACCTTCAGGCGGTGTTGAGATGTGTTGCCATGGGGATGAGTAGGAGTTAAGTCAATTTTGTCATTTTCGTCTATCTGATCCTTTATTCGAGTCCTTCGTTGTGGTTGAGGCCCAGATCTCTCCGAGCCATCTGTCTGCCTCCCTCGCTTTCTTCATCTTCTTCTTCGTCTTCCTCCTCGTCGATTCCCTCCTCTTCCTCCTCATCGTCATCCTCCTCCTCTGTGCCGTCCATGGAGTCCTCAGTTCCTCCCAGCATGGCTTGCTGCATCGCCAGTGTGGCGGAGTCTGAGGACAGAGGCTGTAGGCCGTCCATGCCAAGAGAATCTGAGAAACATACAGAAACAACTGTTTTCTATTTTAATATATATTACAATGTAATTTCTAGCAGCCAGTAATCCAGTCATATGATCCTTTAGAAATCATTCTGATATTCTGAACATTTATTATTATTTCCGATGTTGAAAACAATTGTGCTGCTTAAAGGATTAGTTTATTCCAGAATTAAAATTTCCTGATAGTTAATTCAACATACTGTATGTCATCCAAGATGTTCTTTCTTTCTTCAGTCGAAAAGAAATTAAGGTTTTTAAGGAAAACATTCCAGGATTTTTCTCCATATAGTGGACTTCAATGGGGATCAACAGGTAGAAATTGTACCAAATTGCACTTTCAGTGCAGCTTCAAAGAGCTCAACATGATCCCAGTCAAAGAATAATCGTCTTGTGTAGTGAAACGATTGGTCATTTTCTAAAAAAAAAAAAAAGTAAAAATATATAGTTTTTAACCACAAATGCTGGTATTATGGTTAAAAAGTACATATATTTTGTCAGCGCTGATCGCCTTGTGGTTAGCGCGTCGACTTACAGCGCAACTGCGATCATGACGACCCGAGTTCGAATCCCGCCTTGTGGTCCTTTGCCGATCCCACTCCCCTCTGTCTACCCAATGCTTTTCTGTCATCTCGCCACTGTCCTCTTGCATTAAAGGCATAAAAGTATATACATTTTTATTTAGTTTTTTAAAAAATGACTGATCGTTTCACTACACAAGACCTTTATTCCTCGTCTGGGATTGCGTAGACTCCTTTGAAGCTGCACTGAAACTGCAATTTGAACCTTCAACACATTGATCCCCGTTGAAGTCCACTATATGAAAAACCCTAAAAATGAAAAATCCAGAAAAATCCTGGAATGTTTTTTTCCTCAAAAACCTTAATTTCTTTTCGACTGAAGAACAGCTTGGTTGATATGGGGGTGAGTAAATTATTAAGAAATTTTCATTCAGAAGTGAACTAATCCTTTAATATTTTTGAGGAAACTGTGAATTTTCAGATTTTTCAAGATTATTTTGACAATCGGAATTGCAAAAGAACAGCATTTATTAGAAATAGAAATCTTGTAACATTATGAATGAAATTAGAAATACAATATTAATTATAAATATCTTTACTGTCACTTTTACTCATTTTAATGCATGTTGTATAAAAGCATTAACTTCTTAAAAAAAATTACAAACTCAAGCTTTTAAATGCTAGTGTATATATATGATAAATATAATGTACTATATGTAAAATATAATGTATTATGTTTAATGTTTGTTCTAGGGCTGCCCTCGACTAAAGATTTTTCTGGTCGACTAGTAGTCGTAGATTTTAAGGGATTAGTCCTATAAACTATTTGAATCTTATTTATGAGCCTTTAATTGCCTACATAACCTAATAAGCGCTCAAGCGCATGCAAAAAAAGCTTGCCACAGCACACCGGCAGAAGTAATGAATATGAATGTGTCTGGGAAAAACAGCGCTTCTTTGTTTCCGGCTAAAGAGATGAAGTCAAGATTACATAATCAGTACGGATGACATAATCTGAGAATATTTGTTTTCTATTTGAATTGGTTCATTTGAAAGTAGACATTTCACTTTCTATAGATATATTTGTGTAAGGCAAGTATACACAGAGTTTCAAAGTTTCGCTCTCAAGTTCACCGAGACGAAAGCGCATCCTGTTTGCTTTAATTATTTTACAAAAGCACAATGTCTCATTGCTATTGTAAGTGCACACAAATAAATGCATAATCTTTACAGATTCAAAAGATGCATTACCTCTATCTGTATGACAAAAAGTGACAGAGTATTTTAAGAACTGCACTAAGTGGTGGTCATGCAGGGATTCACTACTACTATTCATCTTCCACACTCCGCACAGACACTTCAATAGCACACATTTTACTAGGTTAACATTAGATTAAGTGGCCATGTAAAGTTGCTACTACATACATTTTCAGATGAAAAGCCATATTTGAGGTCGATGAATGATAGGTGAGCGTTTGGATTAGGGATGTCACAATACACGTACATTCGGTACAACATCCACGGTTCAACACGTGCTTGTGAATTGCAGTTTTCCGGTTTTGCATTTAAATAATTTCCTTGTTTTATTTCTCTCGAAATTTGCTGTGTGGCCCGTGATTTCATGTGCTATTTGAAAAAGCAACACTTGGAGAGCATCTTCCCTTCTAATGAAATTCAATAAGCCTTTCTAAACTTGTTGTCCAACAAAAGAGAACATTATAACTTATTTTTACTTCACAGCATCAGTCGAGTGTTTGAAATAACTTCCTTTTGTGATCTGATGTGGCTTCTTATTTTTGTTCTTATTCTTATAATTGTCTTTACATTTTAGCATTCAAAACGTTTAACGTTATATCTTGTTTTTATTCAGTTACAGCAATAGCGATGCCTTTATCCATACTAGAGATTTCCTAGCTGGAACGTCATCATCCAGTATGAATGAAAGCCATCCTATTTTGCGTAAAAATCAGAAAAATACCTCTCTCAAAAGAAATATTAAGCAGACATATAATAATCCATGCTTTTCCCAGTGTATAGAGGTTTACAGGAGTATTTTGTTGTTAATTAGATTAAAAAAGACACTGATGTGGCAAGCTATTAGAACCGAACCATATTAAACCATGGACTAACTTTATTGTTGCATCCCTAGTTTGGATGTCCTGCCCGATGTACTATTATTACTAATTAGACCAGCTGTTAACGGTTTGTCCATCACGGACTGCGTGACTTCGCCACTTCGCCTGGAATTTTTTTTTCTGCAGCTAAGCGACTAATAAAATTTTGGTCGATCGAGCATCTTCTCATCGACTGTCGGTTAGTCGACTGTTTAGGGGCGGCACCATGTTCACTGCATAAACTATAATTTCCACTCCATTTCAAGCCTGAAAAAGTGACAGAAATGATTAAAATCTCATGAAAAATTCATGGAAATGATATGTTCAACTTTGATAGAAGAGTAATTGATTGTTTAAAATCTATACATTAATTCTTTAGTTATTAATATTTAGCATTCAATAGTAGTTAGTACTCTCTGCTATTAAAGAACTGAATTGAACTGACTGTGACTGGAGCTGAATAACGACATTGCTGTCTATAGACCTTCATGTAGCTGAACTGACCTTGTTTCATAACAGATGAACCTACTTAGCAGTTATTGAACTGAACTGAGCAGTTATTGAACCAACCAACTTGAGTTAAATAAAGGCACTATTGTGTCTTTAGAGCGGCTTTACAGCAGAATTCTGAATTGGTCTCATATTTGATGAAGTTTGCATTATTGATTCTGTTATTTTCCTATTTATTTCCCTTTGAAACGATCTGTATTATATAAAGCACAAAAAGGTTATTTGAGTTGACTAGAGAATGTGTTGATATTACTAACTGTCTGAATTGTTGGTGGAGTGGGATCCGTGTGTCTGCAGGACTCCAGCTACAATGGAGTCGGGCCAGAAGCGCTGTGTGGGTCTGTGCTGAGATTTCATCTTCTTGGCTTTGGGAGCAGGGTCAGGATTACTGGCATCCAGCATGGGTTGCAGTATACGCCTGCGGGCATTGATAAACCTTTGAAAGCACAGGAGATAGAGAAAAATGACGCGGATGAGACATATAGCAGGATTTCTGCTGCATACTACATGCAAATCAAAAACAAGTTTTGTGATTTTGTTTGTGGCCATAAGATGGCGCCATTTTGCTGTGCTTTAAACACTGGCGCAACAAACCAGTCGCTCTTACCAGTTGTTCACCTGTAATAAGGTAAGATTTGTTTGTGCTGCGATCTGTCTTTTCTCATCTTCTGTAGGATAAGGATGCTGGAAAACCAAAAAATAAAGTATAAGGTATTATTTAAGTGGTTTATCTGTATTTTTAGGCCTTTGAAGTAAATGCACATGTTTTTTTTTAACCAATATAAGTTCTAACGAACCAGATATGACTGAAATGAAGTGCATTTTAAACTGCCCAAGCCTGGTTTGGTTTGTAAGGCAATAATGTAAGAAGAAAGCACACCCTTTTTCTCACCATGAGATGCTGGAAGAGCCAGGAGCGCATAATGTTTGTGGCATGTTTGGGAAGGACGCCTCTTTTGTTTTTTGATTTCTTGTCATCGCCGTCCAAGAGTGAGGACAAGTCCAGGTTCACCTTGGAAGGAAGAGAGAAGAGAGACGAGAAAGTGAGCGGGGGAGAGGGAGGGGTAGTTGCCACGGAAACAAAGAGAGTCGCCAGTCACCATTTCTTTGGCAGGGGCAGGAATGCCTTTAGTCACCATAGCAACGCAATGGGAGTAATGATACCTAAAATTAAAGCCAAGGAGGGTACATTTACTGAAGCCTTTCATCAAGTAAAAGCGCTGCGGAAAATGCAGTCAATCTTTCTCTTTTCATCAAACTTATTATATGCTCTGAAGTACGATTAATGTAAGGCGAGCCAAAATGCGAAAGAGTTACGGATGCATGCTAAATTAACTATTTATTTTCTTTTGCTTGACGCCACTCTGAGACTGGCGTATTAACATTTCAGAGAAGTTTAAGATGCATAATCTGCGAGAGCTCCGTGTGCGAATAAATAAATTAATAAAAGAAAAAAAGGAAAAATTAACATTTCCACTTTGAAAATAAGGATAATTAATTTCATGCTACCATTGCCACTGAAAGCCATAAAAAGCAGCAGCTCCCCACTGATTTTAAAATTTTTAAATAAATAAATAATAATCAAGCTCTAAAAACAACCTCCTCATTACATTTGCAGCTGGGTGTCATGTGGTTCTTTCCCCATTCCTCTACTCAAACTACACACACACTAACGGGGGAGAGTGTGTATGTGTGTGATTCAGGAAGCAGGGTGAATTAATTGGAGGCTTCATGCAGGGGTATTATTACTGAAAGCTTGTCGGAGATGTAGCTACGGGCGGAACTCTATTCCCAGCCTGCGTGTAGTGAAGCGCCTCGGCCCAAAGTTGGGTATCCACACAGGCTCCAGCTGTCTATCAAACCTCAACTCGCCTGACTCATAGTTGACGGCATTAAAATACAAACTAACACTTCTAGAATTCTAAGTAACTTGCATCCTGTTTACACTTGAGGTAAAGAAACACATCATGATCTTAACTACAAAGCGAGCATTAACGTGGAACGTCATGTCAGGTTGTTTGCTAACAAATGGACCACTGACTTCAGCAACAGTAAATTAAAAAAAAAAAAAAGAAATATTTGTGTGTGTATATATATATATGACTCTTCTTTCATGTTCTCGATTCTGATTGGCTAAGAGCCTTTTCCAGGCGTGCAATATTATAGTGATAACAGAACTTCAACCGTTTCACTATTCATAACACTCCACTTGTGATACTTCTCACAGTGATTGTCATGGCGGATGTCCAAATTTTATAAATAATACTCTTTTGTGTCACTGAATAATAAATAAACTTAATAAAGATAATGTCTATTTGAAAATTTACTTTGATGTTTTTGGAGATGTGAGCTCAAGAGCATCAGCGGCTGTTTAACACTCATGAACCCGCCAAGAGCAGCCTTACCTCGGCTAGTTCTTCTGAAATTTGCTGCTGGCTCTGATGTCTCTATAGTGGTTTAACATGAGATCTAATTCGTTTTGGGTAAATCCAATGAACAGTTTTTGGTCTAATTAATCTATTATTTGTTCGAGAGGAAATAGTTTTGGCTGAGGGCAAAATCTTATCATGTTATATTTTGTGTAACTTCACTGCTGTATATCAGAGCGCTGCCTTTGTACTTTTGACTGAATTGCCTACCATTAGATGGCAACAAGAGAAGTTTTTATGAGTGATTTAGCAGTAAAAATTTATATTGAAAGAGACTAAAACATGGTTGTAAACAAGGAAGCTATTTTTATTTTCAACAACACCTTGTAAGACACACACAGTGTTGCCAAGTCTGCGGTTTTACCACGGAATTGAGCTACTTTAACACTGTTGCCATGGGTTGTTTTTATGCCTGCAGGTTGAAGCAACCTCAAAAACATGATATTTAGCTCCTGGAATGCGAAAAACGTGTATTTTACCACCCGGAACACAATTTTTACCGGAGGTTTTAAGTAGCAATTAGGCAGGTTTTGTTGCGAAAACCTGGCAACCCTGGATGCAGCCAACAAATGCACTGAGCAGCATTGTCACCGGAAATCATCTTTACAGGAGAAGTCCCCTTCCAGAATGAAAATTTACAGATGATGTACTCCCCCCATGTCATCCAGGATGTTCATTGCTTTCTTCAGTCATAAAGAAATTATGTTTCTTGGGGAAATCATTTCAGCATTTTTCTCCGTATAGTGGACATCTATGGTGCCCCGAGTTTGAACTTCAAAAAGCAGTTTAAATGCAGCTTCAAACGATCCCAAATGTGATTCCCATCTCATGTTCTCCCTCAACTTCAAAATCACCCTATATCGCTGTTTTACCTTTTTTGTTAAGGGTGTTTGATCTTCTTTCCATGTTCACTTTGCAAAGACTGGGTCAGAACTTCTGCAGTGATGTAGGATGAAATAGTTTTTGAAGTTGAGGAAGAAAATATGATTGGAGTTTTTCGACATACCCTAACTGTCTTGAGCCAGAATACACAGAGTTCAGGGAGAGTAAGACAAGAAAATAACTGATCGTTTTGCTAGATAAGACCCTTCTTCTTCGGCTGGGATCATTTACAACCGCATTTGGGATCGTTTGAAGCTGCATTTAAACTGCATTTTGAAAGTTCAAACTCGGGGCACCATAGCAGTCCATATAGAGAAAACATATGAAGAAAAATCCTGAAATGTTTTCTTAAAAAAACATAATTTCTTTACGACTGAAGAAAGAAAGATATGAACATCTTGGATGACAAGGAGTGAGTACATTATCTGTAAATTTTTGTTCTGGAAGTGGACTTCTCCTTTAACAGATGAAAGGATAGTACGACAAAGATATCGCTTTCCTCAATGGACATTCAAACTAATGTTTTATGAGATATGAGACTGAGCTGGAGAATGAATTCTGTATCAGATGCAGGTAATCACACTCGCTCAGTTCATCTCTCTCTCATAATACTCTACATCAGTGTTTCTCACATTTTTTATACCAAGTACCACCTCAGAAAATATTTGGCTCTCCAAGTACCACCATGATGACCAACATTAAAATATAGTAACGTAGTAGGCCTATCTATTCAGCTACAGCTCTGCACAGTTCAAAAATGAGGCAGATTTATTCCTAATAAGAATATTTATTGTTGTAAGCCACTTTAACATTGTAAATACACATTTTAAACATTAAAACTGTACTGTGCTTACACACAGGTAAATAAAAAACTTAAATAATGAATCAATTAAAATGTATTGTACCTAAAAGTTAAATAAAAACTGTACCTTACTTAAATATAAAAAATAAATGTACTCAAATAAAGATTAAATTCAAATGTACCATGTTTTAACGTTAATTTATATTTAATTTAGTACTCATACCACACTTTGAGAACCACTGCTCTACATAACACAGTAAGCTTTTAATACAGTAATACAATAAGCTTTCAGTGAAGCAACTCAACATTTCAACTCAACGTTACTAGTTGACTAGTGACATTTTCAAATTAGTAATGGGAGTTCTGCTTGTGTTTCATGAATAAGGGCCAATCCTCCTCTAAAAGACCTCAAAAAGAGTCATCATTAGCAGGCATCAAAATATATAAAAATCTGTCTGAAGTCATGTAAATGCATAACAAATAATACTTATATGCATATTTCAAAATGTTCTATTTAATATACACAGAAGATGAAGTGGATAAAATAGCCTGTCAGAAAACAAAACAGGGCATCCGTAATTGAAGGCTTCTTAGCAACAGCAGTGATTCAGTGTAGACATGGTACTGTAGTCTAGAAACAATTCAACAGAAATCTACAGCTTCATTAGTTGTGAAGATACAGCCCTGCAAGCATGTGTTGTCTGTTGAGCAGGTACCCTCACCTGATTGTTTTGGATTTGGATGGTTCCCTGTGGTAACCCCTGGGTCAACACCTGCCCCTGCGAGGTAACCATTGCCACTGGTTGATAAAGCGTCCCACCTGTGGGAATCAGTCACAGACACAGGAGCGCGGTTATCACAGACTTTACCTGCCTATCGAAAACACACTGTAATTACCCTGCGGCACAAAAACAAACCATTTCACTTCCCTTTCACTGCGCCAAAATAAAACAAAAGGGTATTCGGAACGGCTCAAGATCAGAACAAGGAGTTCTTGTTTTGCCGCTAATTAGCTTGATTTCACAGTAATTACATGTTCTTTATTCACAATGTGAAAGTACTGTTCTGTGTGAGATGGCTGTATGGAGAGAAAATGAGTAAAGAAGGAGCTATATAAATGTAGAAATGTGCATTACATGGAAGTACGTATTTGCTTTCATGAGATGTCACGAATTTGGACAGGAAAGCTGTTCTGAAAGCTGAGATCTCTGAATTTATAGCAAGCAAAAGGGGCTGATGATTGGCCTCCTCACCTGAGACCACCTGAGAGTTGATAGTGGTCATGGCAACGTTGTTCTGTTGCAGCGAACCGGCAGGGACCACAATCCCAGAGGGGTTTACCGTGCTGGAGACAGAGGTGAGGGACGGGGGTGAGTTCTGAAGCAGGTCCTATATTAGGAGGATAAAACACTGGTTAGTGTCAGGGTTGTCAGGTTTTCACAACAAAACCCTGCTACTCAAAACTAGCCCAAACGCATTTTAGAGGGGGTCCCATGATAAAATGCACATTTTTTGGCAGGGTTCCCCTGATAAAATTCGCATTCCAGGGGCTAAATATCACGTTATTGAGGTTACTTGAAAAACAACCCGCAGCAACAGTTTTAAAGTAGCCCAATTCAGCGGGAAAACCGCAGACTTGGCAACACTGGTTAGTGTCCACATTTCAATTTGCTGGGGAAAAAAATCAGGTAAAAAATTATGGCTGCCAATTAAACATGTTAGTTTAGTGTGATTAAAAAAACATAATTCAGACTTAAAAACTATTTAAAATATATATAAAAATAACAAGAAAAATGAAAACAATTAAGTCTGTGGTAAAAAAAAATAGGGCTACAAATGTAACATGTTAGTTAGTGCGGTTAAAAAATAAAAGTTTACATTAAATAAATTATGTCTGTTGTGCGATTTACCTTGTTAGTTTAACAGTAATTAAAAATAATGAATTGTTAAAAACTATTTAAAAATATATAAAAATAACACAAGAAAAAATTAAAATAATTAATTAAGGCTGTGGTAAAAAAAAAATAGGGCTACAAATTTAACATTAGTTTAGTATGACTTAATTTATTTTTAATTAAAAAAACTATTAAAAAAGAATAATATTTATAATTAAATTAATTATGTCTGTGGTGCCAATTTAACATGCTAGTTTATTATGATCAAAAAATAATTCATAGTTAAAAACTATTTAAAATATATACAAAAAAATACCAAGAAAAATTAAAACAATAGCATGTGGTAAAACTTAGGACTACAAATTTAACGTGATTAAAAATTATGATTAAAAAGTAATTCAGTTTTAAAAATAACTATACTATACTAATACTCTACCATTTAAAAGTTTTGGGTCGTAAGATATTTGTTTTAAGTTTATGAAGTCTCTCTATTATTCTAATACGCTCATTTGGTGCTTAAGAAACATTTCTTATTACTATTAATGGTGAAAATATTTGTTCTGTTTAATTTTTATTTTGACACTTTTTTCAGGATTCTATGATGAAAAGTTCAAAAGAACAGCATTTATTTGAAAAATAAATATTGTGCAACATTATAAATGTCATACGTAGACACTGTTATATGGCCTGCTAATCACTGTCATGCATCCTTACTGAATGAATGTATATGTGATTAATTCCATTTAATTTTGATCATTTGATAGACATTTTAATTCAATTATAATCGATTGACTGTTCTATGAAACGTCCAGAAGTGTGTCCTTTAAGTCTTCTCACGCAGAGGTCAGCAAAGTTCAGCAGGAACAGCGAGGGCAAGCCAGATGCGACCTTTTGCATCCCCGGGAGAGAAGCTTGTGTTCGTGCAAGTGTAAATGTTACTGGCGTGAGAGTGTGTGCATTCATATGACACTGTGTTTATGTGTTAGAAACAACCTTTAGCCTTTAGACCGAAGGTCTAGGGAGACTGTATTTGTGAGTCACCTGCTGCAGGCCGAGGTTGGTCTGTGATGGCGAATACGGGCCGCCCAGGTCATTCCGTAGCAGATTGTCACTGTGCATCTTGGTCTTGAGGCAGGTGATGTAACGGTTGCAGAAGTCTTTACAGAGCTCGTTCACCTTCTCCAGCTCCAGCAGGTGGATCCGCAACACCTGGATCGCCTTCACCATCTACCGCAACAAAAAAGTAGATACAGAAATCAGTTTATGAAAAAAATCTTGCATTGGAGTGGTCTTTTTAATCAGTTTATGTATATAAATATACACTACCAGTCAAAAGTTTTCAGACAGTAAGATTTTTTCTCTTCTGCTTACCAAGTATGCATTTACTTCATCCAAAATAAAGCAAAAGCAGTAATATTGTGAAATATTTTTACTATTTAAAATAATTTAAAATAAAATAATTTATTTTGAATGAATATGAATATATTTTTATGAATATATTTTAAAGTGTAATTTATTCCTGTGATCAAAGCTAAATTTTCAGCATCATTACTCCAGTCTTCAGTGTCACATAATCCTTCAGAAAGCATTCAAATAAGCTGATTTGCTGTCCAGGAAACTTTTTTTAATTATTATTATCAATATTTAAAAAAGTTTTACATTAAAACAGACTGCATTTTTTTTTCAGGATTCTTTGATGAATAGAAAGATCTAAAGATCAGCTTTTATCTTTTATCAACATTTTACACTATACCATTCAAAAGCTTGGAGTCAGTATTTTTTTTTTACTTTTATTTAGCAAGGATGCTTTAAATTGATCAAAAGTAATTACAAAAACACATTTATAATGTTACAAAACATTTCTATTTCAGATAAATGCTGTTCTTCTGAACTTCCTATGCATCAAATAAACATAATAATAATATAATAATAATAATAATAATAATAATAAATGTTTTTTGAGCAGCAAATCAGAATACTAGAATGATTTCTGAAGGATCATGTGACTGGAGTAATGATACTAAAAATTCAGCTTTGATATCAAAGAAATAAATTACATTTTAAAAAACATTCAAATAGAAAATTATTATTTTAAATAGTAAAAATACTTCAAAATTCGTCAAATACGTCAAAATGTACTGTTTTTGCTGTAATTTGGATCAAATAAATGCAGGCTTGGTGAGCAGAAGAGTTTTCATTTAAAATTTTAGACATTTTGTGTTTTTGTTTTTTTAATCAATTTATATATCATATAGATTTCAGCTTTATTTAAATGACCAGAAACTATTTTAGCAGTTTTAGTGCTAATTAACAATAACAAGACTGGCCTAAACAATAATTTTGGAAGATGCCAGTAATAAAAATTCAATTACAGATACAGCATCAAAACGAGCAAAGTGAGAAAATATAGTCAGTACAATACCCAATGTCAGTGTTTCAGGTTACAGTTTTTAAAGATATATATGTTTTTTTTATTTTATTAGTATTATTATTTTCATCACACTGAGCTATAATATGAATTTTGAAGACCTATATTCACCTTTTATCATATTTTCATGGTGGCTTTCTATTCATTTTATGAAAAAGAACAGCCAGGACATTCTGGAAAATAACTCAATTCATCAAGAAAGAATATTATATGGATCTCAAACTACATTAGTGTGAGTAAATATTAAAAAAAATAAACTGTAAGTGAATTATTCCTTTGAATAAACTACATTGTTTTCTCACTTTTTTTTCCCCACAATTACTTGGTTACTTAGCCAGCCCTCCCTGCCACTATTTGCCTGGTTGCATTGTTTAATGCTACAAACACTTTTGAGTTCTGCTGATACAGTTGGACGAGACTGAACTTTCAGTTCCAACTACCCATTCAAACAGTCACCGCCCAAAGTCAGAACTCAAGGACGACCAAATGGGCTAAAAAATGCTTTGCCAAGGAGGAGATAAATCTGCCAATTACTGCAGCTCGTTTAATCAGGGCTCAGTGCCATCTCTCTGAGGCGAGAACGAAGCGCAGCGCGGGCGCTATAACTGTCGCGGCAAAGAGTTAGTGAACGGAAGACCCGTGTGTGACCAGTGTGTCGTAAAGCACACAGATGCAGAGTTAATTGACTGAGCAGCGCTAGTCGGCCGAGCGCCCCGGTAATGATGAACAGTGACCTTTTTCCTCCTCCTTCCCTTAATTTCTAATTACTGCTAACTGTCTTGCAGGGCACAGAAGAGGAGAGATGATGAATATGAGGGCGAGAGTAAGGAAACGAGAACAATAGAAGAAAAAAAGAGCTATGGACAAGAGGTGGACGAGTGTCATTGTGACTAATACTACTGATTTTTTATTTTCAATAAAATGTCTGTAGCCTGTTTTAATAATTAAAGCACCTCAAAAGACATATAAAGTGCAAATATGCCAGCAGAGGGCAGTGCAGATGTGACATTTAGATAATAAGTAAGCAGGTTTTTAAAACCAGGTAAAGAGCTGAAATTAGAAGAACTGAAAGAAGCCTAATGAGCACTTACTAGGTTGTCTAGTTCAGGGTCTTCGCTGAAGAAAGGCTTGTGGTCCTGCTCTTGCTGGTGGACGAAGTTCTCGATGTCGACGTCAAAGCTGGCTGAGGTGATGCATTCTGATCCCTGCGTGGCTTGTTCACATTTCTCAAACAGCAACGCCAGAAGAGGAAAAAGAGGATGCCTGCAGGACACAGAGATGGCAAAATGTTATTATTTTTATAGTATGAGGTACACTCTAAAAAATGCAGGATTATTTTTTTTTTAACCCAAATGCTGGGTTCAATTTGTTGGGTCATTATATTGGGTTATTTTTAATGTTTTTTACCCAGGTGCTGGGTAGTTTTTCTGTAACTCAGCTGCAGTAATTTGACGCTGGGTTATTTTTTTCTACCCATCCGTTGGGTTGAGCCTGTCTCCAACAAAACAACTACAGTTACAGACAAAGCGCAGGCTTTTTGTGTCCTTTACAGGAGAGACGCTGCACCACATATTTGGTGCACTTCTTCAGAGAAATAAAGGTTTGTATACATTTTATTTCATTTATAAAGTCTTTACTGTGTTGTAAATTGTATTATTTAATGCAACGCATCATAAGGAGGAGATGTCAGTCATCTGCGCCAGCAGCGGTTGTTTCGCAGGATGGAATTTATTCATTATTGTACTGAGTTGAATTTGGTTTGATATTAAAATATGTTCTCTAATCTCAGTACAGTTTGTTTATGGGCAGGTTTTGGAGTCAGTCACTGCATCATTCAGCTACGAGTGAAACGCGAGGCCGTGGTCTGGAGTTCGCAGTTAACCCGTCGAACAGCAGCCCTTTACTGGCTCAGATTTCGGGCAACACAGCGGCATGAGAATTAGCGCTATTTCAGTAAATACTTTTAAATGTTACTTTTTTATGTTTTAAATGCTTGTTAAACAAGTTTGAATGTATGTAACATTGTAAACTATGTTGTATTCACCCAAACAAATTCAATTTGTTTTGTATTTTGTCCATGCGTCATCTTTTGATTATTGCTGTTGCCTCTAGGAATTCTGTGTGGGGTTAAGTGCCAGTTAATTTAAGCCAGCGATATAATAATTTTTAAACAATAGTTGACATATAAAATAACCCAGCATGTTTGGTAAAAACATTTAACCCAAGCAGCTGGGTTGCCAAATAACCCAAGTTGGGTTGTTTTAAAACCAGCATTTTTTAGTGTTTATGTGTACAGTATACTGTGCACAGTATGCAAATGTAAAAAGTCCCAGATCACTTGCCAAAATAAGGGCTGTGCAACTATAGCACTCATTTATTTCAGATAAATCGTTTTCTGTTTTATTCATGAAAAAAGTACCATCTTTTCAAGACACATATCAAACAGCACAACTTTTTTGTATATTGATAATAAGAAAAAATGTTTTTTGAGAACCAAATCAGCGTATTACAATGATTTTTATGCGATGCTTAAGTCAAATGGCTTTAAATTGTTATAATATTCCAGTTTTACTGTATTTTTGATCAAATAAATGCATGCTTGGTGAGCATAAGATACTTTTTTCAGAAAAATCTAACCAACTAACTTTCAAATGAATGTATATCCTTTCATACACCATAATGTTTTACATATTCTGTAGGAAGTTAAGCGTATACACTGCACAGTATCCATTACGCAGTAATAAGTTAACCAGAAAATAACCAGTTTCTTTGCTTCAGGCAGGACGAATGGCACTACCCAGCAGCTGAATATATGATCTTTGTCATCTTCATTTGATTGTAGGCATAAGCTCTGTCTAAAGGTTTCTTCTAGCAAGTTGACATTTGTCATGTTAACAGCATTAACATTTCCTGTATCATCAGAGAATGAATATGTTTGCACTGCTTTAAGTCTGTCTAGAGAGAGGCTTCTGCTGAAGAGCAGACCTAATGAAAACTCAAATTCACTCAGCTCAGCCTCTTGAAAGCTAAGCCTAGCCTGACATGCAGAACTCTGATTAAATTAATAAAAAAACAACATCACCACAAATGATTAAGGGTCAGGCTTTTTCAATAAGGACTCTGTCCTATGCTATCGTAATGCGTCATATCCAGACTATAATAAAAACCAAAGCGCACTAAGATGGTAAATTGAAATATTTAGGGGAATAGTTATGTTGACAAATTGCAGAACTGCTCAATAAAGACGGTGGTTTAGAAGTGGTTAAGTTCCCATTTGATGCTGTCATTCTGTGATCCTGACTGTGTTTTGGAACATGATTTCCACCTTTAAAAATAAGTCAAATATTATTTTATGGTGTATACAAGTGTGTAAGTTTGGGATTGGTACGTTTTCACATTGTAAAAAAAAGTCTCTTCATGCTCACTAAGGCTGCATCTATTGCAATACAATACAAACCGTAATATTGTATTATTTTAGTATGTTTCAAAAAGTATACAGTGTCACATAATCCTATAGAAATTATTCGAATATGCCAATTTAAAGCTCAATAAACATTTCTTATTATCAGTGTTAACAGTTGTGGTGTTTAAAATGTAGCACAATAATACTTTCCAAGATTCTTTAATGGATAGAAAGTTCAAACTAAAAACAATTATTTGAAATATTTTGTAAGAATATAAGACTCTTTATTCAGATCAATTTAAAGGAGAAGTCCACTTCCAGAACAAAAATTTACAGATAATGTACTCACCCCCTTGTCATCCAAGATGCTCATGTCTTTTTTTCTTCAGCCGTAAAGAAATTATGTTTTTTGAGTTAAACATTTCAGGATTTTTCTCCATATAATGGACTGGTATGGTGCCCCGATTTTGAACTTAAAAAATGTAGTTTAAACGTGGCTTCAAACGATCCCAAATGCAGTTCTAAACGATCCCAGCCGAGGAAGAAGGGTCTTATCTAGCAAAACGATTGGTTATTTTCTTTTAAAAAATACAATTTAAATGCTTTTTCATCTCAAACGCTTGTCTTGTCTTGCTCTCCCTGATCTCTGTGTATTCTGCCTCAAGATAGTCGAAAAACTCCAATCGTATTTTCTCCCTCAACCTCAAAATCATCCTACATCACTGCAAAAGTACCGACCCAGTCTTTACAAAGTGAACATGCAAAGAAGATCAAACACCCTCAAAAAACAGGTAAAACAGTGATGTAAGACGATTTTGAAAACTCAGATGGGAGTTTTTCGACATACCCTAACTGTAATGAACCGGAAAAAAACAATTTAGGTAGAGTGAAACAAGACGAGCGTTTGACGTTAAAAAGTATATAAGGCTGAAGAAAGAAACACATGAACATCTTGGATGACAAGGGGTGAGTACATTATCTGGAAATTTTTGTTCTGGAAGTGGACTTCTCCTTTAATGTGCGCACTGTGAAAAGAGGCAGGAAAAAAGACAGAAAAATCTTGACCCTCAACTTTTGAATTGTAGCGAATGTTTCTTTAATGACAAATAACAAATCCTGGTTCATTTTGAATGAAGTTAGTTTCAAACTCAGTAATGGCACTGAATAATTTCTTGAATTAGTAAAATATAACTTATCAATAACTTTCAAGAATCTTTTTAATTGACTCCCTGAAAAAAAATCCTGTTCATAAGAGTAATTTGTTCGCAAATTGGACATATTAGCTTGTGCTGTATTGGTTGCTGCATGCAAGAAACTTTATGTCAAAACTGTATGCAAAGTAGTGCCCTATTCTATCCTATCCTATTCTATCCAATGTGTGTTTCTGTGTCTATATGTATTGTTTTTTCCTTGCGGAGCCTGTTTGAGAGACTGAGAGAGGCTGTGAGACTGGGTGAGGGGCCCAGGCTCCGGCTGTAACCCACCACTCTCATTTGCAGCCTTTAATAGCTGGCTATATTAGACTCTAATCTGCCTGATCCCAATTTAATGCCGCTCCCTCCAGCTGACGTGACAGGAATACTAAACAGGCTCGCAGTGCTGAGCAGTGAGGCGATCTGCGCTCCCTCCGGGCTCGTCCCGCTCCCCTCCGCCGTGCCAGCCCCTCTTCCTCTCTCCCCTCCCCAGTCACAGTAAATCCTGGAGGGCATGGCTGGGTTATCTCTCCCCTTCTCTCTCTTCGCAGGCCTGGATCATAACCCGGACACAGCCCTATAGGCCCAAAGCCAAAGGATGCTATCAATTTAGCTCTCCGAGGATTTGGCAAGTAGGCTGAGGAACAAACTACCCAGAAATTAGAGCATAAAATCGAATTGGAAAGTTAAGCCACAAGGTACAGGTTCATCCGAACACTCACATTCCCTGGAGTGAGTCTAATAATGCAGCATTATCTTCATTAGGAGGTTATATTTCACAACATTCATCTGCAGAAGAAACTACGTGCGTTTTTTAGAAACTTCAGTCATGTCTTGCATACAGATGTGATGATGGACATGAAGCAGCTCTTATTCTGAACATAACATTTCTGATTGCATTATCTTAGACGACATGCCAATCGCAGTAAAGTCTTTGTTACTAAAGATGGCCAGAACACTTACAGCGGTTACTCTATAAACTAATTGCCTCGGTTGTTTCAGAGGCTAAATGAGGTTGGAAAAACTCTTAAATGTAATCTGATCTCTCTGAGCAACTCCAGACTTTTAAATCTCTTCATCTACGCGTTCTGGATGAGGCCGTGTGCCGCAAAGTGCGAGCTAATCGGTTAATCTTTCAAAATGTGCCGGTTAAAATGAAACACTTAATGCTATTTGTCTTTAACCTTTAGTTATCATCGCTCAACTCTTGCGGGAAAGACTGTCCAGACTGCCATCCCTCAAATGTGAAAGAGTGGGCTCATATAATTGTAAGCAGGAGGGCCGTTAGAAAGACTTTGCATTGTATGATAGGCAAAAAAGCAGTTGTTATGAAGTACCAGTGCCATTAAATACTAAAACCAAACTTTAGCCACTTTGAATTCACATGTGTTCAAGACGTGTAAAAAACAAATGTACTAGTGTAATTCAAATCACATTCAAATAATTCCTAAGAGCAGGTTCTTGAAATAAATACAGTTCAGTTCTGATTGACTTCCAATGTATGGACTGAAATACAATGGAAGTTAATGGGAACTTGAAATTGAAATTTTGAAGAAAAAAAAAAAAATGTGTTGTTCCGCAGAGGAAAGAAAGTCTTATGGGTTTGAAAAGACATGAGGGTGAGTAAATAATGACAGAATTTTAATTTTTGGATGGACTACCTCTTTAAGGTTTGGAAAAAAAAAAAAAAAAAAACACATAAGAAAAACCAAACTTCAACCACTTTGAATTCAAGACTCATCCAAATCAGATAATCCAAATCATAATGTGTTCATTCAGTATCTCTTTTCTAACTGAGCATAAAAACAAACTATTGTATTTCTATTCACAAACAAATGATCTGTATGAGCAGGTTCTTGTAATGAAAAGACTTCAAACGTAAGAGTTGTCTAACTGAATCAATGAATCTGCCAGAAAAGTAAGTGAATTAACACCTGCCTCATTTATCGCACTGCAGAACTGTGTAATGTTGAGTTTAAATTAAGATTTTAAATTATGAATGAAAGAAATTGCAAAAATAAACACACCGGTAGTTCAATTCATGGGTATTGCTTTGGTTTAGGACAGCTTAGGTTTTGATCTACTTCAAATGTTGACTACTGTAGTCCAATTCACTGGTTCTTGTAATGAAATGAATTCTTGATGAAGACATACAAACTCGAGACTTAAAATAACCAATTGTATTCTTAATGTTAAACTAAAAAAACAGCGATGACGGGCCCAAGCCACCAGTGCAACTGCCACCCCGGTGGCATCAGGAAAATGATGCACAGTGAGCACATGCATTTACAGTAACCCTCCGGCAGCCTGGTTTTAAAGGGGTCATGGGATGCCCATTTTCCACAAGTTGATATGATTCATTAGGGTCTTAATGAGAAGTCTATAACATATTTTGGTTAAAATTCCTCAGTGGTAGCCCTTGTCATAGCAAGCTGTTTTGTTGCATTTGCCTTTAAATGCTAATGAGCTCTGCTCACCCCGCCCCTCTTTTCTGTGGGGTGATGAGCAGTATGGTTTACTTTAGCCGCGTTTAGCTTCGAAACTTGCTAACTAGCACATTATTAAGAAAGGTGATTTGCAAAGATGCATAAAAAACCCTTATACTCACTTCTGCTGTAGGTAAAGCTAGATCTCAAATGATTCGTGCGAACATAGACACATTTATGTAGATCGCAGGGCACATTTCCTTCAAAAGCGAAAGTAACGTTAATCCTCTGCGCCTTCAGTGGCTCAGAAGTTTTAAAAAATACCACTGGCTGGATTTTTATCATTATAGGGTGATTGTGTACCAGAGGTCACGTTAACCGATAATTGTCCATCACTGACGGAATTTATCAGTGACGGAAAAATCTGAAGGCGGTCCGTCATTTTGATGGATTACACTGAGGGTGATCTATTGTAAAATTGTAGCTGTAATTCTCACCCCTGTCCAGTTGGTGGCTAATGTGCTCAAATATGGCAGCAGAACACTGGATCCAGAACAAAAACGAAACTGTCACGAATGTTTTCCTATGCGTTTGATTATGCACAGGCGAGTACACAGAAGCTACAACTATCTATCACGCCACATTAAAGAGCACCAAAACGGTATTTATTGCTTGAATTTCCTAATGAAATTTACAGAATTTGAAATCTGAGACTTTGTTTTATATCAAAAGTAACAAAAAGCCTAGCCTAATTCCTATTTTTTGGAAGGAAGACACACTATGTACTGTTTATTCATCAGCTGAAAACAGCAACAACAGACAAAAAGATCGATTGTGATTTAAGAATCGATTTTGGTTCACTAAAATGAGAATCTATTAAAGTCAAGAAATCAAATTTTTTTGTTTTTGTTTTTGTTTACCCAGCCCTAGTGTATTTTGTTGTTTTTAAACACTGCGCTGTGGTCCTGTAGGTTCATGATTAAAAATGAAAATGTGAACAAACATAAAAACAATTAACATTTTATTCTAATTAAAATATAAAAATTATAATGACGGGTAATTATAGATTATGATGGAAAATGACGGACAATGTTAAAGTCTAGCCCAATCTCTGTTGTGTACACACACTGCCTACACACATTTATGTTCAAACATGTAAAAGTGAGTTTTGCATCTCATGACCCCTTTAAGGGTTACATTAGTGAAAGAGTTACACTATAAAACTTTGGTAACACTTTAAAATAAGGTTTCATTTGATAACGTTAATTGACAATATTACTTAACATGAACAATAATTATATAGCATTTATTAATGTTCCAGAAGGCGCTGTAGAGCCCCTGTGCCACGCCCAAGTCCCAGCCTCTGCGGCTAATGACCACAGATTCTAACGTATGTGCCAATATTCAAGAGTTTTTGAGCATGTTATGGCCCCAAAGAGCACTGAATAGTCAAGAAAACAAACAAAATAAAAATTATTCCTTAGAAAAACAATAGGGTCCTGCACAACTAGTGGCTTGGGCCCTTAAAAATAATAGAAAATTATGAATGTGTAAAATTATGAATAAAAAAAACAAAAAAACAAAACAGTATTATGCTGAAAATCACTGTTTAAATAATCAGTTTACAATTCTAATCCTGTACTTTACGTTGATACAGTATCGCATATAGCACTGCACCTGTACGCTCCTCAAACTACATGAGGTACCTAGAGCTGGTAAGGTGCCAGAACTGCGAGACGTTATCTGCAGTGCAGAGGTCTCAGGACGGAGGGAGCTGGGGAACTATTAACCCATAAAAGTGTCATTTACTGAGATAAGAGTCAGCAGAACTGATCCAGCGAACTGACGAATTAAGTCAGACGTGGCGTTTTTATTTCCATTCGACCAATACAAGGTTTCATAATCTCAGCTAATGAAACACTTAAAGCTTCACCTAATTGGGTTTACCTGTTTTTTGATTCCAAGCTGAATTTGTCATGAATATTTTAGTGTAGAGGTCTCAAAGCTAAAAACCAAAGCCCTCGAAGATTAAAAATGAAACAGCAAATGAAAAAAATCTTTTCTAAGAAAACGAAAAGCACATCAAAGCAATTCCGAGTCCAAAAATAAAGCTGGACTTATTTTCATGCTAGCTCTAGCTGCATTTGTTTTGGTAGCGTGGTGGGCCACCCACGGGCTGCTGGGGAGATGGGGGTGTGCTCTCGGTGTGCTCACCCGGTATGTTTGCCATCCTAATCAGGGCGAGCCAGTGGCTGCTGCCTTTATTAAACCCAGTCTGGGGTGCCCTCACGCTGAGAGCGCTCGCACACACACACATTCACATGAACACACACTCCCTCCTCCAGGCTACATGTCTGGAGCTCAACCTGTATGGGGGGCGCACACACACACACACACACACACACACACACCACTCGCCATCAGGGTTTATATGGGACCCCTACTGCTGCATTTCAATGAGTGGTGGTGCTCTTTTTCAGTGCTGTTTTTACCGCTCTCTCCTTCACCTGCAGGGTAAAGGCTAGCTGTGGCCTGTTGTCATACACAGCCGGCTCTTATCATTGGACCACAGGTGTGAATTTAGAGGTTAAATACTGAGATGCCGAATAAAAGCAATCAAAAAGATGAAAAAATGAACAAGAGTCCACCCCCTTGATGCTAGGCTGTAACATTTGGTTGCCAGGATGTTGCTATATAGTTGCTAAGATGTTCATATTGGTTTGTGTTGCTATGTAGTTGCTAGGGTGTTCTGCATAGTTTCTAGGGTGTTAGTACAGTATGTGGCTGCCAGGGTGTTGTTATATGGTTGGTAAGGGGTACTGATACGATTAGGTGGTCCTCCATCTTGGCTAAGTTTTCAATGGTGTTATGGAAAAAAGTCAAAAATCTGATTGGTTGGTTCTTGCCATATGACCTGCGTTCTGAAAAGTTGAGATGTTTTTATCTTGCTGCGGCCTGGAAAAAAAGGGTGTGATGCAGCACGAGCGCTGTGATTGTGTCGCTTCTATTATGAGTGCGCTTGCTGCATGACTACATTTTAAATACAAATTTGAGTGTGCAAAAGACGTGACATGTGAACGATCCCTTAGAGTGTTTCTATGTGGTTGCTAGGGCACTGATACTCTGCTAGACTTGGGTGCTTTTCCCAAATGCATTGTAAACTAACTACAGTTACAAGTTTCATTGAACTCTTTTGGTAATGATGGAACTTGCAACAATAGTTGCTTTCGGGAAACGCATCCCTGATTTGGGTGGTTTGTAAGGAGTTGCTGCAGTTGCTATGGTGTCCTAGGTAGTTTGTAAAACATATAACGTTATAAAATGGATAGTTCCGGTCCTTGATTCTGATTGGTTCCGCCAGGTTCAAAGCTGTTGTAAATGATTCTACAAACATACACCTTTGTTTACGTCTGAGTGTTGCCTGGCAACCACTTTGTTGCAACCCTGTTTCTGAGGAACTACATTGTTTGGTGGAAGAATACTGTTCCAATTAATATCATTACACATTATTTGCTCAGTTTTAGTTTGTGAAACATTACTACGTATATGGAATAACCATTTTATAATAGCAGTAAGCCCCGTGAAGTCGTGGGTTACAGTGCATTTATAACAGCTAAGGGGGTTTTAAGGGGGCACTCTGCTTCTTGGGGCTTATTGCTTTAGTATGTAGTTGCCAGGATCTTGCTTTACAGTTGTTGGAGGGTTCTAAATGTTGACTAAATGTTGTTATATGGTTGCTAGGGTATTTAGTGTGGTTGCTAGGGTATACTGGATAGTTTCTAAGACATTGGTTTGTGGGTTCTGAGTAGTTTTATAGTGTTTCTATGTGGTTGCGAGGGTGTTCTGTGTTGTTGCTAGTGCACTGCTACTGTATGTGGCTGCTAGGCTGGGGTGCTTTTCCCAAATGCGTCGCTAACTATTGTTGCATGTTTCGTTAAACTGTTTTGGTAATGATAGAACTTGCGACAGTTGCTTTGCAAAATGCAACATTGGTATTTAGTTACCAGGATGTTGGTTTATGGTTACTAAAGAGTTCTGACTAGTTTTAGTTTTTCGACTGTTTCCATATGGTTGCTGGGTAATTTTGTGTGATTGCTAGGGGATTCTGGGTAGTTTCTAAGACAGGTTGCTAGTGGGTTCAGACTTGGTTATGAGGGTATTTTGTGTGGTTTGGTCTGGTCTGGGTGGTTTGTACGGTGTTGCTATGTGTTTGCTAGGGCATTCTGGGTAGTTTTGAAGATGTTGGTATGTAGTTGCCAGGATGTTGCTACAAGTCACTAAGGGGTAGAGAATTGCTATGCGATTGCTAGGTTGTTTTGCATGGTTGCTAGAGTACTGCTACTGTATGTGACTGCTAGGCTAGTTTGGGTGATTTGTAAAGTGTTGCTATTTGGTTGCTAGGTTGTTTTGAGTGTTTTTTTTTTTTTTACTATGTAGTAGATATGGTGATCTCGGTGGTTTTAGGGCGTTGCTACTGTATTTGGTTGCTTCACTGGTCTGGGTGGTTTGTAGGGTGTTGCTACGTGGTTGCTAGGGCATTCTGGGTAATTTCTAAGACATTAGTATGTGGTTGCCAGAATGTTGCTTTATGATTGCTAACGCGCTCAGACTAGTTTTTCGACCGTTGCTATACGGTTTCTAGGGTATTTTGTGTGATTTCTAGGGCATTACAACTGTATGTGGTTGCTAGACTGGTCTGGGTGGTTTGTGGGGTGTCACTATGTGGTTGCTAGGGCGTTCTGGGAAGTTTCTAAGGCATTGATATGTGGTTACCAGGATGTTGCTATAAGGTCACAAAGACGTTTTGAGTCGAGTGTTGTATCAGGGTGGTTTCTAGTCCGTTTCTATGTGCTTGTTAACGGTGTTGGTATGAGGTTGCCAGTGTGTTGTTATATGGCTGCTATGTTTCTCAGTGTTTTTGTGGTTGCTAGGGTATTTTGTGTGGATTCTAGAGCACTGCTACTGTATGCATTTCTTGGCTGGCCTGGGTACTTTGTAAAATGTTGCTATGTGGTTGCTAGGGCATTCTGGGTAGTTTCGAAGATGTTGGTATGTAGTTGCCAGGATGTTGCTACAAGTCACTAAGGGGTAGAGAATTGCTATGCGATTGCTAGGTTGTTTTGCATGGTTGCTAGGGTACTGCTACTGTATGTGATTGCTAGGCTAGTTTGGGTGATTTGTAAAGTGTTGCTATTTGGTTGCTAGGTTGTTTTGAGTGTTTTTTTTTTTTTTTTTACTATGTAGTAGATATGGTGATCTCGGTGGTTTTAGGGCGTTGCTACTGTATTTGGTTGCTTCACTGGTCTGGGTGGTTTGTAGGGTGTTGCTACGTGGTTGCTAGGGCATTCTGGGTAATTTCTAAGACATTAGTATGTGGTTGCCAGAATGTTGCTTTATGATTGCTAACACGTTCAGACTAGTTTTTCGACCGTTGTTATGCGGTTTCTAGGGTATTTTGTGTGATTTCTAGGGCATTACTACTGTATGTGGTTGCTAGACTGGTCTGGGTGGTTTGTAGGGTGTCACTATGTGGTTGCTAGGGCGTTCTGGGAAGTTTCTAAGGCATTGATATGTGGTTACCAGGATGTTGCTATAAGGTCACAAAGACGTTTTGAGTCGAGTGTTGTATCAGGGTGGTTTCTAGTCCGTTTCTATGTGCTTGTTAACGGTGTTGGTATGAGGTTGCCAGTGTGTTGTTATATGGCTGCTATGTTTCTCAGTGTTTTTGTGGTTGCTAGGGTATTTTGTGTGGATTCTAGAGCACTGCTACTGTATGCATTTCTTGGCTGGCCTGGGTACTTTGTAAAATGTTGCTATGTGGTTGCTAGGGCATTCTGGGTAGTTTCGAAGATGTTGGTATGTAGTTGCCAGGATGTTGCTACAAGTCACTAAGGGGTAGAGAATTGCTATGCGATTGCTAGGTTGTTTTGCATGGTTGCTAGGGTACTGCTACTGTATGTGATTGCTAGGCTAGTTTGGGTGATTTGTAAAGTGTTGCTATTTGGTTGCTAGGTTGTTTTGAGTGGTTTTTTTTTTTTTTTACTATGTAGTAGATATGGTGATCTCGGTGGTTTTAGGGCGTTGCTACTGTATTTGGTTGCTTCACTGGTCTGGGTGGTTTGTAGGGTGTTGCTACGTGGTTGCTAGGGCATTCTGGGTAATTTCTAAGACATTAGTATGTGGTTGCCAGAATGTTGCTTTATGATTGCTAACACGTTCAGACTAGTTTTTCGACCGTTGTTATGCGGTTTCTAGGGTATTTTGTGTGATTTCTAGGGCATTACTACTGTATGTGGTTGCTAGACTGGTCTAGGTGGTTTGTAGGGTGTCACTATGTGGTTGCTAGGGCGTTCTGGGAAGTTTCTAAGGCATTGATATGTGGTTACCAGGATGTTGCTATAAGGTCACAAAGACGTTTTGAGTCGAGTGTTGTATCAGGGTGGTTTCTAGTCCGTTTCTATGTGCTTGTTAACGGTGTTGGTATGAGGTTGCCAGTGTGTTGTTATATGGCTGCTATGTTTCTCAGTGTTTTTGTGGTTGCTAGGGTATTTTGTGTGGATTCTAGAGCACTGCTACTGTATGCATTTCTTGGCTGGCCTGGGTACTTTGTAAAATGTTGCTATGTGGTTGCTAGGGCATTCTAGGTAGTTTCTAAGACATTGGTATGTGGTTGCCAGAATGTTGCTATAAGGTCATTAAGGGGTTTTGAGCAGAGCTTTGCTATGTGGTTGCTAGGCTGTTTTGCATTTTCACTAGGCACTGCAACTGTATGTGATTGCTAGGTTAGTCTGGGTGATTTGTAAAGTGTTGCTATGTGGTTGGTAGGTTGTTTTGGGTGTTTTTTTTTTTGCCATGCAGTTGATATGGTAATCAAGGTGGTTTCCGGGGCATTGCTATTGTATCAGGATGGCTTCTAGTCTGTTACTATGTGCTTGCTAACAGTGTTGGTTCTCAGTTTTTTTGTGGTTGCTAGGGTATTTTGTGTGTTTTTTGAGCACTGCTCCTGTATGCATTTCTTGGCTGGCCTCGATACTTTGTAAAATGTTATGTGGTTGCTAGAGTATTTTTTATAGTGCTGCTATACTGATCTGGGTGGTTGATGGTCAGGGTGTTTTTTAGACCATTTCTATGCGGTTGCTATGGTGTTCTGGGTGGTAACTAAGTCTCTATGAAATAATGTTCAAAAGATATAGCAGCCCAAAGCAATAATATTGCCTTAGCAAGCACCGCTAACAAGTATTCGATTCATTCACAGACTTGAGTAGCTCCTGCTAACACGAACACACACGTTCAATCTTCAGACAGTCAGTCTGTGAAGTTCAGAACACTTGGCACCCTGGAGACACGAGACAGGATGAAACGGAATAAAACTCAACGTCTACGGTTTTAAATTGAGGAACAAAATCTTACTCAGATATAAATGTGCCCTTAGAGATTTCCTGAGATACTCTAAGTACTATTTACCATAATCTGCAAGTAACAATCTCAAATATACATCCTTTAGCCGACACTCGCTCTCAGGATGAATCTATGGCTCAGATAAGATGATTTCTGCTGTATGGTATAGAAATCTCAGCACCATTACTAACAGAGAGAGAGAGTCGTTAAGATGTTGGGCACCAAATGACTGCGAGAGCTTCCCAACAGCGAATGTAAACAGAATTTATGGTGCATTACAGCGGCTGGGGAGAACTGGCTCACCATTTCCTCTCTGGCTGTCAAATTAAAAGCACTCCTGTTGGGACTGATATGCGCTGCTGCTACTGCTGGGTCTACTAAAGCTGTTCTCTAACTCTTTTCTTTTTCTTTTCTTCTCTTCTGTTTCGTATTCCATCTTTTTCCTCTATCACTCTCTCTTCCGTCAGTTCAAGACACCCCTGATCCACTGGAGCTCAATGAAGACAGCATGACTGTGCACCATGAGACCGAAATCCAGTATCAATGCAAATCCACTCAGCACCCGCCAATCTGAGTCACGGCGAGAAGGGAAAGACACATATAAACCCATTCAGACATTTCAATACCCTAATATAAGCACACCTTCGGGGGTCTGAACACTATATATATAAACACAAATACTTCAAAAGACCGAGGCTGAGAGGCACAAAGCATCAGGATACAATTCTGTACACACAAAACAGCTTTTCAAAGAAATGCTGTCTAAATTTAAAGGATTTAATATGGATTATAATGGACACACATTTGATTTGCTTGTAGTACATGTCTAATATATTTTAATAAATATGAAGGATTAAAAAAAATATATTAAAAGCTTGATACATATGCTGGGTTTCTTTATTCAGTTCACTCATCAAACCCACCTGAGTTTCCTTTCCATCTCACTTTTATCTTTGTTGAACAGTGCTGAATTTTACACCCTCAGGAACTTTTTCGGATACATATTACAATTTCATCTCCTGGATGCTGGATTTTATTGGACCTAATTTTGGATATGTCGCAAGTACCCCACAGGAAAGGGACCCCCTGCCATGTTTCTAATAAGAAGAGAAGGTCTCGGATGCTTTAAAAGAGAGTGCAGTAACTCGTTAAGATAATTACTGTATCGCACATTTATTCCTCTGTTAATAATTAAGCAACGCACGCCAGAGCAGAGACTCCACAACTCAAACTTGCAATACTGGCAATTACAGAAACGAGAGGTGCAGAAATAAACACCAACCTGCCAAATTGAATCAAAACAATACATGAGGATGCACTATAAACAAACAGATACACACAAAAAATTCTGCTCTGTTAAATACCCACAATAGTTTTGGGAGTGAGATACCATGTTGCTTTTTACTGTACATAACAAATGCAGAGCAAATATGCTGTTAAAAAATACACATGTTTAGGGTTTGGAAAATGCATTTATTCGATCAAACTGACTGCATTTATTTTATTAAATTATTTATTATCAAATTATTAATTATATGTTATTATTATATAAAATAGCAATACTGTGTAATATTATTACAATTTAAAATAATTGTTTTCTATTTAATTCATCATATAAAAAAATAAATAAAATCTTGTGATTGCAAAACTGAATTTTTAGCAGCCATTACTCAAGTATTCAGTGATTACATGTAATCTGGATTACGTAATCAGATTCCAAAAAAATCAGCTGTAACACTTGTAATTAGAGTACATTACATTTTAAAATGGTTATAATCAGATTATTCAAAATAAATGATTCAAAATGTATTGATTCTGGCAGTCTGGACAAAAATATTTAAAACCTGGGAGATTACTGTGTAATGGTATTGTTTTTATGTTTATTAATGTTTATTCATTAAATGCAGGGATTCCCAAAACCTTTTATTTTACATTTTATGACTTAATTAATTATAAGGTTTTTATCAACTCACTATTCACTCTCTATCAACTCACTAATGTAAAGTTTATGGCCTTTTATGATGCTGATATCAAAAATGAAATATATTTTCTTTTTGCTTTTTTATATCAACATGCTAAATTTAATAGATTTTTTATTTAAAAAATATTTTTAATAAATAAAATGTCTAAAAATGTATTTAAATTAAAAAAAAAAAATTATATATTTTTTATTTATTTAAAACAAGTTTAAGTGGTCACACTTTATTTTAAGGTCCAATTCTCGCTATTAACAAACAATTAACTACAGCTTCTGCCTCAATGAACTCTTGTTACTTATTAATAGTTAGTAATGTAGTTGTTAAGTTCAGGTATTGGGTATGAGTTACATAATATATTTACTTTTTCCAAGTAACTAGTAAAGTAACGCATTAAGTTTTAAGTGACAAGAAAATATCTGAGTTACTTTTTTCAAATTTCTAATTTTCCCCATTTATTGATTAAAAGCTCTCCTGTCTCCTCTCCTGCTGAGAGAAATCGGGAGTAAGATGTTAGTTCTAGAATAAATGTGAACATGCATTAATTCATCTCACTCACAAAAAACAGATTCAGTATTTCTCAAAATGAACAAAAACAGTGAAATTCAACTCAGAATATGACGCAAACCTGCAATAATTAAATATGTTAAATAATACAAATATACTTTATGCATTTAATCCCATTTTATTAACCGATGCCTTTCCTGCCGACCTTCGATGATCCAATTCAACCATACTAATAAGTAAAAATTACTCAAGATAATCTAACATTTGTTTTACTTTTTTTATTGCTGAAGAGTTGACATTTTTTCTTCTGCATTCTACTGTACATACGTGAATTTAATTTTCTCAAAGCCTGAGGCTTTTGGTGCGAAAAGGCTTTTACATTTGCCAAAAATAGAACTTTTTATATTAAAAACAAACAAGCACACCCTGCCCAGATTTAAAAAGTAACGCAAAAGTAAAGTAACACATTACTTTCCATAAAAAGTAACTAAGTAACTTAATTAGTTACTTTTTTAGTGAGTAACTCAATATAGTAATGCAATATAGTTACTTTTAAAAGTAACTTTCCCCAACGCTGTTTATAAGTACTAATAAACAGCCAATATGCTAATAATTGGCATGCTAATAAGTAACTAGTTAATAGTCAGAACTGTTCCTTATACTAAGTGTTACCATTTAAGTAATCTAAAAAGTAGTCAGAATACATTACCTAAAATGAGTAACCTAGACTGCATTACTAACTACAGTTTTCATCTTGTAATCTGTAATCAGTAATAGAGTACAACTTGTAAGTAATCTACCCAGCTATGTATTCATATTTATACATTTTATCAGTACGTTTTTCCTGGAAATCTAACCCATAACCTTGAAGTGCCATGCTCTACCAGACAGAAATGCCATCAAAATCCAGCTTTATGCTCTCCATTCATTTGGCTAAAATACTGACCTATAAACAGTTTTGCGATCCTTTTCTGATGCCTCAGAGTCAGTAGATTCAACATGTACACTGTTGCTTGGCCAATGAATACGTCTGTCCTGAATAACATTGACTCAGCAATTATGAGAAATTATAATGCATATACAAATAAACACTTATTATTTAAGTAGCAAAATAACATAATGATTTAACAAACAAAACATTTCTTGTTTGTATACAGTATACATTTGCACTTCAATTGCATTGGACACCTGACAGCACGAGATGTCAAGTCTAATACAAATCTCCTTGGTTTCTACCTCACCTGTGCGCTTTCATTGTGCCGATGTGCGTTTGGATGAGAATCAGAACAAGTTATGAGTGATGGCTCTCTGCTGCGTCTTTGAATATTTAGAGCACTTAAGAAGTGTCATGTAGGATGAAACCAGAAATCTTCATGTGTGTGTGTGAGAGAGAGAGGAGGTGGTGAGATATATACTCCGAGTCTGTGCTTGAATATATGTGACTGGGAACGAGGGGGAAGTAGGAGCAGACATTGTGTGTGTGTGTGTGTAAGTAGTGTGAATGTAGGCTGAGACTAGGCTTTTTTTTTTTCACACCGCCTGCAGGCCGCCTCCGGCTGGCTGCTCACATCAAAGGCAGCTTTCTCTCTCTGAGGAGCTGAGAGACTGAGCCCCAGGCCTGCCCAGGCCTTCACAGACCTGCCTCAGGGGTTAGCGTGAAACCACGGGCCTCTGCCACGCCGCCGCGAGACACCGCTAATCATAGCCAGCGCTGCAGCCGGTCGAACGAGCCCTCGCGGCTGCCTTCAGACAGGAACCAACGATGCTACGATATGCATGCGGCTCGCAAACAGCCGCGCTGTAATCAACCGGGTAGGGGAGGTTTGGGAATGAGACTTTAAGTATTTAAAGTGTCAGTGTGCCATGTATTATTTACTTCATGAATAAACGAGGAAAATATGACTTATGCAGGCGTGTTGCTACCCAAATCAAGCGTCTTAGTCTGTATGCTTGTATTTAGATCAATATGTTATGAAGGTTTCAAATAAGTATAAAACTGCATTATTTATAGCTGATGGAACAATGGTGTACAGGTACCTACATTATATTCACTGGGAAAATATAACTAAAATAAAGCAACACAAAACTTTTATACTTTGGCATACATATACGCCACTGTTCCAAAGTTTGGAGTCAGTACAATTTTTTATTTATTTATTTATTCATTTTTTATTATTCTATTTTCCACTCATCAATGAATCCTGCATTTATTTAAAATGTATAATGTTTCCACTAAAATATTCAGCAGTACAATTGTTTTCAACGCTGATAATAATAAGCACAAAATCAGTATATTAAATCATATCTGAAAGGTTGATGTGACACTGAAGACTGGAGTAATGGCTGCGGCGGTTTCAGCTTTTCCATCGCAGAAATAAATTCGATTTTAAAACATTAAAATAGAAAACAGCTATTTTTCACAATAAATTTCACAATATTACTGTTTTACATATATTTTTGCAGTCTTGGTGTACATAAGAGACCCTAAACTTTTTTGTTTGTTTATTCATATTCCTCCAGTAAGCAACCACCTTGCAGTGCCCTAGTGACCTCTCACAACACCTTAGCAACTATCTGAGCATCTTTGCATCATGTTTTGTATCTGTAAGCACTGCAAACATTTTCACAAATCTAGATTTACTTACAAATGATGTCCTTAATATGAAACTGCATTACACCATGATACTCACCTGTAAACGGCCCGTTTGTCTGACTCCAGTTGGGCTTGGGGGTCAAGCGTCACGCTGACCTGGGTGGCCCCTGCCGCTGAGGCTGCAGAGAGGTGGACATGCTGGGCCTTTGAGTTTTGCTGCGTAGTGCCTGTCATCTGCAAAAATACAGAATACAAAATAACTACAGATCTGCTGTCCGGACCACATTACACACAAAAATATTTAATTGGACTATTTTTATGCCACTTTTTTTTCCATTTTGTAGCTTGACTATTCCATCTACTAGCATAAATGCTTATATACAATATTAAAGGCAATTCAGACAATTGTTATAAATGTATTGCTGTAAACACGTTACAAAGACCGTCAACTATGTAGTACTGAATTGTGGATTAGACCGTTAAACAGTTTTTCACCAGTTCTGTGTTCAGGATTTTTTGGGCGGGCCTGAAATCATGTCCCGATGACGCACTGGAGCCACTGAGCTTGGGCCCTCCAACAACACTATAATAACTAGAGCGCATTTGCATCAGTGGTTCACCCGCTCAATCACTACTGTCATTACTGTTAGTTACTACAGCTGACAGTTTGCTAGCTAGGTATACCTTCGTCATGTAAATATTATGTGGTTGCGATAATTTACAAAAACGCTTGGTATGTGATAGTTGAGAGAAGCAGTAGCTTTCCCACAGTGGGCGTGGTTTCTGTGCCGACAATGGACACGCCCCCAGCATTTGAGAGCAGAGAATACTGCTTATTTTTAATATTTTGACTTATTTTATTTACTTGCCGTTTTTTTAACATTCAAATTTGGCTGGGTGTTTAATAACACATTTTGCTGCGGTGTGAGAAACTCAGAACACATATTTAATAATACTGATTCACACAGACTTTAAATATCAATGTAGTAATGCCTATTTATGGATAATCCATTAGTAATTCCAATGAGAAGCGAAAAACATATAGGGCCAGTTTCAACTTAAGCGCAAACCACCATTTGGCATTAAAATAGTACTGTCAGAAAAAGACGTGCGGTGACGGATTAGCACTAAAAAGGCATGGACACAGTTATTTTTGCGCCTGACCTTATTTAATATGCATTTATAGGAGTCTCCCATTCAGACGCAAAATTTATAGGAGAAGAGTATTCATTTTACTAACGTTTGCGCTCGTCAAATTACTGGCATTTCCGCCGTTATTTAACGCCCAAAAAAAGCATATCTTAAACTCTTAAACTATTTTGTGCTTGAAATGGCTGCAATTATTGTTCCTAGGAGGAGGGACCACTGAGAACAGAGAGCGTGCGGTGGTTTAAAACATGCTGTTTAAATAAAAGACGACTTGAAACCCTTCAGAACTTCTTGCAACCCTTCATTTTTTGGCCTTCAGTTCTTTTCAGCGTACTGTGGCTTCTTTATTTCTTTATTCTTTATTTGCGACTATGCCAATTTGCGCTGCGCTTGGTATATTGCTTTGGTCGATATGCAAATGAGATTTTGCGTCTGTGTTAATATTTGTTTAATGGCATCTTTTTTTATGACTGAAGATGATTAACACTCATATCAATATTACTGATGTCTCTAGGAAATTGTTTTTTTCCCCCTAATATTTAACCATTGACTACTGCCAATTCAAGAATATTCAACATTACAGTACAATTGAGAGCTATCAATTTTAACATTTATTAGACTTTAAATAAAATTACAACTTATTTATTAATTTAAAAGTACATTTAAAACAATCTTCACATAAATCCAAGTAGGAAATATACAGAAATTGAATAAAGTTATCAAACACTAAATACTAAATTAAATATAGACGAATCCTTAAAGCTACAAAAGTTATTAGTTTCCTCATTTTCTCTTATTTTTTTGATTAACAGACATCAAAGCAGCTGGATTATTAGGTTATTTAGCTGCTATTACTTTAAGAGCTGCTGCTGCTGAACGTGAGGTGAATCTGACACAAATGCTCATAGTTTCATTTGCGCATTAGTATAAAATAATACAGGCTACAGCGCGTACCGCCGTGTTTGTGTGTGCAATTAAAGAGCATGCGCTACTAGCACAGTATAACGGCTGACAGGACAGGAATATTCGTTTTTACTGACATATGGCCTGACACCATCGCATCTGACCGCAGTTCACAGTTGTTCTACTGAAGCTTCCTCGTTACCTGTACCTTTTCCATGCTCGTTTGAGATGAATTTGGAGCGCGCGTCTGAAAAGTCTCCTGTTAGATGTGGTCCTAAAGATGTTCTGCGTCTAAATAAATGCGAATCTTGTCAAGAAAAAAGAGACAGAAGCAGCAGTTGCGAGTGGGTTGGCCATGCCTAGCTCCACCCCTGCATTTACTACGTTAAATGCGTAAATCCATGTTTTTAACACTGTTAAACTGGAAAAATTAATCGGCTACGTTAAAGGAACACTCCACTTTTTTTGAAAATAGGCTCATTGTCCAGTTCCCCTAGAGTTAAACAGTTGAGTTTTACCGTTTTCGAATCCATTCAGCCGATCTCCAGGTCTGGCGGTAGCACTTTTAGCATAGCTTAGCATAGATCATTGAATCTGATTAGACCGATAGCATCTCGTTTAAAAAATGACCATATATAATGACAATATTTTTCCTATTTAAAACTTGACTCTTCTGTAGTTACGTCATGTACTAAGACTGACGGAAAATGAAAAGTTGCGATTTTCTAGACCGATATCGATAGGATCTATACTCTCATTTCAGCATAATAATCAAGGAACTTTGCTGCCGTACCATGAGTGCAGCAGGCGCAATGATATCACGCAGCGCCTGAAAGTGACCGGCACTAAGTTTGTGTAGATGCAGAGTTGCAGCCGGCAGAGTTGACGGCTGCGAAATATCATTGCACCTGCTGCACCCATGGTATGGCAGCAAAGTTTCTTGATTATTACGCCGAAATGAGAGTATAGTTCCTAGCCATATCGACCTAGAAAATTGCAAACTTTTCATTTTTCGTCCATCTTTGTATACGATGTAAATACAGAAGAATCAAGTTATAAATAGGAAAAATATTGAAACTCTTTGATCATTTTTGAGCGAGATGCTAACAGTCTAATCGGATTCAGTGATCTATGCTAAGCTATGCTAAAAGTGCTACCGCCAGACCCGGAGATCGGCTGAATAGATTTGAAAACGGTAAAACTCAACTCTTTAACTCTAGGGGAGTTGGAAAATGAGCCTATTTTCAAAAAAAGTGGAGTGTTCCTTTAATGCACTAAATCTAAAAAAAAAAAAAACATAATCCAGGTTTGGTATGTCATTACCGTGAGTACATTTTCCTATTTAAAACTATTAAACTATTCCTTTCAGATCAGATTTACAATGTTGAACACCAGATTCTCTTTTTTGTCAAATGAATTCAGTGTCCTTTCCAAAATGTTTTGAATTATTTTTAAATGCAGAAACAGCTAATAATTCCTGACAAAGATAACTGAAGCTAAATAACATGTTTGGAGACAGCGCAACCCATCCTGCTTTTACCTCCTCTGCGCCAGAGGGCCAAAGATGCAAGATCATCTTGCTTGTGTGCATGTTTTTGGTGGCTCACAGCCAGGCGCTGTCATCTTATCAGATTTAGTTTATCAACGCTTCACTTTTGTGTTTTTTAATAGGTTACAATGTTTTTTTAAGGAGCTATAAGAGTGGAAATGTGCACAGGGTAATCTGGTTTGTTATCTTTTCCGCGACGAGGGAAAACGGCACACGTCCAGATAAAGTTCTAGAAAAACTTGAGACAAAAGCTAGCAAGGAAACATGTTTTTTTCCCAACATACATATTCAGGAAGGCACTTCCAGTGTCTCTGCATTCTCTCGGTTTGTCTTGACAGCGCAAGACAATGCAGCATATGGTCTCATTAAAATCTAGACTCTAAACTGAGGCACTTGACCCTTAAAATTTAAACGTAGGTCACCTTCTGCAGGAAAATGTTCCACCTAGTCATCAAATAAAACTCTGCCAGTCGAGGTGGGCAGAGGTCTTGCCCTTTAGCAATCAAAACATTGTCAAGATGAACAAATACCCTGTTTAGGATGCATTAGTGGGAGAGAGAGTAAAAACTCGTCGGTTGTCTATGCTTCCCTGTCTCTCCTGCCCTGTTTTTTTCTCTCTTGCGATGCTGCTTTGAAAGCAAGCCCCCTCCTGTCTCCCTCCCCAGAACAAAAATGGTTTAAGGGAGGAAGCTGGAAGTCTTAATCCCAGCCTCAAATAGGAAATAAATTAGCTTCTTCACACTTAACTAGCTCTCATTTGCATGTCTCCACCAGCGCGCTGCTCTTCTCCCCAGCCGCTAATCCTCAGGGCGGAGGGAAACAGCAGCCGGACAGGGAGAGGGGGCTCTGGGACAAAAACGCGGCTCTGTGTCCCTCTGATTAACTCAGGACAAGCACAAGGAAGATATGACATTGCACAGAACTACAGATGTACTTATCTGACAGCCACAATTTGAGACAAAACCAGAGTTTACTGTAATAACCTCACTTAAAAAAATAATAGTATAAAATAATAGTATAAAATCGTTTTTTTGGTTACACTTTATTTTAAGGTGTCAATAATACAATAATATATACAGGGTAATAGTACATTATTACATTAATAATTAGTTTATTATATATATTTTTAAAAAAGCCTTAACAGTATAATTTTGGTCATAACAGTATAAAATCTGGTTATGCTGGTTTTTGAACATTAAGATTTTTTATGTTTTTTAAAAATAAATCTCTTCTGCTCACCAAGCCTGCATTTATTTGATCCATTATACAGCAAAAACAGTACTATTTTGAAAGATTTTTGCTATTTAAAATAACTGTTTTCTCTTTGAATATATTTTAAAATGTAATTTATTCATGTGATTTCAAAGCTGAATTTTTAGCATCATTACTCCAGTCACATGAGTCTTCAGAAATCATTCTAATATTCAGATTTGCTGCTCAAAAACATGAATCATTATTATTATGTTGAAAACAGCTGAGTAGAATTTTTTCAGGTTTTTTTGATAAATAGAAAGTTTTTAGAAACAGCATTTATCTGAAATAGAAATCTTTTGTAACATTATAAATATCTTTATCATCACTTTTGATCAATTTAAAGCATCCTTGCTAAATAAAAGTATTAAGTTCTAAAATTACTTTCTTCAAAAAAAAAAAAAAAAACACTCCAAGCTTTCGAATGATATAGTGTATGTAAATGCTGATCTTTCTATCTTTCTATTTTATCAAAGAATCTTGCAAAAACGTACTCAACTGTTTTAAATATTGCTAATAATAATAATAATAATGTTTCTTGAACAGCAAATTAGCATATTAGAATGCTTTCTGAAGGATCATGTGACACTGAAGACTGGAGTAATAATGCTGAAAATTTAGCTTTGAATTACATAAATTACATTTTAAAATATCTTTAAATAGCAAAAATATTTCAAAATGTTACTGTTTTGCTGTACTTTGGATCAAATAAATGCAGGCTTGGTGAGCAGAAGAGACTTCTTTAAAAAAACATTAAAAATCTTTTGGCTGGTAGTTTTTTTAAATCTTTTTAATAAATAATATTACATTAATAATCAGCATTATATTACAAAAAAAATCTTAAACAGTATCATTTTTTATTTGGTATACACATCTGGTTAGGTAGGTATGTTTTATTATTATTACTTTATTTACTATGCAAATACTGAGGTGATTAAATGTATTTTTATCTTTTTATTAAATAATATTTATTTAATATTTGTTAACTGACCTGTTGGCTCTCCTGGTACGATGGTGGAGGAACACTCTGTGTGGCCATCATGGTCAATGCTGGTGCTGGGGACACATGTTGCATCATGGGATAGCTTCACATGGAGATCCTGAAGAAAACAAAACAGCGACATGAAAGATTATTGTTGCTGTTCTGTTTCATAACCAAATTTATATCTGCTGGCCTTCCTACCAGAAGGAAAATAATTGTTCTTTTTTATCTTTTGTAGCAGATTGCATAATGTGTTATTAATAATACTGATGAAAATATATAAATAAATTAATAAATACTGCAGCTTTCCTGAGATCTTTGCTTAAGCAATTGCATGACACACCACTAGGTGCTGCTGTACTTAAACTCACAAAAATGTATACAATATTGTAGTTTGCAACTAAAATAAAATAAAATAAAATAAATAGTCGTATGGACTAGAAATCTTAACTCAAAAAAGTTTACATTTAAAATACCCAGAGTGTCCATTTAATGCAATTCTGTGCACAAAGTTCATACATAATATTATAATCTACAAATAATGTCACTAAATCCAATACATCAGTAACAAGTTTGAGCAAGGCAATCTAACGCATTGCAGACGACCCAATCAAAACTGTTAGCAGTACGCCTGTCCAGAGAAGCAAATAAGCACCTTGAGGTGCAGGTACATGATGAGTTAGTGTTTTCTAAGGTAAACATGACAACCCCAGAAGGCCAATCAGGGGCTCATTAGTTCTGTTGTCAGAAGAGTAATTGACACTGGGCAAGGGAAGGGTGGACTCCGGGGACGGTGCACTGTGGGAAACCCTGACTACAGATAATTGGCCCCATGTTACTACAAATGGACCCCTGAACCCCATTTCTAAGTGAAGTTTTACCAAGTACAACACAAATGTTCTGGACATTTTGAAATGTCCTAAAATGTTATACTTAAATTGCACTTTTGTTTGAATTTTGAAAAAAAAAAACAACAACCCAACACTAGCTTTCTTATTTGTTTTAGTTATGTATGCTCTTATGTAAGTTATATGTGCTCTTTGAATGTTGGATATTGTCTCTCCCATATTGATTTTCCCGTCGGAGTGCATTCAAAATAAGATTTAGTGGCATCCAAACCCCAGATGACAGCCATGAGCATATGAAACTATATTAACTGTTAAACTCACTCAGTCTTTTGTTCAGTTTTCATTACGGAACCTCATGAATTCACACCCAAATCAATAACATGATCATTTCAGACAGTCTGACCCCCCAAAACACGGTCTTCAGTCTACCAGCCTACAGATGTAAGAAGCAGAAGCTAACAATTGTAAAGAATACTAAAAATACATAAGCAATCATATATAATTACTCTGAAAGAACAGCACAATCACATCTGCCGAGTTAATGTGGGTGGGACCTCTGCTCCGTTCGGTAATTACACGAGACATAAATCACTCATTTAAAACGTGACCTATAAAGTTCTTTCTGTGCGTTAGTAGTAGTAATTTTCTCTCTTGAGAACAGCTTGTTAGCTCTGTCTATATCTTAACAGCTTGAATTCTTAAAGGCGCAGAATGGTGTTTATAAATGGGCACATATGCGCATTTTCCAATTGTTTTCATCAAAGTCTGCAACAACAATTCTGTGGACAGCAGAACAAGAGGATTGTCAAGAGGATTGTGGGAAAATCACAGAGACACAGAGCAGAATGCAGTACAGAAGCCAAGCCTGTCAGACGGCGGACAGGATGTAACCTTCCTCAGACAGCAGACAGACAACAGTTTGAGCGGGGAAAACAGGAAAGATCATTTTTTCCCTCGCAGCTCATCTTCAGGTTGGCAGAAGAGTGTGGAAAATGGTCGAAGGGGCCAAGACAAACCAAGCATCTATTTTAAGGAGATCTTACAGACACACACACACAGAGTTCTGGGTTATCATGATCATAAACACCATCGGCACCTCTGCGCTCGGACCGTTTCATGTTGGACTTCGTGGAAACGTGAGGAATTTTCCAAGCACAAATTAGATTCTGGCTTGGCGTTGCATATTTTATGAAGCTCGTCCAAATCATACAAATTGAGAACGTTGTGTGTGTGTGATTTGTATACTGATTACACACCACGCCTGTGTTCTCATTCCAAGTGCTATCAGCCGAAAGGCATCTTCGCTGTTATCTCGCCTCATTTTAATTGCAAATTTTGTGAGCGAGTTGGTAATTAAATGGAAAATTGCACATTAATTGATGAGACTAAAGATAAAGCAATTCCAATTATTGCGCGGTATTTTAAGGGGGCCTCTCAAGTCTTGGTCCCTGGAGTGGCGTGGTACCCACAGCAGCATCATAATAATAATGCACACACCATACACACCGTGTACACCGAGTAACAACTCTATCCACAAACCTGTGTTTACAGATGTGGACACACACACACACGTACTTTATAATGAGCAAAGAAACCTCCGAAGTCTCGGCGGGCGAAAGGCGTACACTGATTAAGCCTTCCGGCTTGCTCTTTTAAAACACATCATCACACCTTCTGACTTAACATACCGGGTATTGATTTCAAAGCATCGGTCGATGGAAACGCATCGATCTGTTCATTGATATACAGTCGGAAAATCTTCCTCCGTCATGCACCCGATGGCCTAAACAGCTGCGTATACGTTAGGACATGCACTTTTACAGTAAGACAGTAAAGCAATAAGAAATTAATGAAACCTTTGTATAAGATATCAGGATGTTACTGGGAAAAAAAGCTGGGAAGCAACAATTTTGAGTCAAAAATGACATTTTCATTTCAATGAGTCAACCATGCAATAAAAATATTTCCAGACTCTTGTAGACAAAAATCTAGTGACTAAATGAAGATATCATCTTCATTTAGATTTAACTATAGTCATAGATTTAACTATAGTTATAGTAAGATATAACTGTAGTTAACTTAAATTAACTATAAAAAAAAAAAATAAGCGTATGCATTTACACTACAATACAAAATGTGTTGGTGGAATTTTTTTATTTATTTTTTTATTTAAAATAATTATTTTATTATTTACCTTAAAATGTATTTTAAATCTAAATGTATTTTAGCATGTGTAACTTCAGTCTTCAGTCTGATCCTTCAGAAATCATTCTAATATGCTGATTTGGTGCTCAAGAAACATTATTAATGCTGAAAACAGAAACAGCTTAATATTTTCGTGGAAACATCTTTGTGATCATACTTTTTTTCCAGGATTATTTGATGAATAGAACGTTTAAAAAAAAAACAGCATTTAATATAAATAGCAATAGAAATATTTTGTATCGATTTAATGCATTCTTACTGAATATAAGTCAAAGTCAAAGTCAAAGTCAATTTTATTGTCAATTTTGCCATATGTGCCAGACATACAGAGAATTGAAATTGCGTTACTTTCAGACCCTAGGTGCATACACGTAACATTAAATACAAAAAGTACAAATACAAATACAAATAAATACAATTATACATATAATATATAGAATATATAGAAATATCGTGCAAAAAGAGCTTATGTAATAAAGTAAAAATATAAGTACAAATTTTAGTGCTGTCAAACGATTAAACATGATAAATCGCATCCAAAATAAAAGTTTTGTTTACATACATGTATGTATTGTGTATATATTTATACACATACACATATATACACACACATGTATATTTTAAATATATACAATATATACACATGCATGTATATATTTAAAAAAAAATGTTTATATATTAAAAATATGTATATATAATATTTATATATATATATATATATATATATATATAATATAAATATGTAAATACATGTAAATATTTTCAAAATATATACTATATGTGTATTTATATATACATAATAATTATACACAGTACACACACATATATTGTGTAAACAAAATTGTTTATTTTATATGCGATTAATCACAATTAATCGTTTAAGAGCACTAATAAATTTCCTTCTAAAAAAAAAAAAAAAAGACAGACATACTGAGCCCAAACTTTGAACGGTAATGTATGTTTTATGCTGTATATGCATGTATGTAGTTGCATTAAAGTCTAAATAACCAGAAGCTAGGGCTCTTTTGGGTATTAGTGCATTCATAAAGAATGATTTCCAATTGAATAATACATTAAAGGTTGTTACAGCCTAAACAGTATTGCAGTGACATCAAAAAAAAAAAAAAAAAAAACTGACTTTAAATGTATTGCTTTAATCACAGAATTTATAGCTACTCCAAATAAAAAGCTATTTAAAATTAGATTTTTTTTAATTAAATATATTTTCAGAAGTCAATGATAAACAGATTAAAGAAAATTGGCTTTTAATAGAACAATATTCTTCACAAAGCAGAAAATAAATAGAACAAACTTAATTGCCAAATAGTAAATAGTAAGAAATTTTTTAATTACAGTGTTGCATGAGAAACTAACTGATGCACTTGTAAATGAGACATACAACGCCGCAGCCTGTAACTTCATGGGCTGAGCTCATAATTACAGCTGGCAGGGAGAGCGTTTTAAAGGCTGGGGAAATGGAAAGTAAAGTGGGGATGTATTGAACATGTCTGGTGTGTGTCTGGGAAAAAGGGAGAGTGTCGAATGTTAGCCCTCTTCCCATCGATACTGCTCTGCCAGACCCTCACCCACGATCGTTTGACTGTTTGATCACAGTCGATAATTAACGCAGTCACCTGACGGAAAGCTGCTACTGATGGGGCTAATAGAACAATGTCGGTGCTGTTGTTTAGTAATGACAAAGCCTGCATGCTAATTCGGAAACTGAAAGTATATACTTCACTGATGATAAAGACACTACAGCAGTAATGTCATTTTATCAAAAACTCTTCATGTTAACATATAAATGTTTAAAACTTTATAGTATGTTTAGAATAACAATGTTATGATTATATGTTTAACTGCAGCTTTAACTGTGCATTCACAATTTTGACGTGGCATTTACCAAACATCTGCAACTACTCTCGCTATCAGCTACAAACAAATGATGGAGGATGGCCGTGTATTGAATCTCTCAGTGCGAGACATGCATCCTTGTACACAAAGCCGAAGGATCAAAGATGTGTGTGCGGGCAATGACTTCCTGTTAGTTAGAAACATCCTTTGTGGACGGCCCGCGGAGGGCTCCGCGTGCGAGCCGGTGCTGAAAAAGAGCAGCAGGTTTTTTCCCCGTTAAGCAGAAACAGGTGAGCTCTGTAGTACAGGAGGAAGTGGTTCGTGGTTTATAGACCCCATTCATCATCATCCACATAGTCTCCCTCTGCGTCTCACAGCTAGACCTCACATCTGGGAAGAGGGTGTTTTATATATCTGTTTACCAGGCAAGCTGGCAGGCTGAAGAAACAACAGACCCTCACTTTCTCTTGAGACACTTCCAACGTGGCACGCCGCTGGACGTTGTTTCGAAAACTAAAAACAACTACATAAATCGTTTTATTTATAGGTAAAGTGTGTTTGTGCACCACTCATGTCACTAACAAAATATATACAGGGCCTGAGTATGCTGCTGCAAGTTTTTGTCTTGTGGCGAAAAAAAAATCCTGTAAATCGTGTAAAACAATATTAATATTTGTGTTCTGAGTTTGTCACAACACAAAAAAATGTGTTATTAAAATGCGTTATTGATAAAGAAGGAAAAAAATCAAGAAAAATAAATTAAGTAAAAATAAGTTATCAAAATCTTGAAAAAATAAGCCGTATTCTCAGCTGTCAAACACTGGGGGCATGTTGGCAGTGAAGCCACGCCCACTCACGAAAAAATACCTCCTCTGTCAACTGTTAAATACAAGTAAAATTAAATAAGGAAAATGAGCTGTTTTGTAAATTACTTATTATATAAGTGAAGAAGGCATAGCTACATGTAGCTAGCAAACTGTTGGCTGTAGTAACTTACAGTAATGAGAGTAACTCACGATTGAGCAGGCGACCCACTGATGCTAATGCACTCTAATTGTTATAGTATTAGGGGAGGGCCCAAGCTCAGTGGCTCCGGTGCGTCATTGAGACATGATTTCAGGCCTGTAACCTAGTTCAAAAGTTTGAGGTCAGCAAAATTTCTAAAATTGTTTTTTAGAAGTCTTTTAAAAGCCTCTTATTTTCACCAAGGCTGCATTTATTATTTAAAAATAAAGTATTAATTTTAAGTATACATTTTAAATTGCAATTTAGCTATCACTTCAGTCTTCAGTGTCACGTGATGCTTCAGAAATCATTATAATATGCTGATTTGGTCCTCAAGAACATTTATTATTATTATCAATGTTGGAAACAGTTGTGCTGCTTAGAATTTTTCTGGGAACCTTTTCTTTTCAGAATTCTTTGATGAATTAAAAGATTAAAAGAAGTGTAACAGTGTAAATGTCTTTACTGTCCATTTTGACCAGCCTCATATTTCTGATACAGTTGGGGTCAAAAGTTTACATCCTCCTTTCAGAATCATTAAAAATGTTAATTATTTTACCAAAATAAAGATCATACAAAATGCATATTATTGTTTGTTTAGTACTGACCTGAATAAGATGTTTCACATAAAAGATGTTTACATATAGTCCATTAGAGAAAATAATAGTTCAAAAGTTTACATCCCCTTGATTCTTGATACTGTGTTGTTACCTGAATGATCCACAGCTGTTTTTTTTTTTTTTGTTTTTTTTTTGTGATAGTTGTCACTTGTTTGTCCAGAACAGTTAAACTGCCTGCTGTTCTTTCTAAAATCCTTCAGGTCCCACAAATCTTCGGTTTTCCAGCATTTTTGTGTATTTGAACCATTTCCGACAATGACTATATGATTTTGAGATGCATCTTTTCACACTGAGGACAACTGAGAGACTCATAGGCAACTATCACAGAAGGTTCAAACACTCACTGATGCTCCAGAAGGTAAAATGATGCATTAAGAGCCTGGGGGTCAAAACTTTTGAACAAAATGGAGATGTGTATATTTTTCTTACTTTGCCTAAATATCATTTTTTCATTTAGTACTGCCCTTCAGAGGCTACAGAAGATGTTTCCCAGATTTTCATGGCTCCCCGAAGACAAAATAAGTTACCTTGATCTTCAAATTCAAAAAGTTTTTACCCCTTGGCTCTTAAAGCATTGCGTTTCCTTCTGGAGCATCAGTGAGAGTTTGAACCTTTTTTAATAGTTGCATATGAGTCCCTCAGTTGTCCTCAGTGTGAAAAGATGGATCTCAAAATTATACATTTATTGTTGGAAAGGGTTAAAATACACAAAAATGCTGGAAAACCAAAGAATTTGTGGGAACTGAAGGATTTTTCTGAAGAACAGCGGGCAATTTAACTGTTCAGGACAAACAAGGGACTCATGAACAACTACCACTAAACAAAAAACAGCTATGGATCATTCAGGTAGCAACACGGTATTAAGAATCAAGGGGATGTAAACTTTTGAACCAGGTCATTTTTATAAATTCAACTATTATTTTCTCTTGAAGACTATATGTAAACATATTTTATGTGAAATATCTTACTCAGGTCAGTACTAAATAAAAAAATAACATGCATTTTGTATGATCCCTCTTATTTTTGTAAAATAATTAACTTTTTAATGATTCTGAAAGGGGGATGTAAACTTTTGACCTAAACTGTAACAATATATGTTCAAATTAAAATTGCTTGATTACTGCAATGATGCACGTTCTTTGTCTTAAAAAAAAAATTGTGTCAGTAATTTCATCCATAAAAGGGAAAACCCCACTTCAAACTCACACCATTGGCTGAGTCGACGTTGCTGTTGTCGGGCAGGTTGGGTTCAAATAAACGATGTTTTGAAAATACTACACTGTTTATACTTCCCAGGAGAATTAGCCTGGGAAAGACTTTCTTACAGTTGTCTCTCTGCATATTAAGCTGTGATAGAAAGCATTTAACCACCACAACACACTTCATCTGTAAAATGAATGATTAGTATGAATCGACAGTGAAAGACTTCACGGCAAACTCCAAACGTCCTCTGTGCCTAACCTGAGGAATCGTTGATCTTCAAAGCGTGCGCGTGCCGTTGCCAAAAGTGTATCTGATTGTGATTTTCCTGGCTCCTTTTCTATGTATCCTGTGCGGAAGTTTGTCAGTCACAGATGCTGCGGGGAATGCAATGAATAATTTTAAACAGTGCGCGTGTGTCACAAATGCCCAAATATCATGAATCTTAATGTCCTGAGTCAGGGCTTCTCCAAAGTGAATACATAAAACCGGCCCACCTGAATACATTCACTACATTAGAGGTCCTTCCGTGGGCAGATTTGCAATGCGTTGAGAGCGCGTTGCGATCACGTCCCGATGCGCGCCAGGAGAGGAAAAGGACAGAGATGTGAGCTTTGATTAATGAAGAAGGGAAAAGGGCAGCATGTCGGAGCAAAACCCCAGCACGGGGACGGAAAAATCCAGACCAGGTTCTCAGGCCAAACACAAGCGCATTTAGACGTGCAAACATGCACCCCAGGGCTACACACCTTCAGGCAACACGCTGCCTTCACATACAAACACACACACCAGTGTAAAACAGCTTGGGAGACTCAGCGTCCCAGCTCTGCTCATTAACCTGTAGGAACCGCAGGTGGAGGATTAATCTCTGATATTCATGAGCTCAAATTTCCCTCTGTCTCTCTCTAGATGTTAGCTTTCCATTCAGTTTAAAGACCCAAAATAAAAACTCTGCCATTTTTTACAAACCTCAACTTTCTTTCTTCTGCAAAACACTAAAAAAGATGTTTTGACAATATCTTAGTCCACAAAATGTTCGTTTGGACCCCACTGACTTTCACTGTACGGGGGAAAACACAGAAAAGTAACTCTCTTAAATTACCCTCTGCCCTCTGTAATGAAATGGAAGGTCAAATTCAGCACATTGCATTATGGGATACAGTCTGTGCTGCTTGTACATCGGCAGTTTTGCAAAATATAAAAGGTTACCTGGAGAAACGCTTCAAGAAAATCTGCATTCTGCGCACAGTATGCATACTGTATGTGTCTGAGACATTCAGATTCTTCATTTACCATTCATGCAATCTATCTGCAATTTTACTTGCCTTTGTATTTATGCTAATGATTGTTTGGATATGGTAGATCTAGAAATAATTCCAAAGTGTCCTGCTTTTTAAAATTAGATTAAAGTCTTCGCTGAAATGGGTGTTGCGGAAACTTACTGTGTGGTGAAATTTTGTGATTCCCAGAGGCCCGATGGTTCGCATGCAAATGACCTCATTAGCATAGCTAAAAGCTTTTATTATAATTAGCATTTTCTCAATAGACTGCACAAGTGTGAAAAGAATGGATCCTAAAAGATTTGCACGTTCACAACTCCATGATTTCTAAAACACAGACATGACTTTTGTATAACTTTGAGACTTCAGATGAACAATATGATGGAAACCTACATTAACTGTGGCCTAAAATCAGTCTAATGCTGGTGATACTGTATGGAAGGATATCCTTTGGCTTATTTTCAATACACTTCCTGACAAGCGGCTGAGATAAAGGAGAGGTGTGCACGTACAACACGTAGACTGGTTCGACTGTATGACAAGCTAAGAGGGCAAAAAGCTAACAGCTCTCTTTTGAACAGAATACAATGCCGCTTGGCCCCATCCATTATATGTAACACATTGGCAATCTTTAGAAAATGCACCAGAATTTTCATTTAAAGTGCTTTTATGTTATTAATACTAACTTTTATGTGCTTGTGTGAATGGTGTGTATCATTCGACAATCGCATCTTGATGTCATTAGCGCACAAGAGCGAGCGGCCGTTCCTGCCGATGACACGCCACGGCTGCGTTTTCTCACCACGCTGATAAAAATCGGAATATCGAAGGCTGGAATCCCGCCGAAATTGGAACTCCTGAGCTCATAGAGGAGAAAGGTAATCTTCAAGAGCTTGCTGTCAAATCGGTTTGGTCGCTCTCATGTTGAGCAGAGATACGGGTAAGGGGACAGTGTGCGCGTTATCTGGCTTTCCCAATCTGCGGGGCTGTTTAAATGGATACCTCCTAATCTTACCATGAGGCATCCAGCTCTGTCGCTTGGTGAGACTTTGGGTGGATGCGGCATAAACCAGAGAAGCCGCCTGTGATAAATGTGTCGTAAGATCAAAAAGCAGTTTGTGCTAATACATCATTCTGTAGGAGTCGTTTCAGCAGACGCTTGTTGAGTGATTCTTTGACCGATGGAAACGGCGGCCACTTACGCCCGTTTTTTAACCCATTTAACACGTCATCCATCAATTTCCACTCAGCTGCTGTTAATGGAATAAAGCGGCATGCCTTGGAAACAGGCCTGCTTTAGGAAGCCTTGCAGCATAAGAGGAAAATCTGATTGCAATTTGCAATTTGAACTAACTAAACTAACTCTGAACTAACTAAGTATTATTATATACTCATTATTCTATTATTATTTATTATGTTATATTTATTATATTCGAATATATATATATATATATATATATATATATTTGCACTATTATAAAATATATTAAAGATATTTTTCTATCAATAAATACATACATATATATATTAGAAGTAGGGCTGTCAAACGATTAATCGCGATTAATCGCATACAAAATAAAAGTTTGAGTTTGCCTAATAAACGTGTGTGTACTGTGTGCTATTATTATGTATATATAAATACAAACACATTCAGGTACATATATAAGAAATATTTACAAGTATATGTATTTATTATAATTTTTATATAATTTATATTATATATAAATACAAATATTTTTTATATTTCTCTTAAATATATACATTCATTTGTGTGTATTTATATATACATAATAATTACACACAGTACACATGCATATATTAGGCAAACTCAAACTTTTATTTTGTATGCGTTTAATCGCGATTAATCATTTGACAGCCCTAATTAGAAGCAATTATTATAATCATTAAATTATATTAGAAGTAAACTATTACAAATAGATAAATATATTTAAATAATAATAATAATAATAATGAATACATTTACAAATTATATTTTTAATTTTATTATCAAAATATTACACACACCATGTTAAAATTATTACAGGTATAAAAGTTAAATAATAAATATATTCAAACAATTAATAAATTATAAATTATAAATTATATTTTTTTATTATTTATTATTAATATTTTCATAACGTGCATTATTACAAATAAATAAATAAATAAAGATATTTAAATAATAATAATCATCATCATGAATAAATTAATAAACTATATTTTAATTTTATTATCAAAATATTACACACGTTAAAATGTATTACAAGTATAAAATGTTTAGAAATAATACATATATTAAGACAACTTATAAATGTATCAATTATAACTGGATTTTTATTATTTATGAATATTTTCATAATGCACATTATTATTACAAATAAATATATTTAAATAATAATAATAATAAATACATTTACATTTTTGTACAATTTTACATTTACATTTTATTATCAATATATTACACACACATGATGTTAAAATTTATTTTAAAAAAGTATAACATTTATACATAATAAATATATGAAACAATGTTTAAGTGTATGAATTATAAAGGCATTTTATTATTTATTATCAATATTTTCATAATGCACATTATTACAAATAAATATATTTAAAGAATAATAATAATAATAATGATAATAATAATAATAATAATAATAATAATAATAATAATAATAATAATAATAAATACATTTAGATTTTTTGTACAATTTTACACACACAAACACACACCATGTTAAAATGTATTACAAGTATAACATGTTTATAAATAATAAATATATTTAAACAATTTATAAATGTATAAATTATAAATGCATTTGTATTATTTATCATCAGTATTTTCTTAATGTACCATGCTAGAAGGTTCCTTGTATAATTTATAGTAAAAGCTGAGAGACAATTTCTTCAATATGCAAGCAAAATGAACATTATAAGTGAAATAAAACTGAACTGGCAATGTAAGCATGTGCAATTCATGGTTACTTCGAAAATAAAATAAAATAAAATATTTATTGGTTTTATTTTGTTAATATTTTATTATTTATTTTATTTTTTTATTTTTTAATGAATTAAAAGGCATCAAAAATTACATATAATAATAACAATAATAATAATAATAATAATAATAATAATAATAATAATAATCTTTGCATTGTGCTCCGGTCTGCTCCAGCTCCAGCAATGAGGATAACAAATAAGGTGCTATGCATATGCTATGCTATGAGAGAAACACAGAGCATGAGATGGCCTTGCCAGGAATGTGGCAGTAGGATTAGGGCAAGGGTGATCAGCATGCAGAGGATTCAAACCCTTTCCATTCCTTCCCAAAAAAAAATGAGAAAACCTCAGGAGCAAGTGTGTGTGCGCTCACAGAGAGAGCCACGGGGGGTTAACGAGAGGGGGGATTATCACACACACTCTCTGACTGCTCTGATTGTCAGCAGATTCCTAATGAAGAGTTTAAGTTTCAGAAGAGCGCTGCAAGGAGACTCTGCGGCAGGCACGTACGTTCGGACCGGCCAACAGAGCCCGGCGGGGAGGGTCAAATGATCAGCGCACGCTGGACACTGATGAGACATATGGCTAAACGGTTACAGTCATAATCTATCAGCTCCGGTGAAATTTCACAGCATCTTACCGGACGCGGAGGATAGCGAGCAGAGTGCAGCTGTTTAAACCTACACAATTCATACGGGATGTGTAAGTGCGAGGTAAAGACAAGCCACTGAGGTAATGTTAACCCAATAACAAGATGTTTTACTTGGCAAGAAGAGGCTGAAGAGAGTAGGTCAATAGAAGCCATGATGGAGGGGAGAATGACACAGAAAAACAGGGTATTACATTAAAGGAAGACAAGGTATTATTCTATTATAATCACTAATATTACTCATTCATTCTTTGCTGAGGTCCTCATCTTTTAGGCATCTATCTATCTATCTATGTCTATCTATCTGTCTGTCTGTCCATCCGCCTGTCATCCATCCATCCATCCATCTTTGTATCCGTCCAACCATCTCTCTATCTATACATCTCTGTTTATCCTTCTGTCCACCACTCTATCTATCTATCTATCTATCCATCTATCTGTCTGTTGGTGCATTTGCTTGTCCATCCATTTATCCACCAATCCATCCATCCATCTATCATCCAACCATCCATCTGTTTATCTGTTTATCCTTCTATCCACAACTCTGTCCATATATCCATCCATCCATCCATCCATCCGTCTATACATTTACTTGTCCATCCATTTATCCACCAAACCATCTGTCCATCCATCCATCCGTTTATCTATCTGTGCATCTGTCTATCCCTCTATCTACCACTCCATCTATCCATCTGTATATCTGTCTATGCATCTTTGTCTATCCCTCTATCCATCCATCCATCCATCCATCCGTCTATACATCTATCCATCTATCTGTCTGTCGGTGCATTTGCTTGTCCATCCATTTATCCACCAATCCATCTGTCCATCCATCCATCCATTTATCTATCTGTGCATCTGTCTATCCCTCTATCCACCACTCCATCTATCCATCTGTATATCTGTCTATGCATCTTTGTCTATCCCTCTATCCATGTCTGTCTGTGCATTCACCAATCTATCCACTCGTCTGTCCGTCCATCCATCTATATATCTGTCTGTCTGTCTGTGCATCCATCTGTCGATTTATCTATTCACCAATCTATCCATCTGTCCATCCATCCATCCATCTGTCTGTCTGTGCATCCGTCTGTCTGTCCGTCTATTCACCAATCTATCCATCCTTGCATCCATCTATATATCAGTGCATCTGTCTTCTGTCTGTCTATCCCTCTATTCACCACTCCATCTATACATCCATCCATCTGTATATCTGTCTATGCATCTTTGTCTATCCCTCTATCCACCGCTCTATCCATCTATCTATCTATCTATCTATCTATCTATCTATCTATCTATCTATCTATAGCCTATCTGCCCAACCGTCTTTCCATCTATCTGTTCATCCATCTGTCTGTACATCTACAAGTCTATCCAGCTATCTGTCAATCTATCTATCAATCTGTTTGTGTATATTTCATGCCCTGCATTTTTTCCTGGAAAAAAAGTCTCCCACCAGAGGATATGGAACACAGGGAGGGCAAGGTGCCCATGGAGTATTTAAAATGTGAAAAGTTCCAGATTCCACCCAAAAGTTGTAGAACATTCCATAAAACTGTATAATATGATTCCTTAGAATGTTTATAATACACTTTCTACACCTTGTGATTTTGACAGGAGCAGAGACGTCTTGTAGAGCAGGTTTAACACGGAGAAAGAATCACTTAGAAAAGAGCATAAGACGAGACCAGTGGAGCAAAAATGAGCATGGTGGGATAATGAGGTGATGTTTGCTGCTCTTGGCCCCAACAGCTGATGTTTGTCTTTGCGTAGTGCCCGGAGCTACGCCGAATGGAATCCTTGGAAACTCCAAACAATCCAATATTAAATTTCCTCTGCAATGCCACAGGGAGAGAGAATCATGCGTGGGGGGGGTCGGGGGGTGGGAGGAGGCAGCGGGGAGATGAGAGGGGTGAGAGAAAAAGCGACGGAGAAAGAAAGAGCAAGACAAAATACACTCATAGAGGGTGAGAAGATGAGATGTCAGGGGGGTACAGAGAAATTGTAAGAATGAACGGAGAGACTGAGAATATTCAGGGATAAAATGACAGGCTATTCTGAATGGAAAGTCTCTCTCTGGCCATCTATAGGTCTGAGCCAAGTTTCGAACCCGCAGGTGCATCAACAACTGTGGCGGGCTGATGGCTTCCATCAGATATAGTGTTACCATGAAAGCTTCCATGTGCGCCTCAGGGAGACAGACACATTCCTCAGTGTATCTATAACATTTCAAATAACCCTCAGTCCAATTTCTGACTGTTTATTTTACTAAAATGGTAGCGTTCTTCCACCTACAGGGGCCATTATCTAAATCAGCGATGCTGGTATGCCATGACTAGAACCACATGGAATCTCTGCAAGAAAGAGTTTTTCCTTAAATTCAGAATCACAATTCATAAAGTCTATCAAATCCCTCACCCAGAATTTGATTATGCTTTTAATTAATAAGAGTATAGTACTTTCAGTTCAGACACATTTTACCATATTTAAATCCCCTCTGCAGAATAAGTGTCAGAGTGCTTTAAAACTTTACTTTCTCCCATTAACTTGACTTCTAATTCCTATTTACATTTTTTACAATGGGAATATTCCTAAAGCAGAAAGGTGTTGTCTAAGGAAGCCTGTTCCTGCCACTGAATAAAAACTAAAAAAGGTAACTGTATTTCTGACTCTCAGAATTGTGAGATATAAACTTGTAATTATGGGCAATAAAGTCAGAATTGTGAAATATAAAATCACAATTGTGAGAAAAAATTCTGAATTCCAAGATTTACACTATCAATTCTGTGAAAGTTAGTCAGAGTTTCAAGATATAAACTTGCAATTCTGAAAAATAAAGTCAGAATTGTGAGATATAAATACACAATTGTGAGTTTATATCTCGTAATTGTGATTTTTTTCTTAGAATTGCGAGTTTATATCTCGCAATTGCGAGGTATTAGCTGCAAGAAAAAAAACTCAGATTTCCAAGATTTAAACTTGCAATTCGGAGAAAGTCAGAGTTGCAAGAACTCATAAATCTGAGAAATAAAGCTGCAATTCTGAGAAATAAAGTCAGAACTACGAGATATAAATACACAATTTTGACTTTTTCTCTCTAGAATTTTCTCATAAGTTTATATCTCGCAATTGCAACTTTTTTCTCAGAACTGCGAGTTTACATCTCATAATTCTGACTTTATAATACACAATTGTATAATAAACTCACAATTGCGAGAAAAAAAACTCAGAGTTCCAAGATTTAAACTTGCAATTCGGAGAAAGTTGCAATTCTGCAAAATAAAGTCAGAATTACAAGAAATAATTAAACAATTTTGACTTTTTTTCTCAGAATTGCAAGTTTATATATCATAATTGTGACTTTTTTCTCAAATTGCAAGTTTATATCTTGCAGTTCTGACTTTATAACACACAATTGTGTTATTAAGTCAGAATTGCAATATATAAACTCACAATTCCAATAAAAAAAAAAACTTAGAATTCAAAGATTTAATTTCGCAATTCTGAGAAAGAAAGCAATTTTGAAAGTTGCAAGTCAGAATTGCAAGAAATAAATACACAATTGTGACTTTTTTTCCTCAGAATTGCGAGCTTACATTTTGCAATTGTGACTTTTTTCTCAGAATTGTGAGTTTATAGCTTGCAATTGTGATTTTTTTTCTCAGGTTTGCAAGTTTATATATCACAATTCTGGCTTTATAACACGTAATTGTGAGTTAAGTCAGAATTGCAAGATATAAGAAAGTCCCTCAGAACTGAACTTTATACTTCGCAATTGCGAGTTTGTAACTCACAATTCTGAGAAACCGAATTGCGAGATACAAACTCGCATCTGCGAGAAAAAAAAAATCAACCTCACAATTCTGACTTAATTTCTGGCAATTGAAAGTTTATATCCTGCTATTCTGACTTTGTAACTTGCAACTGTTTTGAGTTTATATCACGCAATTTTGAGAAAAAAAAGTCACTTATATTTATATCAAGTTTATATCTCACAATAACTCACAATTACTTTTGGCCAATAATTATATTATATTATATTATATTATCTACCGGAATTTTAATATTGAAATTATTCATTACATTTTAAATTATACATTAAATCATACATAATAAAATGCCTGAAAAACACAGTTACTGCAACCTCTGGAAAATCGGTACCTCTGGAGCAACCCCTGTGGATAGGTTGACTTCTTTTGAACCCCTACTACACTTCTATATGAGGCTCGTGAAGGTGAGAGAATGTGTGTGTGCGTATACGGCAAGCTCAGCAAACACACTCCAGTGGAACCCCACGGTCAGGACGTCTCCTCTCTAACATACACACACCGCAGCTATGCAGACAGATCGCCCTGCGCTCTCACTCCCAGTCTCTCTGGAGGTGTACGGAGAGGCCCTGGCCGGCCCCAACGCTCTGCCCTGGCCATCTGGAGTACATTAGGGCTGGGGGGGATATTGGATCCCCCTGCCGTGGCCGGCTGGATGGGTGGCCCGGCCCAGCGCAGCCCTTTTCAGCAGCCCAGCATGATTGATAGGAGGCCTCACTCACTGACTCCCGCTCCAGTCACCACACACTGTGACCAGAACACACACGCTACTACAAGCGCTAGCTTGAAAACTATGACACGTGTACGCCAAACCGTGACACGCTGATGCCTGAGGAGATCGCCATGAGCAGACGTGCTATAATGGGTGGTACTGTATAAAGTTTTATACCACCTGATTACATAACAGCACTTCATAACACCAGACCTGGGCTGCGAAACACAACAGATGTCGTCAATAAAACATGAAAGTTCATCACACGCAATAAATTGGAGTACTGGCTACAAAACTAAGGATTAACCTGACAAATTGGCAGCAAAGTGAGCTGTAGTACATTTATATTATACTTGTATAGCTTGGCTATATCTCATAAAAGCAAATCATCTCTGAAAAAGAACAATACTTCCTTAGAAATGATCAACAAAAAGGAAAGATCATCACAACAAAAATGTTCCAAAACAAGTAAATTAATTCATTATATTTGTTAACCCCTCCATTAATTATTGATAAATGTTCGAATGACACAACAGTGTTTTAGTGCCATGTTAAAATAAAAGCAAATCTCAAATTTCTTATCCTGACAATAATGATATTGTAATAATGTTTGAATTATTCTCTGTTTTAGAGCCATGTTAAAATTGAATAAAGTTGTAACATTATGAGAACAAAGATGTAAATCTTACAAGCATAGTCACAATGTTTAAAAAAATATGTTATATGAATAATGGTAAATAAAAAAAAAAAAACATATTTAAGTGAAGTTACAGTAAAATTAAAATGTGTGAATAAAGCATATTTTGAGGCGGGAAAAACAATATTATGCAAAAGAATTATTGCAAAATAGAATTATCACAATAGAATTATATTATATTATATTATTGTATTAAGCAGAATTTTAATATTGTTGCTTTCCTTATTTTAAATTTTACCTTATAAAATGAAAGAAAAATATTTATTAACATATTTAATTGATGTTACAGTAAAATTAATATTGTATGAAAAGCATAATATTTTGAGAAAAATATAATAATATGCTAAGAAATGTGATTACCACAATATTATACTTTATTTTATCAGAATTTCAATATTGTTGTTTCCTTCATTTTAAATTATTATATTATAATAAAATGACAGAAAAATATTTCTTAACAAACTGAATTGAAGTTACAGTAAAATTCATATTGTGTGAATAAACCATACTATTTTGAGGGGGGAATTGATATTATGCAAAGAATTGTGATTATCACTATTATATTATATTATATTATATTATATTATATTATATTATATTAACCAGGATTTTAATATTGTTGCTTCCCTAATTACATTATAAAATGACAGAAAAATATTTATTTACATATTTAATTGAATTTAAAGTAAAATTAATATTGTGTGAATAAGCATAATATTTTGAGGGAAAAAACAATATTATGCAAAGAAATGTGATTATCACAACAGAAACAGGCTGCATTATTTTACTTTCAAAATATTACAGATATATTCCTGTAAAAGACCTGTTATGTTATGTTACGTTATGTTATACTAGAATTTTAATCTTGTTGCTTCCCTGATTATAAATTATACATTATAAAACAATATTATGCAAAGAAATGGGTTTATCACAATAGAATTTTATATATATAATATTATATTATGTTATTATACTATGTTATATTATATTATATTATGTTATTATACTATATTATATTATATTAACAGGCTGCTTTATTTTACTTTCAAAATATTACAAATATATTCCTGTAAAAGACCTATTTTAAGATTATTTCCAAAACATTGAACAAACTAACTTATTTCATGACTTTTTACAAATACATTTTCAAAATATTACACATTAATATCTGCGAAAGACCTATTATGAGATTACAGTAACACTAGAGTTATTATATTATATTACATTATATTATAAATTAACATTAATTAATTTCCTTTAGATTAGGAAGCACATTCACTATTAACTAAGAGTTTTCTCTTAATAAACTCCTAATTTGCGGCTTACTAATAGTTAGTAAAGTAGTTGTTTAGGTATTGGGTAGGGTAAAGGGACCTAGATATATGGTCATGCAGAATAAGGCATTAAATTGTGCCTAAAAATACTAATAAACAGCCAATAACTAGTTAATAGTGACAATTAGACCTATCATGACTTTTTCACGTTTATTTTAATACTATGATAAGAATTACTGATAATCCTTTTTTAGGTATATTTTTGGCCTACTGAAACATTATTACCTATTGAACTTGTCCTTCATATGTAACATAAGCAAACTTCAACTTTACGCAGGAGTGTGATGAACCTGTGATGAAACATCTAGAATCTCTAAAAAAACCATATGACCAACTCACCCACCTTGTACAGTGAATAACTAATAAATAAATATTCTATATTTATTTAAGAAGACTTTAATGAACCTAAAGCCCTGCACAAATCTATTAAAAAAAAAACTTTTCAGGAGTGAAGAAAAAAAAAAGGTTAGAGCAAGAAAATGTAAATGAAGTTTGCATGACTAATTGCCTGAGATTATAAATATAGCCTATTATAAAAGTTCCTTCAAGTGCTCCAAAAATATCGCAAGAACTATTTCTAAAAGCAAGTTCAAGAAACCTAATCTTCGCCCACAAAGTTGGCTAATAAATTGTCTTCCGTCTGTGATGCATACCTGCGCGGCGCACACCTCAGGTTAATCCCTATCTCATAAACGACGAGAAGAGAGGAAGAAAATTAGTGAACGTGGCAGAGACGAGGAAATTTTAAAAAAAGAAAGAAACAGGCGACATTTCGAGTAAATGGCATCCAAAACCCACTCCAATTATCTTTGGCAGCCATGCCAGGGAGGCTGACTTAATTAAAGTGAGTGGAAAGGGAAGGGGGGGGGGGGGGGGGGAGGGAGAGAGAGAGAGAGAGAGAGAGAGAGGGAAGAAGTGATTGAGGGGGCAGAAGAGTGCGTATCAGCGCCAAGCACAAAGCCGAGCACCACCGCCGTCCACCACTCTTTCTCTTTTCAATTTCACTTCAAAGGACCAAGGCAAGAAATCATAAAAAGGGAGAGCGAGACGTTTTTTAAGCAATATAATTGCACTATTCATATCCAGTGTTTTTATCGTCATTCAGATAGGACAAAAAAAATACATAAAAAGAGAATAAAAAATGATTTTACTCGCCGCTAAATCCCCAATAATCCTCTTGTGCTTTTCCAAGTCTGCCTTCGACGTTGACCTTTTCGCAGGAATCCTGTTGCCATGGAAACTCTCGCTGCGCTCCCCCCCCCCCCCAACGCACATCATTCTGTACATATTTCCGTCATCGCTCTGACAGAATACTCACAGGAAACGCTTGTTTAAGCGCAAAAACTCTTCCCTAATCGTATTAGTATTCATGGAGACTAACTGACCGCGTTTCGCGTACGTGATTAACAGCGCACGCTAACTCGCATGTGATGTTTACAACCTCGAACAACTTCCATTAACACTCAAATGAATATTAATACACAAACTTCTGCTGTCAATCTGATGGCAGCTCAACTTTTTCATGCCTGGTCGACCCAGCTAGCGTGATACGCCATATCTCTCCTTAGTTCATCGACACTTTGTCAGCGCCTCATGTAAATGAAATCTTGAGTATGAAATATATAGACAATGCCAAACAGGAGGCAGCTGGTCGCTGAGGGCCGTCCAGAAGGACTGTGGGTGGCAGATTTATAAATTCAGCTATAATGTGTGACTTCAAAAATAAACTGCTTTTAACTGAGGACAATGGCTGTTTCATAACTGCAACATGATGTGAGATGCTGTGATTTCAAAGCAACTTTTTAAAGCTGTGAAGATGCTATAGAATACCTAATGTATAAAAAATTTATACTACAGGGACACCACAATACACTATTAACTAAGAGTTTTCCCTCAGTAAACTTCTAATTTGCTGCTTATTGATAGTAAATAAGGTGGTTGTTGTAGTCTTTATGTTTAGGTAATGGGCAGTTTTGGGCATGTTACTTTTAAAAAGTAATTAGTTATAGTTACTAGTTACTTCTCACAAACAGTAACTAAGTTACACCATTCTAAAAGTAAACTAATTACCAGGGAAAGTAACTATTTGGTTACTTAAAAAAAAATGCTCAAATATGTCCAATAACTTGGATACCCCCAATATTAAATAAGTAATATATAATATAATCTCTTTAGTAATTAGAATAACCATGTATGAATACATATTTGTCATATTGACTGAACTTAGGACTGGTGGTGGTGTTTAAGTATTGATAAGATAACAAAACTACTACGAATTCTACTACAAAAAACAATATAACACGCACCAAGGATTAAAGGAGAAGTCCACTTCCAAAACAAAGATTCACATATAATGTACTCACCCCCTTGTCATCCAAGATGTTTATGTCTTTCTTTCTTCAGTCGTAAAGAAATTGTGTTTTTTGAGGAAAACATTTCAGCATTTTTCTCCATGTAACGGACTTTTTCTTCATAAAATGGTGCCCCGATTTTGAACTTCCAAAATGCAGTTTAAATGCAGCTTCAAACTATTCCAAATGCGGTTGTAAATGATCCCAGCCAAGGAAGAAGGGTCTTATCTAGCGAAACGATCGGTTATTTTCATTAAAAAAATACAATTTAAATACTTTTTAATCTCAAACGCTTGTCTTGCCTTGCTCTGTGTATTCTGGCTCAAGACAGTTAGGTTATGTCGAAAAACTCCAATCATATTTTCTCCTTCAACTTCAAAAATAATTTCAAAATCATCCTACATCGCTGCAGAAGTACCGACCCAGTCTTTGCAAAGTGAACATGCAAAGATCAAACAGCCTTAACAAAAACAGGGATATAAAACGATTTCGAAGTTGAGGGAGAACATGAGATGAAAATTTTTCGACATAGCCTAACTGTCATGAACCGGAAAAAAAACAGTCCAGGCAGAGTAAGACAAGATGAGTGTTTGACATTAAAAAGTATAAAAATTTTTATTTCTAACAAAATAACCGATCATTACGCTAGATAAGACCCTTCTTCCTTGGCTGTGATCATTTACAACTGCATTTGGGATCGTTTAAAGCCGCATTTAAACTGCATTTTGGAAATTCAAAATCAGGGCACCATAGCAGTCCATTATATGGAGAAAAAACCTGAAATGTTTTCCTCAAAAAACATAATTTCTTTACGACTGAAGAAAGAAAGATATGAACATCTTGGATGACATCTTGGGTGAGCACATTATATGTGAATCTTTGTTTTGGAAGTGGACTTCTCCTTTAATGAGCTGCTAGGTTCATGAATATTAATCACGTCGTCTGCGTTCGCTCGAACTGATCTGCTGAAATCAAAACAGGAGTGATAATAGGTGAGCGCCAGCCAATGAGATTGTTGTTTGCGCATGTGTTCTGCCTACTACTGGAGAAACCAGCAATTTTTTAAAGCTGAAGAATTCCACAGGAACTTGTTATTTTGACAGGAAAATACAGCAACGAATATCGTTTACATGTAGCACGTCAATTCTGCATAGTATATAAGACTTTCTCGCTCTGTATCCTTCTTTGCGTGTGTGTGAGACAAAGCGACGGCTAGTCGTGTGCCTTCACACTAGAGTTTATGGTTTGTCAAATACAGGTACACTGCGCATCCAAGTTAATTTGGAGAAAAAGCATGTCAATAAATGATATATCTGTTGGACAACGGGTTTGTAAACAGGCTCATACACATGCAAAACTGCATCGCACACGTGCTACTAGTACATTTAAGGTTATTCAAGGCTCAGACCGATTTTTTTCGCATTGCACAATTTTGACCAAACCAGTTACAGATTAAAACTCGATATAGCGGTATACTAGTTTCACGTCCGCCTTCAGCCTGCCACTCCGTACTGTCGCACACAGAAATACGTTAACAATTACTTTATCGTTATTATCGCGGGAAGACTAATTCTTATTGTGGGGAAAAATTTTACCGGTATATTGCAAATGATAAGATATCGCCCATCCCTAGTTAATATGTGCTTTAAATGTACTAACAAACAGCCAATATGCTAGTAATATGCATGCTAATTAGTAACTAGTTAATAGTGAATAGTGCTCTCTAATCTAAAGTGTTTCCAAATTTCTATTCAAACACGAAAACAAACACAGTTGTAGATGATACCTAATTCACTGCAACCTCTGACTAACAATAGGGCAATACTAATCAATAAATGGCAGATTCTATTAAAAAAAAAAAAAAAAAAAAAAAAAAAAATATATATATATATATATATATATATATATATATATATATATATATATTAATACAAAATAAATTAATAAAAAAATTACAACTATTCATTTTAACTGAATTTAGGGATCACAACATAATGTACACTATGAAAAATATGCATTTTGAAATTGGTTAAAGATTACATTTAACAGCATTATTGTCAGTGTTTTCTACATAAGCAAAGTCAATTTTACATATGTGACCATGAACCACAAAACCAGTCATGAGGGTCATTTTTTAAAATTGAGATTTATATCCACCTGAAAGCTGAATAAATAAGCTTTCCAATATTTGGCTGAGATACAACTACTGAGAAATCTGGAATCTGAGGATGCAAAAAATCTAAATATTGAGAAAATTACCTTTGTTGTCCAAATGGATATTACTAATCAAAAATTAAGTTTTGATATATTTACGGTAGGAAATTTACAAAATATCTTCATGGACCATGATCTTTACTTCATATCCTAATGATTTTTGGCATAAAAGAAAAATTCATCATTTGGACCCATACAGTGTATTGTTGGCTATTGCTACAAATATACCTGTGTTACTTATGACTGGTTTTGTGGTCCAGGGTCACATATATTTTACAGCATTAGATGATGGTAAAGGATGGTATCTAAAATCAAATGATATTAATAATCTAAACTAAAAAAAAAATGTGCACAAAAGTGCTACAACTGTTCATGCAGCATATGAGCATTGCAGGTTTTGTGTCTGTTTGGATACCTGTTTAATATATTTAATATCATTGTGGATGCTGCAGGATGATTTTTTAATGAAGCTTCAGATTTAAAACGATGTTTGCAGGCTGAGCGCTGAGAGAGGCTCTACAGGCCAGACTGCTGTGGGCCGGAGCTGGAGCCAGGAGATAAGACCGACTCCAGCCGCCTTGCTTTAGGGGACAGTGAAAGAACTGGTAACTTGACAACCGCTATTCTGTTTGGCTGAGATCATATTGGTCTATTTTCCTTTCTCTTTTTCACACCAGACCACTTTTTTCAGTTTAACTTCCAACTTTTAACCCCTTCTGTGTCTCAGTTACTTTTAACTTCTACATACTGTCTTTGCATGTCCTGTCCTTTTTTCTCTTGCAGGTTATTTTTTTTTATACAACAGTTCTTTTTGGTCCTCTAATCTGATTGGCTGAGAGGAGTGTGATCATCTAGTTATATCAGAACTATTTTTGCCTCAATGTTTTCAGAGATGTGAGCTCCAGGGCGTCAGCGGGCGTTCTGCACTCATGAACCCGCCGAGAGCAGCCTTACCTCGGCCAGATCTTCTGGAATTTGCCACTGGTAACTTCGATGTTGTATATCAGAGCATTGCCATTGTAATTCTGACTAAATTGCCTTGCAACTTTTATGAAGGCTGTTGTTGTTGTTAATTAAATATTATTATTCAATAAATAATATTTTAGATAAATAATAGTAGCATGTAATAATTTTGCATTGGGAAACAATGTGTGTTCGTGATGGTGATTTAAGTTACATTATTCCACCATTAGATGGAAACAAGAGACTTTTTTTATGAGTGAGGTAGCAGCAAAGACTTTTATATTGAAAGAGTAAACAAGTGAGTTATTTTCGGTTTCAACAACAGCTTGTAAGACTGTAGTACTGTCACCGGAAATCACCCTTAACAGATGAAAGGATAGTACGACAAAGATATCGCTTTTCTCAGCAGATGTGCAAGCGAACGTTTTATTGTAAATATAAGATTGAGCTGAAGAATGAATGCTGTATCAGATGCAGGCACTCACACTCACTCAGTCCATCTCTCTCTCATAATACTCTACATACTACAGTGAGCTTTTAATACAGTATTACAATAAGCTTTTAAGGAAACAACTCAATGTTCCTTCCTTACTAGTTCTAAAGTGACGTTTTCGAATTAGTAATGGAGGTTTGGTCTCAAACTGAGATTTTTTTCCCTTTTATATTAATGTCAATACCATTGAAGAGACACTGTTGCTTTCTTGACCCATCTTGCTCTCTCATTTCACTCTCTCTCTTTACCTCGTCTCTGTCTCCATCCCTCACCCTCTTCCTCTGCTTCTTTTTCCCTCTCTTGGTGTAGAACATTCCGGTGTGTTGAGCTCAGAGCGCAGCGCTCGGCTCTCAGAGGCAGGATTGTTCTTGCCGCACAGGCCCAAAGCCCGTTGCCACGGATACCGCCATACCACAGATCTGACCCTGGAGAATTGAGCTGCTCACCCTCAGCAGGAGCCACTGGCAGCTGCAACACAGCTGTTAGCACCGGGACAGGGTTACTTTCTTTCTTACTCTCTCTGACTCACCCGTTCATTCAGTCACTCGCTCTCTCTCATTTCTTTATCAATATCTATGAAAAAAATATCCATGGGAGAAGAGAATTAAATCTAAGGCCCTCTGTTTCTTGTTAAAGACAACATAAAAGCAAAATTGACCCCATTTACTTTCTTAATGAAAATGTTGCGGCTCTTATTGTGCATGATTCATCATCGCATGTTACTTTAAAGGACAAAAACGCTTGCTTTCATAGCAAGTTTCATCAAAATTTAATAACTTTTTCTGCTGATGTAACCAAGGGGTAAGGGGAAAAGTAATATTAGACAGTATTATTGCACTTCTCCCTGGAATACTTGAATCTGATTGGTCAATCGAACTATTCTACAGTCAAATATTTTAAAATAATGACTGCTAAATTGTTTAATTGACCAATTATCTACATAGCTGTGCTAGGTTTTTTTTCCCTCTCACATTATTCCATGGTCTCTACTAAACTAAACTAAACTAAATTAAACTAAAATAAAATAAAATGTTATTATTTTGTGGAACACAAAAGGAGTTATTTATAGCATCCAAACTGCTCTTTTTCATACAGTGAAAGGAATGATGATTTAATGTCAATGATGTGTCTGTTTTAAAACTTTATAGTTTATAAACATCTCATTTTGTGTTCCATGGAAGAAACTGAAGTTATACAGAGTGAGAAAATGATGAATTCAAATTTTGCTCTGATTTATCCCTTTAATGTCAGTCTGATGCATTAATGCTTTTATTTAGTACTAGTTATAGAATTATTAATTTTTTATGTGCAAAAGTGCAATTTGGAATTCCACTGATCTGTAAAGTAAAAAAAAAAATAAAGTAAAATGTATCTATTTATTATATATCCATCTAGATACACTACCAGTCAAAAGTTTTTGAACAGCAAGATTTTGAATATTTTTTAAAGAAGTGTCTCCTGCTCACCAAGCCTGCATTTATTTGATCCAAAGTACAGCAAAAACAAGAAATATTTTTACTATTTAAAATAAATGTTTTCTATTTAAATATATTTTAAAACGTAGTTTATTCCTGTGATTTCAAAGCTGAATTTTTAGCATCATTACTCCAGTCACATGATCCTTCAGAAATCATTCTAAGCATTGCTGCTCAAAAAAATGTACTCAACTGTTTTAAATATTTTTATTATTAATAATAAAAATGTTTCTTAAACAGAAAATCATCATATTAGAATAATTTCTGAAGGATCATGTGACACTGAAGACTGGAGTAATGATGCTGAAAATTTAGCTTTGATCACAGGAATAAAATTACATTTTAAAATATATTCAAATAGAAAGCAGTTATTTTAAATAGTAAAAATATTTCTGCAGTGCTTTGGATCAAATAAATGCAGGCTTGGTGAGCAGAAGAGACTTTAAAAAACATTAAAAAACGTTTGGCTGGTAGAGTACATAGACAGATAGATAGATAGATAGATAGATAGATAGATTTTTTTTTTTTTTTTTTTTTTTAACTCACTGAATATCCTATTTCATGTGGTAACATGTCATATCAGTCTCTTTCATTCACTCACCAAACTCCCACATTCACTCTTCCTCCTTCCCCGAAAAATTCCCTGGCAAACTATTTCGAAAAACCAGAGCGGTGACTCAAGTCTCCCATCCACATCAATCACGACCGTCCCACGGTTCTTCACTTTATCCATAGCATGATCCATTAAACCGTCGTTATCCGACATTCGAATCAAAACAGATGTTCCCCTCTAAAATCTAAAATTACAGTAAATAAATAAAGAAACAGAGGATGACAAAAACAGAGACCTATTTTTCACATTGCCAGAGCCTATCCGATGTCGTATTATGGTTAGATGTTATGGCTGGAAGCTATGCCTTTTATCTAATCAGGGCATAGATTTTCCTCTCTTTTCCACCTCGGAGATAACCCGATTACACGGTAACACTGTCTCTGAATCAGTTTAGCAGCTGCCCTGTGGTTGAGCACACAGATCTGTACGCAGCGGTGACAGGTAGAGCTAAACTGCTGCTAAACTTAAATAGATTATATTTTTTGCTCTATTTTAAGATTTGCTTAAAATGTGTTCTTACTGCTATCTAAAGGTTAAACTTCTTTTAACCTTTAAACTGCTCGCTGTTCTTCAGACAAATCCTTCAGGTCTCACAAATTCTTTGGTTTTCAGCTTTTTTGTGTATTTGAACCCTTTCCAACAATGACTGTATGATTCTGAGATCCATCTTTTTACACTGAGGACAACTGAGGGACTCATATGCAACTATTACTGAAGGTTCAAACGCTCACTGATGCTCCAGAAGGAAAAACTGATGCATTAAGAGCCGGGGGGTGTGAACTTTTGAACAGAATGAAGGTGTGTACATTTTTATTATTTTTCCTAAATATATATTTTTTTTCCATTTATTACTATCCTTCAGAAGCTACAGAAGATACTTACATGTTTTCCAGAAGACAAAATAGGCTAAATTTACCCTTATCTTTATTTTCCAAAAGTTTTCACCCACCCCCCTTTTTTTTTTTGGGTAAAATAATTAACATTTTGCAGATTCTGTAAGGTGTATGTAAACCTTTGACCTCAACTGTACATGTTAAAATAGAATTCAACCTCATATGGTAATAATAATATATGTGGCCTGTCCCTGAAAAAAGTATTTGTTTAAATGTTATGATTTGCCGGCACCGATAGCCTTGTGGGCAGTGCACCGACATACAGCGCCGTTGCGCTCCGGGGCGTCCCGTGTTCAAATCCTGACTCAAAGACCTTTCCCGACCCCCCCCCCCCCCCCCCCCCCTTCCCACTTCCTGTCAATTCTGATCTGTCCTGTCACAATAAAGGCAAAAAAATGCCAAAAAATAGATCTTAAAAAAAAAAAAAAAAGTTGTGATTCATTAAAACCTATAAAATCAAAACAAGAGTGTTGTGGCTTTTAGTCAATGTGTTAAAGTTGAATAAAACAAATAAATATAAACAAAACATTATTTCTACTGTATATTCTCATTCTGCACTGATTTTTCAAATTGTTCATGGCTGTGACTTGACCTGTCAATATATCTGAAACTTTGTTCCAGTAAAAAAAAAATGTTCACATCTGCATTCTTCAAGCCACTTTATGTGATCTTGAATGTATTATGGGAACAAAATAATAACAAAAAAAGGTCTACTTACATAAATTATATTGTACATAAAAATAAAATTGAAGTAATCGTAAAAAATAAGAGTTTATGATCATATTTTAATTCGCTAAAGTGGTATTTTTAAAGTAAAACTGACTACCAGAATACCTTATGAAAAACATTACAATAAAAAAGACGCATGATAAACGACAAAAGCAAGTGTGCACAGCTAGTGTTCGAAAACTTAGAAGAGCATCTGTTCTCAGTAAACATGCTGTAGAGCCAAACCCTGAAAACACTAACAGAGCAGTGCGTTTGTTTTAAGCAGAACAGCATGACAAAAGACAGTTCAATCACCCAGTAAGGAACTACTATCTATGTCAGGTTGTTTCTATTAGTATTAGCGCTCCAGAAAGACTTTCTGTGTCTCTCTCTTCCGCACACAGATATAAATCAGCTGAAATGAGAGAGATAAACAAGGTTTAAAGCGAAAACACACTTCAGTGTTTAATGGGTTAGTTTTAAACGAACATTAAATCTTTCCTCTGACGTTGATTTGAAGAGCTGTTTAACAGCTATATGACATCCATTCAGACGTGATGGCGTTTTGCATCTTTCATCATATCTAAACAATCTACTCGTGACATAAAACTGCTGCTGTGAAAAACCAACAACTGAGAAAAACGATTTTTTTTTTTTTTTTTTTAAGATTGCTGTCAAGCAAACGCTCTTTTCAACTAGAAGTGATGCACACTTTAAAGCACAAAGTTTGGCACTCGATTTAAGTTATCTAAGAAATCTGTGTAATCAGATTGACATGCACAGATTATCACAAAATCTTCACTGCAATTCCATCTTTCATCTTTTCAAGCATGCACGTTATGTTGAATTTTAATGCGTTTATATGTGTATCTATCAGTTACATGCATGTTTGCTTAGCAGAGCGTGTATGTTTTTGCGTGTGTCTGTGCGTTCGAGAGAGAGACAGATACATGCGAGTGTGTGTGTGTGTGTTTCTAACAGTAAAACAGTAGGGTTGCGCATTCCTGTCCGACATAACTTAAGACAAGCAGACACTGAAGCGAACGCCTATAAAACTCTCTCAGCCTCTTCTCCTCCATCTGTTTTGTTTTCCTTCCATCTCTCCTTTTTGATGAGCTGGGTCTTCAGTCCCCCCAATAAAATCCCATTAGCTCTTAATGAAGTCGAGCTCGCTGCCTCGCGCCTTCACCTCATTTAGCACAATTGTCTGGCAGCCATTAGCACGGAGGCAATTACAGCCGAACGGCGAGAGTAATTGGAAATGCCGACAGGGACCCCAAGAAAACGGGAATAAATAAAAAAAAAATATTCAACCTAATAAGCCTCCGTTGGGTTGGTGGGGGCTGCTAGGCTAAATCAACATAATGCTAATCGAGGCTGATGAGGAACAGACTCGGGGTGAAGGCCAGGGGTGCTGGAGATGATGATGATGATGATGATGATGAGGTTGAGACTGTTATAGAAAGAGCAAAAGGAATCTTACTAATCAACTGCTCAATGACACAAGGTACTGTACTGCTAATGCCCATGTAAACTGATGCTGTGCGGAAAAAAATATTAATAACCACTATTAAAAGACAACATGAAATCAAAACGGGACACATTTTAATAAGCGTCCCAGGTCCAAATGTACACGTTTCATCAGAAAAATAATATACTTGACAAAAATAATACCAACAGATAAAATAAAAGCTGCCTTACAAGATGTTCGGCACAAAAATAAGGAAGTTTAAGGCATAAATCACCCAAAAGTGAAAAGTCTGCCATTAATTACTCACCATCATGTAGTTCCAAACCTGTAAGACCTTCGTTCATCTTCAGAACACAAATTTAGATATTTTTGATGAAATCCTCTCTCTAAGTTCATCGTCTGTATGTTTTGGTTCAAATAAGTAAGGCTGGGCAAAAAATTGCAAGTCATCCTCTCTGTCGAAAATGAAATCTGTCGTGGTACTCTCGTGAACGTGCCGTGGAGACCGACACGGAATAGAAGAAAGTGTTGAATAAAATAGTTATTTTTGTTTTCTTCATGCACAAAAAGTATTCTCATAGCTTCATAAAATTAAGGCTGGTAGTTGTGTTGCTGTCTAAGCAGGGTCAGAAAGCTCTCAGATTTCATCAAAAGTATCTTAGTTTGTGTTCCAAAGATGTACAAAGGTCTTACGGTTTTGGAACGATATGAGTGTGAGTAACTGATGACAGAATTTTCATTTTTGGTTAAACCTTCCTGCTTTGCAAATGCTCTTTCTGCTGCCTTTAAGATAATAAATTAACAATATTAATAATAAATATAGCTGCAAGCAGCAATTAAGAAGCTAAGCACTACATAAGTAAGCATCAGACCAACTGTAGTGATAGTAACTGAAGCCATTTTAAAATGATTTTAGTCAAAGCGGCTAAAAAAAATCATAAATTCAACCACAAGTAATATGATTTAATGGGTTATCACAATATCCATTTTGTACTGACACGAAATCCATAACTTTTTGGCAGCATTGTCTGAAGCAGTGTTAATTTCGACAGGCATTTTTGATTTAGTCTTAGTCTTTATCTTGAGACTAAATTGCTTAATAGTCTTAGTCACATTTCATTCATTTGAGTCTTTCATAGTTTTAGTCGACGAAAAGTCATTGCATTTTTGTCAACTTTTAGTCATTATTTTTAGTCAAACTGCAGTTACCGACGTTTATTTTGGTAGCTATTTTAGTCTTCAAACAAAAATAATCATTAATTCTTTAGACCAAATCAAAACTTATGATAAATTTGAATCAAGGACTGAATTTGGGAAAACTTGAATAAATTATGATAATTTTCCTTATTGGGTTTCCCTTTAACAGTATGGAAAAAGGAGTACTTATTATTATACTTGTACTTTTACTTATTATTATATAATTATTATAATTAGAGTTGTTCATTTTTATATATAACTTATACATTTTTGAAAAAGAGGCACAATAAGACAAACACGCTAAAGATACAAATGAAACTAATTTTTCAGATACAGTAAGTTTAATTAACATGTAGGCTATATATTTATTTAACACCTTTTGGTTAACATTAATGACATATAGGTATTTAATTAGGAATGCTGTCCCTTTAAGATGCAAGGCATGCATGTAATACTGACACATTCAGTTAATCGACAACGAATTGTGACTACCGGGGAAAACGGGACATCTGGTGATTCTATCCCTAACCCTTCAGGTGCTGAGGTCGTTGTTTCAGATCGCAAGTTCACGTTTTTGTATTTTTCCATTACGGCTGCCATGCTGAGAGTAGACATGCAAACGCCCTTTATCCAGTTGCAATCTAATGCAGAGATGCACATTTTAAAAGAGGACAGTTAGCCTATAGGATGTATTTTCAATGTCCGGTAGTCCTCAAATAACATTCTCGTCCCGTCTCGTCTTGTTAATGAAGAGGCGGCATAAGTTTTGTCATACTTTTTATCATTAGATATTAGTTTTAGCTCTTCAACTCTTCAACATGTGCCAAGGAATCAGAGTAAAAAAGAATCTGAAAAAGACTGAGTTAGAGACTTCAAATTCGCTATAGTGACAGTTCAGACTGTCCTCTATCAGTGTGCCAAATTTCATAACTTTCCCAAAACCGGTTCTATGGGCTGCCATAGACACAAGAGTGGAAGAAGAAGAATGGCAATGATACAATAGGTGCCGTCGTACCTTCAGTGCTTGGCCCCTAATAAATAACACATTTCCACAAAAAATATATATTATAATGAATATAGAAAAATATATATTCATTATAAAAAAAAAAGCTTTTGAATTTTGGATATTAAAGGAACACTCCACTTTTTTTGCTAATAGCATAGCATCGAGCAAGATGCTAACGGTCTAATCTGATTCAATGTTCTATGCTAAGCTATTAGCAAAAAAAGTGGAGTGTTCCTTTAAGAACTATAATGGCTTTACCAGGAACAGAAATTAAAATCTGAAAATTCCACAATATTTTCCCTGACTATGGAAACCCAGATAGTAAGTTTTTAGTATTTGAATCTGCTAAAATGAAATGTTTTTTTATGATTTTGAAGTCAACCGACAGTTTTAGTTCAATGCATCTTCATGAAGCCACATTTAAAGGCTGTAATGTAGCATAAATAATGTAGGCGGGACTTTGATTATGAAAACATTAAGCTATAATATTATTAGTTAGTATAATTTTGCCACAGCCTTGATTATTTCTGCAGAAAACTGATTGCAGACATTGAGAAAATGATTACATAAAAAAAAAAAACAATTAGGGCTACAATACATATTTTCCCTTTTGATTAACATGCTCTGATGTATTGTGCATGGCTTGTTTTGATTTCATGTTTTAAATAGAGCTTACTGGAAATAACACAATTCGGAGTACATCAAAGAAACAAGGTTACATTCCACGCAAAGGACGCTTTGTCAAGCCAGTCCTTGAATAATGAAAAGTCACACGGTGATCTAGGTGTTGTGTGTGGCCCGCTGGTGCCAGAAGCCAGGACATCTCCCTTGACTCCTCACCCTACTTACACACATCAAACTGGGCAACTGGTGGCAGAAACCTGATCAGAGGGGGTAAAATCAGAGGGCACCTTTCACAAGAACTGGGCAGACTGCCCAACGGTCCACAGGAGGGGGCAAAGAATAGGGTCTGGTTGGAATGGTGTGTGTCTGTGATGTGTGTGTGTCTGTGTGTGTGTGTGAAGGCGTCTTGGCACTAGCTTTCCGGAGTCGGCACGGGAAACAGAAGGTCGAGTCCCACAATAGTCTCCCAGGGGGCATCCACAATACCAGCTCAATGACCGCAGTCAACAATACTCTCAAGGCCTTTTATTCAGAGAGTTCAATGGACCAGACACACCCAGCGGCACTTTCCTACACAAAACAAGATCCTGGCACACACACACATACATACATATTCATACAACCTTATATAAATGACAATATTGCTTCTATAAAAGAGGCTTTCAGTCGTGGATCTGTCTAGAACCACTACTATTTCACAGCAATGGGGACGTGCGTTAAAACCTAGCCATAAAAGTGGTACATTTGATTTGGATAAGTAACTAAATAAACAGCATATTAAACAATAATACAATTCATTTACTCAAATTAATCTGTATTTTTTTTAAGTGATGAATCATTTAAATGATTCATCCAAGTGAATCAGTTTATTTAAACAAATCTACACACAGAACAATCAAGTTAACCAATTCATTGAAAAGAAGCAAACTTTAAAGATTCGTTTTAGTTGAGTGTGGAATTTTTACAAAAAAACGCTTTACCTCTACTTGTCGGATAAAGTGGCTTGTTACTGAAAAAGCAAATCAGTTTTGAAGGTAGCTGAGCTTCTGTTATGCTACTACAAAGTTAATAGCATCGCTACATTTATTTGGTTGCTCCCCAACACTGCTCCCGGTTAAGATTTGACATAATGTACAATAAGTTAATTCACTTCATCTTAGATGTAATATGAGACCTGAGGAAATGGTATCGATCTGAGAAGGTGAAAAACGAGGTGAAAAGACATTAAGCAAAGCACGGTGAGTGTAGCACAAAACTGAAAAGATGAAGGCTCCTTCCATTTCTCTTGCGCTGTGCTTTCGCTCCGAAAATGTTTATTTGTCTAAAAAGATCTACAAACAATCACTTCACTCGACAGGAGAGAGAGCTTTCCAGTCAGGAGGAGATTTAATTAGGGAAATCTCATTAGGTTTAACAAAATTAAGCGTAAAACAATCCTCGGCAGGGCTCCGAGAGCGAGAGGGAGAGAAAGAAAGGGGGAATTTGGGGTTATGAGCGATTAGAGTCAGGAGGATATTGAGATAGTCACTTCCATGCTGCTGTGGGGGAAAATGGCTTGAGATACCCAGCTGTTTTCACACTCAATTAAAGAGACTTGCCTGGCTTTTACCCCCTCTGAAAAGCAAAGAGTTAACCCTTCCGCATATTGCCGTGCACACAAATGCTTCCCTCAGACTCGCCCTCTCTCACTCATCCACAACGTAATTCCACCCTGAGCCCACGAACCATTAAAGACACAAATTGTGTTTTCGAACAAATTCGCACTCTATAAGGACATAACAGAAAGTGCTATTAAAGTGAGGAAACAAACTCTTAAACAACACAGCCGGGGTGATTGCAGACGAACAGCAAGCGTTGGAAAATTCATTTCGAAATTCATCTCTAAAGGCCCAATTCAGACTAAACCAGCAAGGAATAACTCAACAACTCCAGAAGAGCAATATCACTGCAGAGAAATCACAGGTTTGTATATGCTAGGCAGCTAGATAGGTGACACTGCATATTTATCAGCCATTTTCAAAAGTGTGAGGGTATTTTCTGTGCTATCAATGCTGAAAAAAAAGAAATCCATAGCAAAAGTATAATTACGAAAGACTGTGCTTAATGCATGACTACAAAAGCTGTTTGGCGCATTTGTGAAAACAACCTCCGTTTACCTTTCTCACATTAAAATGGAAGAAAAGAATCTGGCGACAAGCGTGGCTCTGTTCCAGCGCCTAGTGAGTTGCCTTGCTGTCTGCTGCCTACATAGGCAGCTGCTAACGAAACTGAACCTCATAAATGGTGAACTGAGAATGCAAACTGAGCCAGCAACTCTAAACAAGTGCCGTTGCACAAAATACTGTAGGATTTTTCACGTTAAGTCGGTTTAGAATTAATTTCTATGGAGTTTATGTCAAGCTCATATTAAGCAAATATTAAGCTAATATATTTTATAAATAATTTATCTCGATAGATAGATAGATAGATAGACAGATAGATAGGGTGGTGGATAGATGGATAGACAGATACATTGACAGACAGATAGATAAATACAGTAGACAGATGATAGATAGATGATATATAGATAGCTAGATAGATAGATAGACAGACAGATGGACATACTGACAGATAGACAGATAGATACAGTAGACAGACAACAGACAGATAGATAGATAGATAGATAGATAGATAGACAGATACATAGACAGATAGATAGATAGATAGATAGATAGATAGATAGATAGATAGATAGATAGATAGATGGGCACATTGACAGATAGACAGATAGATACAGTAGACAGACGAAAGATAGATAGATAGATACATAGACAGATAGATAGATAGATAGATAGATAGATAGATAGATAGATAGACAGATAGATACAGTAGACAATAGACAGACGACAGATAGATAGATAGATAGATAGATAGATAGATAGATAGATAGACAGATAGACAGACAGACAGACAGATAGATAGACAGATAGATAGATAGATAGATAGACAGATAGATAGACAGATACACTGCCAGATAGATAGATAGATAGATAGATAGATAGATAGATAGATAGATAGATAGATAGATAGATAGATAGACAGATACATTGACAGATAGATAGATAGATAGATAGATAGATAGATAGATAGACAGACAGACAGACAGACAGATAGACAGATAGATATATAGATAGATAGATAGATAGACAGTAGACAGATGATAAATAGGCAGAACAACAGATAAAATGAAAAATAAAATGACAGAATGATAGATAGAACGATGCCAGACAGACAGACAGATGCAGTGGAAGGGTGGACGGACAGATAGATAGATAGAACAACATACCTGACTGAAGCAGTGCTTTACATTTCTGGTCTCTGGTGTTTCTAGTCAAATTAACATTTATTGAGCTGATAATATAACATTAAACCTGCGCAGTCTTTTTCACCCCATTTTAACATGGATTTCTACGGAGACTGGAACACGGATAGATAGATAGATAGATAGATAGATAGATAGATAGATAGATAGACAGATAGATCAGATGCCTTAAAATACATAGGCAGCTTACTAGCTTTTGGAACAGAGCATGTGTGTTTTTGAATGAACATGGAAAGTGTTGATTTAGGAACTTACAGTTTGCTTGTTCTCAGCATCGGAGCATCTGATATTGGAGTCGGTCCGACAGCACACTGCCCTCCAGACAGTCTACAACACAAGAAGAGAAACCTTCTAAGTACAGTTACATCTAATGGTCTGTGCGTTAATAGCAAACCTGAGATCATTACTCCAGCCGCATTACAGCACAACTTGTAAAATAGCCAGAAATGTTGATTTAGGTTTAAGCAACTCTGCATGCTTTGGAGAACGGGGCTCTTTTTTATTGACGCTGTGTGATACCTGTGGGCCCGCTGACCACACAATTTGAAAAGTAATTTGATATTTTGCGTGAAAGTATATGTATGTGTGTGTCCTGCTGTTCTGGCTTAATAGAGGCTGTATGTGTGTGTGTGTGTGTGTGTGAGCTTGGGTAGGTGGGCAAACAAAGATAAAGACAGGGGCGGGAATGGCAGGAATGGCGGCCAGCCCCCCACGCTTCAGTCTGTCAGTATAGGTTTGTGTGAAACCTTTCTCGGGTTTCTTCCAAACTACAAAGAAAACATTTTAGGGATCTGTAATCCCTCCCGCAGCCTCCTAAAGCCCCAGAGCCCTCCACACACATCCATACAGTCTGTGGCCCACCTCCCTCTCCCCCCCCTGAGACCTGATCTGCCTTCCTGTTGACGTCAAAGTGAATTAGAGCAAGGAGAGCGCAGCGGCTCCCCCCGGGGGGCTGGAGGACTAATCGTGCTGTTCCTCAACGGCCTCAGAGGAAGCATTAGCGTTCCTGTTGCAGCAGACCACCACATCTACAGCACAGGGCCCCTTAACAAACAACCAGGACACCACACACACAAACAGCTTATTTACAGAAATACACACTAATAGGTTCACATACACACCACAGTACCCTCCAGACAGTGCCAGATGAAGAGAAGATTTGTGGGTTTGCCTTTCCCACCCCTCATTCAAAGAAAGTTGAACTTTAGGGTACACCTCTTCCTCTAATATACAGAGCACCTCTGTGAAATATCTAATCCCAGCCTCTCTTCGTCTCCACACTGACCTCATGCACTCCCTCCAGCCGCTCTGAATAATGATTCCACATATAGCGAAGGAGACAGTTGAGGAGACTTTACACTTAGACTGTGTGACCTGATTCTTACTGAGATGACTGTGGCTTGGCTCACTTACGCCTGATAGTCTGATTCAGTGTTATTTTAGCATTATTTCTACACTATTTAAGTATTTATTCAGATTTTAAATTAGCTTTTATTTTTAGGTTTTCATTACTCATTTCAGTTTTTGTTTACATTTTTTTTTTTTTTTCACATATTTCTATATCGCTTCCATTTATTTTCATTTCAGTTTTAGTCATTTTAGTACTTCAACTTAAAGGCTGTTCAAACCAAGGATGATAACTATAATGATAACTAGGGTAGTGCGATATACCAGTAGACATGATGAACTGGTTGAAATTTGTCAGCCGGTAAGGATTTTGGACTTTCGTGATTGCATGTTGCTGTACTATGTGGTCACGAAAACATACAATTTGAACAGATTCTTAATTAGTAAGTAATTTTAAACCGCTGAAACGGTTTATAGAGAATGGGAGTATTGCACTATTGTTGCTTGTATGTAGGGCTGCACGATAAATCGTAATCGCAATTAGGCAGAAGCTCCGACTGTCATGCGTATCTTTCAATGAAGCACAGTTCCGTGATAAGCAATAAATCTTCATCCGAAGGCCAGAGGGCGCTCTCGCGCGAAAACGCCAAATACGCCCGAAAAACACCCATGAAATCACAATCACTGCAGCTGAATAAACAGAAGATTTAACTGTATTCATTGATTCAACATGACTATTAAACACACGACTATGACAATATATGGTTTAACTGAGTTCTTATTATTATAATTTTCATTATAATAAAGTATATTTATAATACTTTATCACTGCTCAGAATACTATGAAATATGTTGTGTGCCTTATTCTGTGTAAGAAGCCACATAATCTCACAGAAGAATTTATTTCAAACACTCGACTGACAATAGATGAAAACATTAACGTTTAAAAAAATTTATTGATAAACTAGCCCTTTCTTTGTTTTTGGCTTAAAAAATGAATTCGGCGACACTGATTTGTCATCTCTGCAGTAGTGAAATTTGTTTTCTATTTGAATTGGTTCATTTATAATTTTCATGTCTGTAAGGCAAGTATACGCAGAGTTTCAAAGTTTCATGCTCAAGTTCACACAGGCCGAGACGGCAGAAATCCTGTTCCTTTAATTATTTTACAAAAGTGCAATGTTTCTTTGTTATTCTGAGTGCACACAAATAAACATAGTCTTTACAGATTTGAAAGATGTATTACTCTTTACTACTCAAAAAATGGGGTATTTTAAGAGCAAGCAACCGCCCCGGCACCTCCAATCTGTCATGCAGTGAGCGTACTATCCACACTCCGCACAGGCACTTTAATAGCGACTAATACAATTTTGGTCGACCAAAGACTCTTCTCGTCGACTATTAGGGGGCGGCCCTAATTTATAGTTATCATTCTTGGTGTGAACAGGTCTTTAAACTTCTTGAAATACACTACACGATTTTTAAAATTGTAACAGATTTTAAAAACATTGGGTGTCATATACTTACCAACTTTGAGTCAGAAAGTGCTCAGATTTCATAAAAAATATCTTAATTTGTGTTCTGAAGATGAACTAAGGTCTTATGGGTTTGGAACGACGTGAGGGTGAGTGATTAATGACAGAAATTTTCATTTTGGGTGAACTATCCCTTTAACAGATCTTCATTTAAATTGAACTGTTAAATTTCTGCACTGAAAATTTGGCTTGGTGTGAAAAGCCCTTTAGCCATATATAACAAAACAAAACTTAGTACATTTCATTAAATTCTAGATTAGTTTAAAGGGCTAGACAATAAGGAGTGCCCGATGGGCCGGGGCCAGTGTGAAAGACGCTTAGGACAGTTGACGAATTTGACAGTGGCCCAGATTGGGCCACTGCCGCGTCGTCACGAAAGTTTATCATTTGCAGGTGTTTTTAAGCCTTGTTACTTTAAAATTTCAAGCTAGTGTCTCTGATGGACAAATAGCCTACAAAAGTATGGCAAAATGCTCGATGGTTAACTTTGTAGCTATAACAATGATTAATCTATGTTTAATTTATACAGTGGACAACAGATCGACCGAACATATTTTAACCTTTCTCTGTTCCGGGCTTGCACATGAACTGCATGCAATCATTTTTCAAAATGTAGTGTGTGGAAATATAAAAAAAATAAAAAATAAATAAATAAATACTGTAGCAGGCAGAGCAAGATCATGGTTCAAAATGTGCGAAATATAGGAAATATTATCCTAAATATTGAAATGGGGGTTTATATGAATGTCTCTGAAGGGAACTGACTGTTTTAATATGGCGTTTTCTTTTAATTTGCCTATGTATTATGCATTTAAACTAGCATCATAAGCATGGCGCTGCTTTGTTTACAGCGGTAACCAAAGAAACGTAATATCGCTGTTATTCCACAAGCTCCACCTGCTGGCAGTTTACTAAGTTTGCGTTCTTTCAGTCTGTGCTGTTTTTTTCCTACAGCATCTTTTCATTTATAATAAAATATTAATGATTAATAAAAGAATTTTTGAACAGACAAATAATGTTTGAACTTTATACTTGTTAGGCTAGTAGGTTTTGCTGTGGTATCGAAATTGGAATTGAGAATTGTACAGTTTAATTGGTATATAAAATTTTGGTGTCATATAAGCTTATTTATTAAAATAAAAGATAACATGAGTCAAAAACAATGACAACAGCAACTATTTAATTTTTGGCCAGTAGAAAAAATCCTTAGCGTTGAGCCCTGGTTTAGGTGTTTTATCAGTGCCAGATTGCTTTTTGGATGAAGAAAACAATTTGTTATAAATGACACTGCTAACAGATAACTTTTTTTTTTTTTTAGGGTTGTATAATCCTCTATCTTCTTGTCTGCTCAGTCTTGACTGTCCTATTAAAATAAATGTGACTACACAGTCTACTACAGTCATTAGATCAACTGTATGACGCATCTCAAACTCTAAATCCTCTTGATTTTGACCTAAGAAATGCAAGGTTTAGGTGGTAATTACCCACAATGCCTTGCCAGTAACAGCCCCCCAGTTGTTCAAAGACTGCGAGAACAACATTTGCTGTCGGGGGTTTAGAACTTCCTGTTACTATGACAACCATGGAACAATTCATATTCCGTGTGTCTCTCCTCTAATAAAGTGTGTAACATTAGGGCGTAATTGTATTTCTGCACAATATATGAAAAAGACCTTTGCGGTGAGAAACGCCTGATAGCAGTCGTCAAAAACGTCTGGAAGAATGACAACCTCTTTGTCTGTATCAGAAGATTGTGGCTTGGCATCTCAAAATCGTTAAAATTTGATTAAAAAAGAAACCTTTAAAAATGTATGGCAAGCACAACTAACCACAGTGCCAAAAACTCTAGGCATGTGATGCATATAAACTATCAATAGCTTTAAAAGGCATAATGGCGGAGAGCCTCTTTAAGATCACTTACAGTAACTTGTGGAAGTGTGGCAGGACCAAGGAGGTTGAGTGAAATGAAAGCAGAATTCCTGGGAATTAGAAAGGATTTAGCGGACAATAGCAGGTATTCCCACTAGTGTAACTAGACTCTAGTTGGCGTCACGAGAGGCTTAAACTTCACATTAAACCAGTGTGCAGCTGACACAGGAGGCCGCGCTAGACACAACAAGAGGAATATGAAGCAACGCAGACACATTAAACTTATATATACACACGCTGGGAACAAAACAAACGCACATGCTGCATGAAGCAAGAGTTTGTTTTGTTACCTTTCAGACCGACACACAAACTCACAAAACAATATTAGCGCTTAATGAAGTATACACTGTGCCCTCCGTGTCGAAACAACACTTTCCCACTCAGCACATAACACATTTCGCTTGATCTGAATCTTGGAATATTTGCCGCAGTCTTCTTCTACATTAGCGAGGTAAAGAAATCCAAACAGGAGAAAGACTTAACTGCTAAAAATATCTCCAGGCGTAGCAATGAGACAGGTAGATCCAGGGTCTTATCCGAAACAAATCCTTCTAAATCTTTTAAATGGCACACCACCTCACCATGAAATTTTTATTTTCCTCAGACTTTCGGAGAAGAGTTTATGGGAACTTTAAAACCTGTAATACCGCCGACCTCTGAAAGGCAGAATCTCACATAAAGCCGATGATGTCACAGTAGCCCTAGATTGGTCAGATTTTTCTTGGTTGTTTCATTATTGTTTTCAGAAATATTGAATTAAAGGATCACTTCCAGAACAAAAATGTACAGATAATTTACTCACCCCCTTGTCATCCAAGATGTTCCTGTCTTTCTTTCTTCAGTCGTTTTTTGAGGAAAACATTTCAGGATTTCTCTTCATATAGTGGACTTCTATGGTGCCACCAAGTATGAACTTCCAAAATGCAGTTTAAATGCTGCTTTAAAGGGCTCTAAACGATCCCAGCTGAGGAAGAAGGGTCTTATTGAAACGATTTTAATTTATAGAATTTTTAACCTCAAATGCTCATCTTTTTTAGCTCTGCGTGAACTCTGTATTCCGATTCATGACAGTTAGGGTAGGTTGAAAAACTCTCATCTCATTTTCTTTCCAACTTCAAAATCATCCTACATCACAGTTTTACCTTTTTTTGTAAAGGGCGTTTGATCTTCTTTGCATGTTCACTTTGTTAACACTGGGTTGGTACTTCTGCAGCGATGTAAGACGATTTTGAAGTTGGAGGAGAAAATGAGATGGGAGTTTTTCAACCTTCCCTAACTGTCTTGAACTGGAATACACAGAGTTCACAAAGAGCTAGACAAGATGAGCATTTGAGGTTAAAAAGTGTATAAATTATCAATTTATTTTTAGAAAATAACCGATCGTTTCACTAGATAAGACCCTTCTTCCTCAGCTGGGATCGTTTAGAGCCTTTTGAAACTGCATTTAAACAGTTCAAACTTGGGGGCACCATAGAAGTCCACTATATGGAGAGAAATCCTGAAATGTTTTCCTCAAAAAACATAATTTCTTAACAACTTAAGAAAGAAAGTCATGAACATCTTGGATGACAAGAGGGTGAATAAATTATCTGTAAATTTTTGTTCTGGAAGTGAACTTCTCCTTTAAACTTTTTTTAAAGGTCCACTGAAGTGAAACACACAGCATTATTCTATGTGCTGACGTAATTCCAACTCAAAAAGGAAGACAGGGTGGGACATATCAAGCAGTCCAAACCCCTTTTTTTAAATAGCCAATAGTGTTTTATCTATATCACAGTTTGGACCACAGCTGTTGTGCTTGATAAAGCTGCATTTGACAGCGTATGAAAGCCACAATCTCATCCACATTGCTATAAAATATAGCATTCTGTGTAGAATTCAAATGGGTCCGATACGTTTTATGGTTTGCGCCGACTCACACAAATGATCCGCTCCGTGCTATCGTGTCTCTGGACCAGAGCACACGGTATGCATGCTGCGGCGGTTCGCAGGACTTTCCTATCCTCTATACCGTGCACTATGTGAAAATACCATTCGCCATATAGAAAATGCAAATTCTGTAAACAAGTGACTGATTTCATCCACAGCTTCAGCATCTATTTACAGAGCAAAGGGGCAGGACATTTTGGATTTTAGAGAGCATTTGATTGGACAGAATGTTTAATGAGCAGCTGACATGCACGGTGATGTCATTAAAATCACTGCGGAATAGAGAAAATTTTGAAGTTTTGAATGCTTATATCTTGTAAAGGTGAATTCTGTCATTTTTTGAAGCACATTTGGAGAACTTTAAGGTTAATATATTCATACTTAAAGCCAAAAAACTTATGATTTGATTATGATTTAATGATTTTGAAAGAAGTCTGTCATGCTCACCAAGGCTGCATTTATTTGGTCAAATATACAGTAAAAACAGTAACATCGTAAAATATTATTGCAATTTAAAATAAATGTGTCCTATTTTAATATATTTTAAAACATAGTTTATTCCTGCGATGGAAAAGCTGAATGTTCAGTAGTACACCAGTTTTCAGTGTCACATGATCCTTCAGAAATCATCCTGATATGCAGATTTTCTGCTGAAGAAATTTTCTTTAAAAAAAGACCCAGTTTTCTTTGATAAACTAGTCTCTGGATATGACTCAAATCCACTCTTCAAATTTAAATCCAAAAAATATTTGTAAATATTGCAAACAAATATTATTATTACTAAAACTAACATGATAAAAGCTGACGGTCACCTCGCTGTGTGGAATATCCATCCCTGAGCTCATATGCTGTTTCGTTTCTCTCTGCTCACCGGAGCTCTCTGGCCCTCAGCCAAACTCCAGCTCCCATCTGCCCAAAACCCAGACACTCTGTGAGGCCTGCAGCTCGCTCTGCTTCCTGTCCTGGGACTTTAGGAATGAGAGCTGGGACATGGGAGAGTCAGACACTGAGCTTTCAGCAGATTCCCTGGCTTAAGATGGTTTTCATGAGTTTGTCGCAAACACACAAGATGAGACACACACACACGTGCAGGCTCATGGAAACACATGTGCAGTCTAAGGCCAGAAAATCAAGTAAGCAAACATCAGTGCTAATACATTAAGTGTGCACTGCTATTGTACGTACATACGTTCTTGCAATACTGAGGTGGTAAAAACTTCAGTAATCTGTCGACCCTATTGCACCAGGTGTGTTAGTCTCTTTCGCTTCACTCAGTGGCCATCTTGGTAGCTGTCACAGGAAGCTATTTTTTATGTAGGTAATAGGCATACAAGTGTTTTACACTTGTGCATGTGGGAGATGCTTTTATCCAAAGTGGTATTGCATTTAAGGTACACATTTTATCAGTTCTTGGCTTCCCTAGGAACTGATCCCATGGCATTGGCAACGCAATCTTATGACCAATTCATACATATTTTACGTAGTGGACCTTGCTCATACAATTTTTTACAAATTCTGTGAGGGGTAAGTTTAGGGGCAGAGTTAGGGGTGGTCATTCGTATGAATTCCTACAAATTTAGCCACCTCGTAAAATACGTACAATTTTTCACAAATCATATGAATCTGCATGACCTCTCTTGTACAATTTTCTTACATTTTTGTGAGGGGTAAGTTTAAGGGCGGAGTTAGGGGTGGTCATTCGTATGAATTCCTACAAATTTGCCACCTCATAAAATACGTACCATTTTTCACTAATCGTACAAATTCATACGACCTCACTCCTCACATTTAGCCACCTCATAAAATAAGTAAGATTTTTCACAAATCATATGAATTCATACGACCTCACTTGTACAATTTTGTTCAAATTTGTGAGGGGTAAGTTTAGGGGAGGCGTTAGGGGTGGTCATTCTTATGAATTCCTACAAATTTGCCACCTCGTAAAATTCATACGATTTTTCACAAATCGTATGAATTCGTATGACCTCACTCCTCACAATTAGCCAACTCATAAAATATGTCCGATCTTTCACAGTTTAAGTTTAAGGGCGACGTTAGGGTGGTCATTCATACGAATTCCTACAAATTTGCCAACTCATAAAATAACTACGATTTTTCACAAAGCATCCGAATTCCGAAAAAAAAAAACCTGAACATATGTGACCCTGGACCACAAAATCAGTCATAAAATATAAATGCCATCTGAAAGCTGAATAAATAAGCTTTCCGTTGATGTATGGTTTGTTAGGAAAGGACAATATTTGGCCAAGATACAACTATTTGAAAATATGGAATCTGATGGTGCAAAAAATCTAAATACTGAGAAAATTGCCTTTAAAGTTGTCCAAATGAAGTTCATAGCAATGCATCTTACTAATCAAAAATTAAGTTTTGATATATTTACGATGGGAAAATTACAAAATATCTTCATGGAACATGATCTTTACTTAATATGCTAATGATTTTTGGCATAAAAGAAAATTTGACCCATCTGATGTATTTTTGGCTATTGCTACAAACATACCCGTGCAACATAAGACTAGTTTTGTGGTCCAGGGTCACATATATAACCGTTTATGCTAATTCCTGCTATACAGTGACTCTTGAGGTGACACTGAGAATGCAACAGCTATTTTATTCATTATGTTTTGACACATTTCTAAAACAAAATCCTTCCACCACACTGGCAATGATATCCTCAGTCTCCTTTTTTAAACATACTTTGATCTTTAATCTAGCTTTTTATTTAGTCTAATGTACCATTTATCAGGTTTTCCGCTGCCACTGAAGCCGTTCTATCCACTCTGATAACACTGGCAGGTTTAGGAGGGACAGTGAGGAATTCCCCTACCCTATAAGCATTCACCATGACCTCTCACTCTGTTTTTTCCACCCTCCTTTTCTAACGGGAAGGAAAAGGTTAACCCTTTCGCTCTTGCTCAGGCCAGTTGTGTTTATTGCTAAAGTCAGCTGAGCTAAAAGGTGTTATGAGCTGTATTAGGTGTCTATGATGGTTTATAAATACGTCTGGAGTGCATACGACCAGCAGAACGGTGGACTGCGACACGACATAAAAGGCAGGTGTATGCCATATTTTGCATTACTGCCACTGTCTGCGCATCGCTTCGCACTTCTGTTCCAAATCCGGCAAGTATGTATTAGCCACCTGAGTGCGCGGGCCCGACTTCTCTCCCTAACAGTGAGGGCATTCGCTGTCCTCGCTCTTCCCAAAAACTTGTGTCATCCTACCCCGGCTATGGCAGAGCGCCACATGCATGCGTCTACATTTCCCCCACACTCTGGGGCAGCAGCTGTTTATGTTTCACTTTTAGCTCAGAGCTGTCATCAGTCCTTTCTGAAGGGCAACGCTATAAAGTTCTAACAGTCAGGGAGCACGAGATTGTTTTCCACGCAGTTGTGGTCGATAAATGGCTGATGCATCGCTGATCAGTCTCCTGGCTGTTATCGCACCCAGTGTTTGTGGGCTCGCATTAATATCATCCCCCGTATGGCAAGTGATGATTTTTCCGAAGACCATCCGTTTCTAGTGTTTCACACAAAGCGGGGCACAATTTCGTCTGCTATATTTATCTCCCTCTAAGTTTTCAATTGAACAGTCACCAGAAGTCTCAAGGCTAGCAGCTGGAGAAGACTGAAGTACAGGCGTCTGTCCGCAAGATCATCAACTAGTCAATTCAGTAAGGTCACCTACACAGTAGAGTTTGCACTGCATCAGAGAACACTGAAAATTCATTCATTTTAATAGGGATGGTGCATTGCAAAGAAAAAGGGGAAAAACAAGATGTCTTTTAACATAATATAATATAATATAATATAATATAATATAATAAATAATATTTTATTAATATTAAAAGCAATATATTTAATATTAATATACAATTTTATTGATATAAATGTTTAATATTAAAATATAATGTAAATATAAAACATTATATTTTATGTTTTAATATATATATATATACAATGTTTTTATTAATATATGTATGTATATATATATATATGTATGTATAGAATATATAGCTATTTTTAAATACATTTTAAAATACATATATGTATGTGTGTGAATTTATTTTTAAATAAAAGCATTGCACATATTTAATAAATATATATCATATATAATACTTTACATTTAGTTTTTAATATATAATATATGCAATGTTTTTTATTTATATATTAATGGTTTTATTATTAACAGTAATGTATTTAACATTAATATATCATTTTATTAAATATATTTATTACTGAAATATAACGTAAATACAACACATTATAATTTATGTTTTTAATATATATAAAATATATACACTGTTTTATATGTGTGTGTGTATACTATATTTTTAAATAAAAGCATTGAATATAAATATAATATAATAGTATAATATCACTTTTTGGTTTTTATATACAAAATATAATAATAATATAAATGAATTTCATACATACTTGTGTGTATAATTTATTTTATACATATATGTTGTAAATATGTTTTATTATATATATATATATATATATGTGTGTGTGTGTATAATATAAATATAATATAATATCAGTATACAATTAAGAAAATATAAAATTAAAATTAGAATTATTTATAAATATTACAATATTTTTGAAAAGTATTTATATTTATTCTATCTATGTATTAGTATCATGTTAAAAATAGACATGCAATTATATTTTATATTTGCTATATTTATTCTATGCTATTTTATTTATAATATAGACCAGCAAATCTGGGATGATCAGACTTAATTTTGAGTAACACTCGCATGAAATAATATAGAATTAAAAATTAAAAGTTAATAATTTGCCTTCCAATAATATTAATGATAATTCAGGATGATATCCAGTATAATACAAATCAAAAGAAAAACTTTTCTAGTTTGGTGTTGATGCAGAGGTACTTAAGTCTTGCTGATGAGGCTGTGGGGGTACATAAGTCCAAAACGGTTGGGAAACACTGCAGTAATGTGCTAATTTATTGTGAAGTAACTGCTTTGGGAATAAAGGATTGTTTAATGTTCAGAGATATTTCCAAACACTGAAGCCAGAAAACACTCAGTCTGCAACCTTTTATATGTTTACACTCCACTTGAAAGGAAACAACTTTATGCCTTATGGGGCCCCTAAAAACAAACCAGAGCGAGAAGCAGCGATATGTGGTTTAGCATAGTTGGAACATCCATTAGAAAGCCAAAAATATGTTGTTGAGGCCTTTTGTTGGCGACTGCAACCGCCTCTTAAATCTGAAATGACATGAGGTTTTCCCAAAACTGTCGGCACATACTGTACGAACGCAATAAAGCAGCTGGTGTGTGCGAGCGTGTGTGTGAAATCTCTCATGTGCTCGAGGAAGGCAAAGCACCCCGCAGCCTAAAATCGTGCTGCTTATACTGATGTATCAAATATCACCCACCAGCAGCGCTAAACAGCACTGAGCTCGGAGGAATTTAGATATAATGATGAACACTGGCACTGTTGGACTGATAAAAACAAGTACATATATAAATAGATAAATAATAGACGAATTAGCAACTTTTTCAACAATAAATTGCAGAGTGATTGTGGAAAACACTTTTCACTTATTAGAATAAATCATTTAAGGACATCACAATGCTTTACAAGACTGCTCTGCAACCGGTGTGGTACAATAACACTAAGAGCGTCCTTTGCGAAAAGTACGTTTTTATTGACGCTATCAGAACACCTGAATCATTTTGCTCATAGAGCTATTTTGAGCTACGATATTAGTACAGAAACGATGAGATCAGAGCAGTCACTGTGGACTAGCTTTCCACACGTATTCCCAAATCCATTCCCCCTCACTTGTGGAAAACAATTTATTGCAGTTTCTCTGCATTCTGCATTTTCCTCTCCTAAAAACTGTAGCCTTGTAGCCTTTTTCACCACAGTCTGAAGGGGAAGGGAAGCCTAAAATTCCTTGCAACTTAGGTTGTTCTTTTTTTTTTTTTTTTTTTTATGACATAAATAGTATTTTGGTAGCTATCAAAAATAAATAACTAAATCATTTTTTTAATGTATTAATACCAAAAAACATTTCATCAATTTGCATAGAACTGTAAATATGCCTACTCTTATATATATATATATATATATATATATATATATATATATATATATATATATATATATATATATATATATATGCAATAATTTCAGAAATTCTTATTAGCTAGAACATTTTAAATATCATTTTTTCATCAATTTGTCTACAGTGTGTTACTTGCCATTTCTTCATGATTGTGAAATTTACTAGCAATTTTATTTTGACAATTGTTTCTTCACCAATTTTTTTTTTTTTTTTTCTCAGTGCAGGTGTTTAGTTTTTAAGCTGACTGTTTTGATGATAAATTTCATTAACCACCAAGTGTTTTCTTAAAAATAAAAAATAAATAAATAAAAAACATAATATATTACATACACAGTATATATACACATCATATATATTATTATGAAGCGCCAAACAGGAAATAGTTCTCTAAAATCTGAATATATAAAAGTAAATTGTGAATATATAGAAGTAAATCAGAATAAATATATATAAATCAGAACATATTTATAAATCTGAATATATAAATGTAAATTGTATATATATATAGCTTTATTATCATGTCTGTAGAATTTTTTTTAAATGAAAACATTATGCCTATACATCCCATATTACAATTTGTATCTATATATTCAGAATTATAAATATATATCCTGATTTACTTCTATATATTCAGAATTATAAGTAAATATTCAAAATTTACATTTAGATATTCAGATATAAAACTATATGCTCAGATTTACTTCAATATATTCATGATTTACATCTTTGTATTACATTTTGTATCTATATATTCAGACTCATAACTATATATTTGGATTGAAATTTATATATGTCAGATTTTTAACTATATATTCAGATTTAAATTTATATAGTCAGAATTATAACTATATATTCTGATTTACTTCTGTATATTTTGATTTTATAAACATATATTTAGATTTACTTCTATATATTCAGAATTATAAGTAAATATTCAAAATACACATTTAGATATTCAGACTTAAAACTATATATTCAGGTTTACTTCTATTTTTTTATATGATTTACAGTTTTGTATTACATTTTGTATCTATATATTCAGACTTATAACTATATATTCGGATTGAAATTTATATAGTCCGATTTTTAACTATATACTCAGATTTAAATTTATATAGTCAGATTTATAACTATATATTCTGATTTACTTCTGTATATTCTGATTTTATAAACATATATTCAGATTTACTTCTATATATTCAGAATTATAAGTAAATATTCAAAATATACATTTAGATATTCAGACTTAAAACTATATATTCAGGTTTACTTCTATATTTTCATGATTTACATTTTGTTTGTAATTACATTTTATATCTATATATCCAAAATTATAACTATATATTCTGATTTACTTCTATATATTCAGAATTATAACTATATATTCTGATTTACTTCTATATATTCATGATTTACATTTTTGTATTACATTTTATATCTATATATTCAGAATTATAACTATATATTCTGATTTACTTCTATATATTCATAATTATAACTATATATTCTGATTTACTTCTATATATTCATAATTATAACTATATATTCTAACTTACTTCTGTATATTCTAATTTTATAAACATATATTCAGATTAACTTCTATATATTCACAAATTACAATTATACATTCAGTTTTTAATCTAATTATTCCTCTTAAGCGCTTCATTTCTTATTTATAGATCTCCTTATAGATTTATAGCGTTAAAAGATTAGTCAAAAGATCAGCAGATTCTAAAATACCCAAACTAAACTGGAATTAGTGGTCTCGGTTGGGGAAAAAAAAAGGCAGAGACTTAGTTTTCAAGAAGAAAAACTTCTGCAAGCTGTAAATCAAAGATTGCGGCTAAAGCCACCGGGAAGCCAGGTGCTTTATGACGTCCCAGAGGCTGCTCCGTCCTAATGCATTTTATTAGAAAGCCAAAAAAAAATAAAAATTGCTCCTACCGGTATTTGCAAAGCAACAGGCCAATAAAACTAGCTGAGATAGACCACTTTGCAAATAAAACTCAGATCCATTTATCTGGATTGATATGCATTAATAATCCTTTTAAAGCGAGTGAACTAGACGCTATTCAGGAGTCACTCAGCACCTATATAAGGAAAACCATTCCAATGCATTAATAAAAGAAAGAATAACTCAGTCTTCGCCGTTAAGTGATTCTGTCATGTACTGACGCCATTACAGGCATTTTGCACACATACAGCCAGCGATCAATGCCTTTCAGTGGCTCCGAGCTTGAAAGAGGATGATGGAAACGTGGGGGGTTCTGTTCGAAGCGCAACAAAAGATGCACAAATAGATCAGCGGGAGAGGAAACTCCGATATAGCCCAGTGTCAAAGGTCCAAATGAAATCAGGTGGTTGGAATCAATGGTGGTCTGTGTTTGAATGCTCCAGAGGACAGAGCAGGAAGTGTGAATGGGAGAAAAACATGCCTTTATGAATGATGTCATTGAAACGGGACGGAGCGAGATGCCACTTTCGGAGAAGATGGCTTTTACAGTAATAGATGAGAATTCAACGCACTATTTCAGCTCTAATAAAAACGGCGCACTCCGAAAGACAGGAGAGCGAAATGCACACAATGCACCGCTGGAGAACATCTATCTCTCTCTCTCTCCAGTCACGCCAAATGACACCAACATATGAAATGTGTAAAACATGTGAGAACTACAATTCTCGTGCTCGCTCTAATAGAGAAAATATTAAACATCATTCTCTCTCAACCTTAGTCAAGCACTCTCCTGCCTCTAGCACATTATTTTAATTTGACTAGTTATTATACTCATGCATATATTTATATATTTAGAGGGGGAAAAAGATATGAATTGGTCTTGGGTAGGGCTTTTTTTTCTTCCTACTTTGATCTCAAACAGAATTCAAATAAAATATTTTCAACCTTCGTCTGTGCTGAGAAAGTATTCAGAAATATAATAAATTCAGGATTTGGAGGAAGTGTTCGTATTTCCCTCAGTGACGCTGAGTACATTTATTTGGATTATCAGCATTCCACTAGAGATAAGAACAAAGGCACTTGGAGGTTTACAGACTTGTTCAAGGTTTTTAAATTCAGAATTAATAATAAGCTGCTGCTAATTTGACTCTGCTTTTGATCCTGGTGAAGTAATTATTTCTGTTCTTATGAACAACTTTGTCTGCCATTTGCATGAGATAAAAATACTTTATTATTATTATTATTATTATTTTAAAGAAATACCTTTTTGTCTTCAGAAAAGCTGTTTTACTGGTGCAAAAATCACTGCTATTCATTGGTGGCTGTCAGCTCATTGGTGTGCAATTGCTAAGGTGTTGCCAGGTCAAGTTCAAAAGATCCCACTATGATATTCTGTTTTTTACCACTGGCTTGAAATTTAAAAATCAAACTGAAAGATTTTAAGACCTTTTAAAGACATGCACAAATAAAATTACTGTAAAAACAATGATTTAAACAATGTTACAGTCCAAATAATACAGATTTTATCAAACTAAACCTTACTGCGATTCTTCTTGTTGTGTTTTTTTCCAAACCTTTTTTGTTTTTTCCAACACCTCTTAAATTAATAATTCTAACTTTTCTTTTACCATGTAGGATATTTAAGACTTTTTAAGGCCTAAACTTTTAGTTTTTAAGGACCTGCATGGACCCTGTTTTCAGCTGTTTGATGACTGACCAGGGACTATTATTATAGTTAACTAGATCTAAAACCATAAAAATAAATAAATAAATAAATACATAAATACTTTATTCGAAGTAAAATATACATTAACTGAAATAAAATATAACATAAAAAATGTTTAATTTAGCTAGTTCTCAACTTTTCTAAATAATAAATAGATAAATAAATAAAACACTTCACTTGAAGTAAAAGAAACGTTAACTAAAATAAAACAAAAAACTTTTATTTTAGCTAGTTCCCAACATTTCTAAATAATAAATAGATAAATAAATAAATAAAATACTTCACTTGAAGTAGAAGAAACGATAAACAAAATAAACACAAAAAACGTTTTATTTTAGCTAGTTCCCAACATTTCTAAAAATAAATAAATAAATAAATAAAATACTTTAAGTAAAATAAACTTTAACCGAACTAAAATAAAACAACAAAAAACTTTTTATTTTAGCTAGTTCCCAACATTTCTAAATAATAGATAAAAAATATATATATATATACCTGAAGTAAAATAAACATTAACTGAACTAAAATAAAACATCAAAAAAATTATTTTAGCTAGTTCCCAACACTTCTAAATATTAATAAATAAATAAACAAATAAATTACTGTACTTGAAGTAAAATAAACATTAACTTAAATGAAATACAAAAATATATTTTTTTTATTTTAGCTAGGTCCCAACATTTCTAAATAATAAATAAATAAATGAATAAAATACTTTACCTGAAGAAAAATAAACGTTAACTGAAATAAAATAAAACATAAAAAACTTATTTTAGGTACTTCCCAACATTTCTAATAAATCAATAAAAAATAAATAATAAATGAAATACTTTACTTGAAGTAAAATAAACGTTAACTGAAATAAAATATAACAAAAAAAAAGGTTTATTTTAGCTACTTCCCAACATTTCTAATAAATAAATAAATAAATAAATACAATACTTTACTTGAAGTAAAAATAAACGTTGAAAACTGAAATAACATATAAAAAAAATATTTTAGCTACTTAATTTAGTTTAAATTGATATCCTAAAATAACTAAAAGTAGAACTGGTATAAAAATGAGAAATGTTTAAAAAAAAACTACTAAAAACGACAAAAACACATAACACAATTACTAATACTTTAACATTTAAAATTACAGTGAAATGATAATTAAACAAAAACTATAATACTATCTCAATTATACTAAAATAAGAACTAGCTCAATTCTCCTCAGGAAGTCATACAAATACTCTACCACTCATGTGTGTAGAACAAACTGCGTGGGACAAGTCTAAGTGCTAAAAATTCCTGCTTTTTATTTTTTTATTTCATTCCTTTTTATTAATCTATTTTCATCTATAATTTTGTTTAAGCTGTTTTAAATGCTGTAGATATAGACGTGAGTATAAGTACAGTCAAGGGCAGATTTTCATCAAGTCATTTGTCATTCGGCGACATCTATTTAAGTGTGTGACAAGTGCTGACATGCACACCAAAGGACGACTTCATCACATTTGTTAACATCAGATCACTGCTTCTTTATAGAGACTGGCGATTTCAAGTCAGTGTTTTCTTGTAAATCAAATCAACGTCAGTTCCAACCTATCATGCCACGTCTCTCTCCAAGGCCAGGGTGACATGAAAACAGCACGGCCTGTGATTTGAGCACCAGGCCACGGCTGACCGTTAAGTGCCTGTACACGTGTAAATCAAGCAAATCTTCCCCTACCTCCGGGTCCCAAGAGAGGAGTATGACCGCCGTGCCTAGCGGTAAGAGAGCAGCATAGCGAGGTCATTTGGACGCACAGCCGTCCAACGGCAATAACAGGCCCACGCTCCTCAGAGAGCCATCAGGATCAGCAAAGGCTTAGCAGTGGAAGCCTGTAACAACAGAGCTCTGTCTCTGTGCATCTAAGGAGAGCGAAGAACAACGTAGCCTCATATTGCTTCACCTTGAACACACAAGACCCCGGCAGACTACAAGGCTGATGAATAATTCTCATTTGAGCCTGCATTTTTTATTTTGCACAAACGCAACGAGTATCTCATTAACTGTCAACAGACAAACAACATGTGCAAGATCTGAAAAATCCAAATGAGACCTGTGGACAAAAATGGGCATTTGGATTATTCATTTGAACGTATACGGCTGGAATCAGAAACGACACATTAGAAGGGAAGACAATTTTCTAAATAGCTTTATGCACGTCAAGAAGCATCACAATTGGTTTACAATCTTTTTTTGCTCGGTTTACTTCCCTCATTTAGGCCGACTGAGTCATTTTATTAGTGATTAGGCCAAAAGAGCTCCGGGTCCTGCAGTATTGAACCTCCGATTGTAATTTGCTCGTAATGTGGAGAAGGGGAATATGCAAATAAAGTCGGAGCATTTTGTGTTTGCAGTTTTGCCCCTGGGCAGCTTGTCCCGCGACACAAATCATCAATTAAGATCCCAGCAGGGATCTCGGCATTTAAATTAGCCCCATCCAACAACTTTTATCTTCCAGACAAAACATTACAGCCCTGTGATCGCTTGCACCGCAGAAATAAAACAGCTGATTAAATGAGATTTGACTTTGGAGGGGGAAATGGACATGCAATGTCACTCTTATTTTGTTAAACAGATGCTACAGCAAGTTTGTGTCATAATATTTTGATATTTAACACTAAAGAAATTTAAATCTGCTACTTTGTTGCGGCTTATACTGGAAAGACTAAGTTGATCCCATTTAAATATTTGTAGAGAGTGTTGTTTATTTAAAAGTGTTAAGAAAGTGTTATTTAAATACGTTCATTTAGCATTTAGCTTTTTTCCTGAATAGTATTATGAAAGGTGTTATTTTATACTTAATGTATTAAATTAAGTAAATCAGAAAAAGGATATGAGGCGGCATTTTCTCACCATGTTTTTGCAGAGAATGGAACTCAATATTGCAAATGATCTAATTAATATACCAATTATGAAACAGCGCTCACTTGCAGTTATTCTAATATAAAACATGACTGAGAGATTTAAACTTTTGTGCAAATTAATATATTATATAAGCCTTCAAACGAATGTAAACTGCAAACAACCCTGACACCTTTACAAAATTCTGAAAAAGAGTCTTGTCACCTGTTTCTTACTTTACAATATTCCATGTGTTTTGGCTTCAGCTTAGCTAGTTTATGAAGAGAATCCAAATTTGCAGAAAAAAGGTTGTTTAATGTCACATACAATTGTGAAAGTCACTAAACTTTTACAAAGGAACTATACAAAAGTCTATATCCAAAGAGGAACTTAGTCATTTACAATACCATGTAATGTTGTCTCTGCAAGTAAAAACGGAACAGTCAGCTTCATGTTTTACAAATCAAAAGACAAATCCAGATTAATATATACTTTACCACACGATTTGCCATCCAAACTTTAAAAATGTACAGTAGACATAACAGCAGCAAAGAACTATTAAACTGACACCTTTTTTAAAGTAATACCCTAGCTGAACTATGACGACTGTACTTCAAACCTGTTTCTAATAGTATTTCTAATACTTTTTACATGTGTTTACTGTGGTCATTTACCTGTCGTTTACCTACAAGCAACCAGGAAGGAAATTAACGTTAGACGTTTTGGGGGAGACTGTCTAAAAACACCACAAGAAGTAAAATATAAAAAGATCGGGGGCCTTAAAAGTAGCATAGACGTTGTTTTAAACAACATTTTTAAATAAAAAAAAGTTAGATTACAAGTTATAACCTACGTATTTTCACTAAATAGTCGCTAGCGAAACGACGTCGCGATGTGGTAACCATAACAACGGTACGAACTCGAACACAGTTATTAGAGCCAGTATTGTACGGTTCATAAACAAAATGTAAAACATATTGTTCATCAAAAGTTTATTATAGATTCCACACACCACAAAATATTTTTAAAATACGTTTTTACAAAAAAAAAAAAAAAATCGCGACCCAAAATGTACCCATATTCTTAAAAAAGTTGACTCCGCGTAAAGTCATTGAAAGATAAAATATGCACAACGCAGGCAAATTGTGTTTTTCTTTTCCTAACCACTAATCTGATAATGTGCGATAATCTCATGTCAAAATCTGAATTCCAGATGAACATGTACTAAGCAATATTTTGTTTCAAAACTGACTAGTCATAAACGAGCATTAAAATACAAATATTTAAACTCCAGAAAAGCCAACAAGACATAAGTATAGCTCGAAACAAAACACTGGTGATATCAAAAACACATTTCAATTAAAATTCTAAATGTGAATTTAGATGCGTATATTTTGCGCGTTATGACGAATCAGTCATGTATCCCCCTACGAAAAAGACTATAAATTGCCGTTTGAAACCCCCCAAAAAATATCGACGCAAAAATTACCACCACATTTCACAAGTCCAACGCATCATCCACCAAAAAAATCATCCAGAAAGACTCTTATGCGCTCCCCCGAACTGCACGGCATCTTCTCCCGTCTTTCCTCTCTTCCTCCCTCCTTCTATCGCACTCGTTCTCTTCCTCCTCCTCCCTCCCGCTCACTCCCGCTCGCTCTCTCTCTCTCTCTTTCCCTCACTTTCTCTCTCCCTCTCTCTGTCTGTCTATCATTCTCTCCCCTCAGCCCTCGGCCAGTCTGTATGAATAATGTCCTGCCTTTTGTAATGAGAGCGAGAGGGGAAAAAAACACGCTGGAGTGTTCGCCCGCTCCGCGCTCTGACATTGAAAATGAATGACAGCTTACCTGAATGCCAATCTTCATCAGACTGACACCAGGCTGACAACACAGCCTATACTCCCCTACACAAGCCGTGACGTCTGCCATATCAGACCCCTCCCACCATCTCCCCCCCTCCTCTCTCTCTCCCCGTACCCCTCGCTGCCGAGTGTACACCTCCGCGGTTCCTCTTCCACTGGCATTATTTCGTGCCGTACCGAACACCCCGGGCCCTAGACGCGCATCTCCGGTTCATTAACGGCGGAGCCCGCTGGCCCCCTATCGGCATCAAACGAGACCTACATTCGGCTGCAGGTCGCCTTGGCTGTTCGCCTAGACGGAAAGCAGAGGACACCTATTTATTTGTGCCACGAGAAACGAGAAAACTTGCCACTCGGTCAAGTCCCAGATGTATGTTTAGTTATTTACATAAAAACTTAATCCATAGGCTACAAGCAAAGTCACGACCGAGAAAGACTAATCTAGATCAAATATGATATGAGTATTCACTTTTTTAATGGCACCCCCATATAAACAAACTGAGTTGTACATTTTCCTGTAAACAGACTCACAGTGTTATATTAGTAAAACAACCGGTTATTAACATTGTTAATAACTGTCTTTTATATTGTTGCTGTACTATATATATATATATATATATATATATATGAAGAGTTTATTTGAGAAAACAGAGAACTCTGGGGGTTTTTTTTATTTAAAAAAAATTGTTTTTTTTTATTATCATGTTTCTATTGTGTTTTTTGTTAGTTAGCTGTATTTTTTAGTTATTTTTGTAAATAAAAATAACCCAACTGCAGTTAGATTGAGATTGGAATGCACAATGAAAAAAACATGATTTTTGAAAATTGTTAAAAACGTTATGTTTTTGCAAATGAACTCTTCATTTATATATATATTATTTTTTTCACAATTGCTGACCAGTCTTTAGAGAGAGGAATAAAATAAAAGGCCAGTTTGAAACCTAAAATATTATACAATAAACAATAATTTCATTATCAGAGAGCTTGCAAAGACAAGGTACCGCAATTTTTATACGTACTACGCATACTCAGTATTCACAAAAACTACAAATCCCAGCATACTGTTTGCTAGATACTGCAATTTGATTGGTCTATTCGTGACACAGGAAGTGTGGAGGTAAACAGAAGCGACGGTGTTTCCATGGAAATGTTTTATGCTTTCTGCAGCGTGTATCTTGTCGCAAATCAGTATTTTATTAAAACTACGCAGTTGCTTCTAGTATTCGGTTGTTTTATGAGGTAAATATAACTTACAAACTGTTTAGAATAGCCGTTAACGGTTCACAAGGGATTAGTTTGCTGGCTTAAGCATTCATTTTTGATGAACTGCACGCTTCCCATCATTTACTTCCTAATTATGCCAGTTGAATTGAGTTTAAAAAGCAATGTAGTTACAGTAAATGTCTAGTAATAACAGCCAAATGATGGTTTGCGTTCATAACATCAGCTTGATATACTTAGTGAATTTAGCGCGTGCATCCATCATATCAGGCTGCCTAAACAAAAGAAATAATTTTCTCGCCCAGGTACAGGCAGTGCGAGAGGTGAGGATGGCCGATGTGGTGTTAGGCGTTGGGACAGGTGTGTTTATCATCGCTTTAATCTGGATAGTCACTCTAGCGCTCGCCATTGTTCTGTCACGGGCAACCGGCCCAACAAAGTAAGGGCATATCTAAAGGTTTTCGACACATACTCTAGTAAGGTATTGTATCATGAATAATCACGATGTCATCGTCTCAACAGGTTAGGAATCATTCCTATATTTCTTTTGGCGCTCACCGTCACACTGGTTTTAGTGTTCTTCCCTCGCGCTTCTGAAGTTCCCTCCCCTGAGAGAGCAGTTCAGGTGAGTGCAATATTATTTACATAATGTACTTTATTAAAAATATATAGCCATTGTCCTATCTTTGCCAGATATATAGAAAGAGTTACAGTTTAAACAATTATAGTTTGTTTGTTAACTTATGTTCAGATATGCTTTTTAGTAGTTAACCTTTGACTATTCAGAATTTTTCGGATCATCAGCCATCAAAGCACGGTAAATATTGGTCAAAGACGCGGATATTTACTTTAAATTTTACCAAGCTAATTATTCACTAAAAATTCTTACAGATAATGTTTTCATGCCATTTTAAGTCTTATTTTGATGTAAAAAGTGGTTATATCTAAGTGAGTTGTTTACTTACTTTTAAAATTAGTCTTCCAATAGAGGGTTTGTCGATATTGGCGATACTCGGCCGCAATGAACCGCACGGTTAATGTACTACTGTGAATACACTGTTTTGCTAATTTATGCTGTCTAAACCACGGAAAAAAACGTGTAGAAGCTGCTAAATCATATAGAGAAGGACTTAGTAAGCAGGAAACGGCACAATATTTTGTCAAACTAAAGTTAATAGGTGGTAAAAATAAGTACGAGCAGTATTATTTAAAATATTAGCCTAATATTTCACCTACTTGACTGGAAATGATAAGAACAAACACAAATGTTGTAAAGATTCTTGTTCTGGAAATCCTGGTTCAGTTTGGCCAATCATAAATGATTTTGTTCCTCAGTTTTTTGCACTCTTCTACTTTATTTGTTATAGCTTTTGACAGTCTATAGCACTCCAAATGTTTTTCCCGGTCCGACCGATTAGTACAGACCAAAACATGACAATAATTGACCATTTTCAGCAGTATTAATCAGCAAAATATGCAAGTTTAATTGGGTTCAGTGGCATTGTTTATGTTCAGTGCCACCAATATGGCCGATTGATGATGCGTTGTGAAAACACTCTTGAACTTCGCACAAGAGGCGGTATTTATCGCATAAACTAAATCACAGCCTAACATAACCAGTCATATCAAATCATATCATGATGGAGGCATTGCCTCCTCTCATGTGACTTTCCCCAATTCATTCTCAATTACCCCCCACCAAACTCACCACACACTTTACGGGGTCTGTTAAAACTCAGTGGGCTCAGGAGAGGAAATATTTCTCATCCAATATTTTAAGAAGACACTGCCTCCCTTGCCTCCTCAGAGGAAATGCCCCTGATATCTAAAGTTAATGTACAAGTGATATGATAATTGATTCAAGCTGAATTCTGATATTCATACTTGAATAGAGTTAGGTGCACTGTACTGCTCTGTGCGTGTTATATTTGACAAAGACATGTGCTGGTTTATCTCTCCTCAACAGCAGACGAGCACAAACACAACAGCTTTTTCCCAAACTCTGTCTTTGCCAAAACCAGCGCTCTGAGCTGCCAACTCACCCTCTTGTCTGCACAAACAAAACCCCAACCATTTACCTTTCATTTTTCAATAACACAACAGAAACATGTTGACTGAATCAATTGTTTCCCTGTCTTCGACCTAAAATGATTAGATTACCCACTGTTCGCAGTAGGTTTGATGCATAGACTTGAGATCTTACAAGTTGCATAATGTAGTTCCTGTAATATCTTGCAGCAGATGTTCTCAGATTTACAACTCAAATTTTTGTTATCAGCAAGAGGTGTTAGGAAGACGTGCAATTTTTAATGTCAAAAACACCTTTTAGAAGTTAACACCATGTGAATTAAAGTTAGCGTCAATCAATTTAGGAATTAATATTACAACAGAAAGATAAATCGCAGGAACAAAACTCCAGTCTCTCATTACTATAAGCATGCATGTAGTACCGTACTTTATGCAATAGACTCTCATTTGTGCATAGCACCAAATCCATGTTACACCCGTTGCTGATTTGCTTGCAGCGGGTATGACCAGATAACAGTTTTTTTTCTTGATAGGTGACAGTGTATTGTATGAGAAATGGGTAACCCCTCGCTGTTGTACAAAGGAATAATATCACAGTGCCAATTAGGCCGGCCCCAAACAGGAGCTCACTGCCACACATTCGATGCCACATTAATAAAACATGGCCTCTGCTCTGTGCTTCGCTAGCCGGCTAATTGGCAAATTAGAAAGTGAGATGCGTTAAACGAGAGAACACTGCATTCGCCTGAGACAGAGCCCCCTCCCACATACACACAAAGACATCGCTCTGTCTGTAGTTTAATGTAGGTTGTGGCCTCTCCCATGATTTAGGCCTCATACTCTAGTTCAGGTCTGTAGGGACATAGACTGTTGTTAGTATTCAACACTATCACCCTGTTCAGCTTTAATTCGTGGAAGAAAAACAGACAGCAGAGTAAGAAATAATGGGACGAAAGAAATTAGATTTGTCCTAAGTATGCTAAAATAAATATACTGCTACATAAATTTATTCTATGTTTTAGTTTTTTAGTTTTATGTATATGTGTGTATATATACACACACACACACACACACACACACACACAGACACACACTTTATTAGTGCCAATGGTCTAGTGAGGCGTCTCAGGTTGCAGTTGAATTTCTTTAAAGAACCCTGCTGACCTCTAGTGGAGAAAAGCGTAACGTACTGAATGGATTTCTTGTTAATTAAAAATATTAATGGAAACATCAAAGCCCTCATGGCTTTAATTATTTTCCAGTAACTGTATAATATGTTAAATAATTCAAGCCGTAAGCCTGTGATGTTTTTCAGATAGTGGATATGTTCTTCATCGGCCGCTACGTGCTTCTGTCCTTGGTGAGCGTGGTGTTCTTGGCAGCCCTGTTCATGTTGCTGCCCTTACATTTCCTGGAGCCCGTGTATGCCAAGCCCCTGAGAACACACTAGACCACGAGGCTTCGTGTGCCAAACTCCTACAGATATCCCAAAGCGGGGCAGCCAACCTGGCAGCGCCGTCGATCAACGAGCCCCGCTTGAGATGAGAGGACAGCAGAAGGTTCCAGGGCTTTTGTCTTGCTGGCCAAATCAGAGACGTCCACATCTCTCTGAGAGCACGGCGCAGAGGGGTCTGCGTGCAGCATGTGCAGTGCCAACGTTTTCAGAAGGGTGTGGTTGAGAAAAGTTTTGTACATTTTGCATGTCAAATATAGAGTTGGACAATTAAGTCAAGATAATTTTTGTCTGTTTTGCAGTTTTGTAATTTTAATTGTAGTGTATTTTTACTGTTAAACATAATAAATACATTTTATTTTTATTGCAAAATTTTTTTTGTTAATTTCTTTAATTAGTGGTGTTTGCTAAGGAATGGGTTTAGTCAATGGGTAAGAAAAAAGAACCAGATCAGTCTGATTCATCAACGATTCCTTCAGATTTTTAGAGATAGTTCACCCAAAAATTAAAATTCTGTCACTACTCACCCTCACGTCGGTCCAATTCTGTAAGTAAAATGTAATTTTTTCCACTCGCGATAAGTCATGGCAACGGATTTTTGTGGGTTTTTGAGAGATTTTGGCCATATTTAATCGAAGGAGACATATGCGTGTATCTTTACAAAAGCAGGGTGGAGAACCACATCAGAAACGTTTGCAGCGCAGCTGTTATAAAAACAAGCATTGACTTGATCAGCTCCGGTGGCCGTGTTAGAGCCATAATGCACCGAAGACGTGTGCAGTGTAAATTGACTAAGCATTAATGGCAGAGAAAGCCCCTTATCCTTGACAGCGACCGAGTATGAAGTGTTTCTTAAAGATTATAGTACATTGAAGAATGATCATATGACTTTTTACATACACCATGTGACCTGTAAATGCGAAAATAAAAACATTTCCATTGCAGTTTTGCGAAATATTCCTTTTTCGAATTGCCTGAAAAACCACCTCATGCGAGCATAATTTTTTTTTGCGATATATGGGAGTTTTCGCGAAATGATGTGTTTCCATTAAGCGTGTTTTCAATTTGCGCAATTTGAAGGGTAATGGAAACACAGCTATTGGAAGGTTCCTCAGGGAACTGAAAATCGTTCTTCTTTGGCATCAAAAAACAGCAAAACCCCTCTTTTGGAACCTTTATTTTTAAGAACGTAATACGTGCAACCTCTCAAATATACAGTGCTCTTATATGATTTGCCTCTTCTCTTTCTTAGATGTAGCATGTGAGCACTGTGTACTTGTCCATGCTTTTGCAACAGAATTCAATTATTTTTGCTTCTGGATTAAACACAGCTTCTTCAAGATGAATCTTTAATTTATCTACAATTTATTTATTTATTTTTTAATAATATTAATTAAATTTTTTATATAAATGACCAGGAATAGGTAATGATTTTGAAATATAATTGACCTTGTCTATCTAACTGCATCACAACACCATCAATTTTACACTGCAAAAGACGCTTCAGTCATAATCACCGCATATTTTTGGTGCCTTCACTGCATGAAATCACTTTCTAATACCCCAGTCCATTAATTGGTTATCCGCAAACTCAAATTTCACTCATTCACGGCTCGTACCAGACAAATTTCATTTTCTTGGTCCCATATTGACATGCTAATTTTGGCCTTATGGAAGCATTCTTCAAGACACTGTCTCACTCTCCGCACAATACCACAAAGACGCAGGGAGCAAAGTTGGGCGGTCCAACAAAGCTTCAAGCTGCGCAAGTTGATTATTTTGTTCTTAACAAGGCGAATACTCTGTGTGGGCCCTTTGTTGCCTCAGACATTTACTTTCATTTTCATAAATCTTTCTTGGAGGCAAACTTCACAGGGGAAGATGTTGTAAAAGGTCGTTATTGCTTATTATTTTCACAGGCGTGTTGTACATGTATCCTGTGATCCTTACAGCATGAAGACAATAACTAACAAGCTCCAAACTCGATGTAAAAGCATATTAGCTACAGATTCACCCCCTAAAAACTCATAAAAACGCATGTGACAAATCCAACATGACAATAATAGTCCAGAGTAGAATCTATACGTTTGTCCAATACAAAGCAGCCAAGTGAGTTTGTGGTCATGCAGAAAAACTTGGAATATCCTGGGACTCATCCCAAATACTCAAATATCCGGAGGTTCTTACACAGAGAGATTGTGGGAATGTGAGCAAGAAGCGAGGCGAGGCCGTGTCTCAGTTGCGCTAGCTCTCACCCCTCAGGTCTTCGTCCGATCCTTATTTAAAACTGGGGAGTCCGACGGGACGTGCAGTGAAATTCCAACCAGTGCGATGAAAGAGAATCTAATGAATCAAATCCAATCCTATTAGTTCCGGCCCACATCGCAACACTGAGGCCTTTCTGCTTGCTGATCGGCGAAGATCTACCAGAGCTTGAGAAACGGGGTACCGGACGGATGGACTGGTACATGAAATGGGTTGTGTAATCAAACCAAAGGATCACAGACACATTGAACAGCATCTATGTGTGCGATATAATAAAACACAAAAGACAGTGACCTTGAGAAAAGGATTTTTCAGAAAAGGAATCATTTTGAAAGGCACCATTTCAGGAACTCTTCCAAAACAAATATGTTTTTGGAAGGTTTCCAAAAGAAAATCATGATAATCAATGTTTTAGTTATCATATAAAGTAAGGACAATAGAAATAAGGAAGCTCAGAGTCATCGGCGAAGAGGAAGTTGGTGCTGCAGGTGGCTAAGAAATGCAGTTACATTTGCAAGTCTGCTCTGTAATCGTTGACTGCAAAGACACTTGACTTATTTTTGTTTCCTTTCCATTTTTCCTGTCCTTCTCACTTTCATTTTCCCTTATTCCTTCTCGTTGTCCGTGCTGGTAGTGACTCTCTCTCCAGGGAGTGGGAAAAACGGCAGAACAAAGCATCGGAGGGAGCAAGCCTCATTGGGAGTCTGAGCTGGAGGCTTTGTAGGGCAGCCAGCTGGACATACAAAGAGAGTAAGAACGAGAGAGAGAGAGAAAGAAAGCAAAAGGGGGATGCAGAGCCGGAGAGGTGTAAGCGCGACCCAGGATATGGGTGTGGGTGCTGCCGAGGCTCACGGGAGAGGGGGAGGGATGAGGAGGGGAACGGGGTGAACGCTAGATCCTGCTTTGTGATCCACTCATGCAGAACTTTTGCCCTCACACCCCTGGCCTTCTATTCTCCAGCTCTGAGCTCTGCATGCCCACCCTTCACCCCTCACACCCCCATCTCCATTCCTGAGAATTTTTAATCTGATCGGTCTTGGATAAATGTTAGTCGTATCAATTGTTCCATTTTAGAATCTGTAAAGTATTCTGAAAAATAATGGTGCAAGCATCAAAAGAATTCCTGCTGGTTGCGGTCGGATGCAAAATGTCTCATTTATAATGTTTTATATTTTAAAATTATTTAATATTACTTTAAATTTTATTGACACCAAGTGCAAATATTTGTTGGAATATTGGCAGCAAACAAGTTTTTGATTTGAAACACTGAAATCTGATGGACTTAATCACACCAGGGGAAAAAAAATCGCCCAATAACATTTTAATAACTATTTTAAATTTTATTGACACCAAGAGCAAATATTTGTTGGGAATATTGGCGGAAAACAAGTTTTTTAAATTTGAAACATTGCATTCCGATGGACCTATTCACACCAGGGGAAAAAAATCGTCCAACAACAATTGTATTATTTTTATTTTTATTTTAATTAAATTTCATTTAAAGAGGGAAATATTTGTTGTAAATAACAGCAGCTAACATTTTCCTGACTTTTTTTTATTTTAGTTCATTCAATTTAATTTAATTTTTTTTTTTTAAATTAAGGTTGTTGTTTTGTTTTTGAAACACTGCATTCATACAACAACAGAACAAGGTAATGCATTTTTGTTTTCTTTTTGTCTAATAAAACTCACAGACCAAGATATAAGCTTTTGTTTCGCTTTGATTCAAGTATTATCATTCCCTACATATCCACTATCTTTACGATGACATAAGAGTTATTTTTTTCTACCTACTTTTTTTCTCCTTTCTGTCTCTCTCCTGCTCTTGCTTTAGGAAGATTAGTGTGGTCTCCATCCTCCTGAGCTGAAGATTAAGGCACTGTTTAAGGGTCAGCGTGAGCTGGAATAGCCCTTTGCAGGTCCACCCTGACACCCCATGGAGGGCTGAAGCGTGGCCATTTTTGGGTCCTCACTAGGGTCGCTCCACATGACCTGCTACCTGGCAGGGGGTACAGTGAAAAGAGAGAATTGAACGAATAAGTGACTAGTGTTTGAAACTCAAGGTCATGGCTTGCAATATGGGTGGTCAGGAAACCTAAAATAATACTTATAAAATAATAATTTTTTTAGGAACTTGTTCCACATAGAATACATTGCTTGCTTCTCTGAAGCAAATGAATTGAGATTTATGCGAAGTCAAAGGGGCAAAATGCAAAAAATAGGGCTGGGTAAAAAATACTGATTTTCTCGATTTTAATCAATTGTCATTTTTACGAAACAATATTGATTTTTAAATCCCAAGAATTGATTATTCTAGCCTGTTTTCAGAACGGAATATTGTAGCATGCCTCCTATTCAATAAATCACAGTAAGCTTTGTGATTTGTTATTTTTAATATAAACAAATTCTCAGATTTCAAATCTGTCCATTTTATTACAATATTCAAAGAATAAATACCGTTCTGGCTCTGTTTAAAGGAGAAGTTCACTTCCAGAACAAAAATTTACAGATAATGTACTCACCCCCTTGTCATCCAAGATGTTCATTTTTTTCTTTCTTCAGTTGTAAAATTGTTTTGTTTTTTGTTTTTTTCAGGAAAACATTTCAGGATTTCTCTGCATATAGTGGATTTCTATGGTGCCCCTGAGTTTGAACTTCCAAAATGCAGTTTAAATGCAGCTTCAAAGGGCTCTAAACGATTCCAGCCATAGAATAAGGGGTATTATCTAGCGAAACGATTGGTTATTTTCCAAATTTTTTTTTTTTTTTTACAATTTATATACTTTTTAACCTAAAATGCTCATCTTGTCTAGCTCTGCAAAACCTGTGTATTCCAGTTCAAGACATCGCCGCAGAAGTACCAACCCTGTGTTTACAAAGTGAACATGCAAAGAAGATCAAATGCCCTTTACAAAAAAAGGTAAAACAGCGATGTAGGGCGATTTTGAAGTTGGATAAGAAAATGAGATGGGAGTTTTATGCAGAGCTAGACAAGACAAGCATTTGAGGTTAAAAGGTATATAAATTATACATTTTTTAGAAAATGTTTGATCGTTTCGCTAGATAAGACCCTTCTTTCTCGGCTGGGATCGTTTAGAGCCCTTTGAAGCTGCATTAAAACTGCATTTTGGAAGTTCAAAATCACAGGCACCATAGAAGTCCACCATATGGAGAGAAATCCTGAAATGTTTTCCTCAAAAAACATAATTTCTTTACAACTGAAGAAAGAAAGACATGAACTTCTTGAGTAAATTATCTGTAAATTTTTGTTCTGGAAGTGAACTTCTCCTTCAATATGGAGTGACAAGTCACTGTAGTTCCTCTGCTTTAACCAGTTTCAGCACGATATAAGCATGAATGAACATCCGAAAGTATGTTAAAAGAAGTAGTGCAACTTACCGAAATCTATATCCTGTCTCATGTACACTCTTAAAATAAAGGTTCCAAAAGGGTGTTTTTGCAGTTATGCCATAGAAGAATCATTTTTGGTTCCTCAAAGAAACTTTCAGCATCCTTTCATTTTGAAAAACATTTTAAAAAACTAAAGATCTTTTTTGACTAAAGAACCTTTTCTGCATTTAAAAGGTTCCATGGATGTTCAAGGTTCTTCATAGAACCACTGATGCCAATAAAGAACCATTATTTTTAAGAGTGTAATCGCTCAATCAGTGTTCCAGCTGCGGAAAGTCATCAATATAACAGCCTGTAAACAATATGTCACGTAATGTCATATTTACCTCAGAAAAAAAACATTGAGTAACCATAAATTTGTTAGTCAGCTAGAAATAATGAACAGTAGAGAATAGCATTTTGTTAAACATATGCACCATATGACATTCATTATATTTTTTACTTTTATTCTATGTTAACCACTATGTAAATGTTTATATTTCATAAAACGAATTGGAGTAGAATTTTAACTTTAAGTTCAGTTTAGTATTATATTTTAACCTTCAACATTACAGTAATGCAGTACCAAATGAATCTCATGTATATTTCACAGCTTTAGCTGAGAATTTTTTTTTTCCTTGAGAAAATCTGTCATGTACTGTACCTTATATATATCCAAAATAATCTGTTTTGAATCACAAGCTTGTAAAGCAGAATCGAATCGAATTGTGAAATTTGTGTCAAAACCCAGCCCTAGTAAATATGTTTTATGCTTACTTTTAGGCACATTTTTTTCTTATGTAGAACACGAAACGTGAGTTTTTATGAATATTCTGGCCAATCTTTGCAATATAATAAAAGTGAACGGGTCTGACAATCTCCAAAACGACAAAAAAACATCATAATAGTAGCATAAAACAGGCTTGTGCTCTGTATTACAAGTCTTCTTAAGTCATACCACAACTTTGTCTGAGGAGCAAATTAAAATTCATTATTCACTAAAAAAACAAAAAAAAACAAAAATGGCACATTCATAAGATTAGTAATGATGTCTAATTAGTAAAATTAATCATTCAGATATTTACTGATAGATATCATCCAGATACTTAAAATGAATTGCCTGACCTGATTCACAAATCTAGTCTGAATGATTCATTCACAAATTAAATTGATGCAATGATCTGGAGCACCAGCTTGCTGGGAGAGAAGGTTATTAGTCAACAACGACATAAATTTTGGACTGTTCCACACATAAATCTATTGTAAGTCATCAGAATACCTTAAACAGAGAGCATGAGTCGTCCAAACTACTTTTTTGATACCTCTATGAGAGATTGAAGATATAACCCACGCAGAAACGAGTTCACACTGTGTATTTGTGTAAAAACAATGTTGTTCCACATCTGAGGTAATATTTCTATCGCCCACATCTCTGCCTGTGGCTTACAGTCTTAAATGAATTGGGAGGTTTGTAGAATTAAACCCCGATCAGGTCAGGTCTGTTAACTCAGCATGTTTCTTCTGTTCTTCTGTGCTGAAGCAGCAGGACTGGTGAGTGGAACACAAGACCAGACTGCATGAGACAAATTGCTTTCTCTGTCCCATTTGATTCAACCTCTGTGATGAGTGGGACACATACTGTGCACGCAGAAAGGTACAAATTTCTCCCTTTTTGCTTTTTGCCTCGTGAACGGTGAAAAATCTCTGACCGTATGTGAACCAAAAAAGAAGAAAAGAAAAGAAAAGGCCCGTGTCTTTCCTCATCCTCTTTGCTGCTCAGTAATCAAATTCAACTAGGTTTCTGTTGTCTGATAATTGAAATGTTTAAGTGTGAAAATCGAAATGATCTCCACTTCGAGCGAAATGTCTTCACTTCGACAAATGAGAACGTTCCAGTCGCGTAAGCGATTCGGTTCGCTCACCTCTCCTCTCTGCGTAAAACAGAAATTGTGTTGAGAAAGTGCGAATCCCCCCCAGACAAAAGCTGTCCCTTTCATGGCCGACAAGCAGCCAAAGCCATTGGAGAGGGTCAGTTTTGTTTGAAAACACTCCCTCTCTCATGCTTTTGAGAGAGTAGCTTGATGCAGAAATGAAGGGTGTCTACTTCTTCTTTTGTGGTGCGGGCCAATAGCAGTCAAGCAGTGCGTTTTCGACCGTTTGATGTTTTAAAGAGTGAGAGAGTTTGTCATTCTGAAGGATTTGATCAGTCGACTAGCAGACACTTGATTAATGGAACTGATCCCTTTCGGTATGGGAGATCCCCTTCCGTCCCCTCCCTGTTCGCTCCCGGGCCTTGTTTTCCGTCTTTGGGACGTGCAGAACGAATGACACAGATGTTGTTGGAGGAGACAGTCCCCGTCCCTCTCCTCCTCTCCCGCGCTCCCAGCATGGGGCCTGAAACTTGTTTTTCAATCATTGTTTCCGCCAACTTCTTTCCCAAAAGAGAAAAGCGAGGCGAGAAAGAGGAGGGAGAGAGCGGAGGGAGCGCTAAATAAAAGAGGGAGGGAAAGTAAATACAAAGCATTTGTGGAATATAAAGAAAAAACATTCTTTATAACAATCTCCCGATAATTTAGCACCACAAGGACTGAGGGGAGAAGGGTGGATCGTTCTTAACCGCATTTGGGATGGTATAGTGGAGGGTGCAGAGCCAGAGGAGAGGAGCTTTACGCTGAAGATGCAGGTGTCAGCATGGCTGCTGTGGGTGGCATGGCTGTGTACCTGGACCGAGGCTGCGCGCCAGTGCCGATGCCAGTGCGCATGCCCACCTGAGGAGGAGCAGGTGGCACAGAGATCAGAGAGGTCAGAGGGGAGAGGGCACCTTCGCCATCGCTTGATGCACCAGCGGCCGTCGCACAGGGACAGGGCCCATCGCAGGAAAGGTAAAACTTCTGGGAATTTCTGGGAATTTTAGTGAAGATTAAGCATTTGAATAATGCTAAATCTATACATTTGGAGGCAAAAGAAAAAAAAGCATTTTTGTCATTTTTATCCAGAACCCAACAGTGATTTTATTATTAACCTAATGGCTTCGGCAGCTGATTTCAGGCATATCAGCATGGGGTCCAAAGCATGAAATCAGAAAGACAGTGATAACTTGATAAAGTCTTTTTCACTTAATGATTTTCACTTGTGGACACTCTTGATTTAATTTACATGTGAAGAATTTATTAAGTAAGTGTGACGGAATCAAAGCGCATTACGTGTGCATGACTATTTGAGGTTTTACAGTTTAAAAAAAACGTTTGGTGGTGTAGTTTTTGATATAATTGACCTTTTAATGACTTTTGGAAATTTTATGGAAATTAATAACTGGCAGTGAAAAGGTTGCTGTTGAACCCATTTCCTATTTGCTATTTTTGGTACAGGTTTTTATTTATTTATTCTATGTTTAATTTATTTGTATTTAATTTATTTATATTTTTATACTATAACATTTTCATATTTTATTTTGTGTTTGAGCAGGGTACCATGAAAATTGTTTATTTCTAACATAAAGTTCTTGACCATTTGTTGCTTATGCTTTATTCCTTACTTTTGTCAGTTTTGCTATATAAAAAATGTTATGCTTAAACTCAGACATTGTTAAGAAATTCAAAGAGACTTATTTATGGGTAAAACGTGCTGAAAAGTTACTCTGGGCGCTAAATCAGCCTGGAGTTCTTTTGCGGCGCAGCTTTAATTCTGTGTTGTGGTATGCAGCCCCATAGTCCCTCAACATCTTTTGTTAGTCGCTGAAAGCTGGTGATCCACAGGCCATCAAGGCACTGCTCTCTGGATCAATATACGTGTCCATCAGTGTGGCCTGCTCTTTTAGGCCACACAATGGACAGTTCTCTAAACAGCACTTTATTTATATGTGCCTTTCGAGAAAATGAACTGCCGCCGCCTCTGCTTTTCTCTCCTCTGCTTTTCTTTTTGCTTTCTGTTTTCTCCTCACTCCGTCTCACCCCCTCAGCGACCGTATTTACACAGACTTAATTGTAATTGGAATTAGCAAGTGTTGCTCCTCAGTGCTGTTTCAACTCTACAGTAGCAGCTGTGCTTCACTTTCACGTTTTGTTTGCTCTTCATTTTTGCTGATCTTTTGGTTGTATTATTTAAGAAATCTATGAATCTACAGCACAAGTTTGTGAATAAAAAAAAAGTATAATGTGCAGTACTGGTTCATGTCAATATTTTCTTATCTTATGAGTTTAACAACTTTTCTGATTTATGTGGGATATTTCACGCTATATTTTTTTAATGGCTCATATGATGGTTAGCATCAGTTTGTATTATATATTAAGCAAGTTGTGCAGCTGGTGCAGTTTAGAAAGGAAGTTTTTCTTGGCTGTGAGGCTGTAATGCTTTCCTGTTTCTGTATGCTGTCATCACAAACATTTGATAGGTCTTTAGATAACACATTAAACTACTAACTTAACTAATGGTGATACCACAATAAACGCTGTCTAGAAGTTGTCACTATAAAAAAGTGAATGTAATACAGAATAAAAAATGACTTAAACACTCCTCGGTCGTCCCTACAGTATGTGCTAGTGTAACAAACACAATTTGGCCCAAAATATGCCCCATTGTTTAAACTTTGTCGTCTTGAATTCAAACCAAAACAAAAACAGAGGGCAAATGCCCGACTTCAGGAAACTTTAAATCACACGTGTGTAGTTTACCTCACCAATTGTTCTAGTCATTAGTTAGCGCTGGCTCGTCAGTCATCGGAGGTGTAAACACACTCCAGTCATCATTTCATCAGTCATCAGCTCCTGCTGCTGCTGCTCCAGTCACCGGGGCGGGTCTCGATCCGGATGGCGCTCTGTTCAACACTCATACTGACTGAAACGACAGAGACATGACTGTGAAACCTGTAGAGCTCAACTGAAATGCCATTCCGTTACAAAACCTGTAAAGCTATTCATTTTCGTCGCGGATTTGTAACGCGGAGAGTCTGACAGAACAGCGATGCGTTTGTTTATTGTTGGTTGAATTCGACTTGACGCGTAAAATGACGAGACAGTTTATCAAGCTCTGTTGGGTTTTTGGGATCATTTATAATATTGAAGGTAAGCACAAAGTAAAGTCTATCTAACTATTTTGTTTCAGTGTGTAACTGTCGCCAAGTAAGAGTTAAAGAAATCCTGTAATTAATAATATTTATTTATTTAACAAAAACGTTATTTCAATCCATACAGTTATATGTCTAACGGTTCTAAAGGATATTTCTAGAGAAACGATATTTTTGTTTGCTTGCTGTCTGCGACAGATACGGATACACGTAATTTTGGTATAAAAGCACAATACTATCTAGCAATGATTAGTTTTATTTAGGCTACTGGTTTTAGAACAATATCGAAATTAGATATTGGATTAATTTATTTCGGTATTATTATTGAGACTACAATGATAATAATAATAGTGCATATTTAAATTTATTTTTTGACGAAGTATGTTAATATTCTTTGCATTCCCATAAGAATAAATGGATGTAAAATGTTGATCACACAAACAGTATATGAAATGTTACTTTACCTTTGACCCCCGTCATCTTATGAAAGTTAACATTTCAGTCTATAATTCTTTACTTTTGTTACGTTATATGTATAAGATAATAAGTTTCATTTACCAGCTTTCCAGCTGTTTCCAGAAGCCCTCATAGACTGACATAAGCCTGTTTATAATCTATTGCAGAATCCATCTTTATGCACAAAACTTGTTTTATTATTTATTATTTCAAAGTCTCTCAAAACCCCATGTGGAATGTCACAATATACTGTGGAAACTTTGTAAACTTCCAGCATTTCCCCCAAATTCCTCTACAGTAAAAATGACATAGCAGGACTGCGAGACTCTTGATTTCCTCTCTTTCAGGAAACTGCCCCATCAGAGACAATAGAAACTTTTAATAGTAGAACACATTTTTGCCAAGAATGTAGCGCTGAGATTCTCTATTGTGCATTTCACCCTAGATTACCTCCTTTTTTATGCATCAGGAAAAGATGTAGCTTATTTCAGTATATGTTTAACAACATCAATTATGTTTTTCAAATTAAAGGGCCCCAAATCCGATAGACAACAAGGAGTTGTTGTACGACCAAACCAAATGCTTTTTTTGTTTCAAGGACACCCTCTCATGCACATGTGATTGGCATGTTTTGGCGTGAGAGTACAAAGAGACATTGTAGGACATTGTAAGTGGGGCCATTCCTGCACTTGGTGCACAGGTGACGGATGTCCTGTTGGTCTATGACTTTGTTTGTGAGTGCTGAGCTTTTGTTCCTCTCATAGTGGGAAAAACAGCCCCCCACTCTGACTCTGTTTCCGTTCTGTACAGGAAATGTGTTTCCCTTGCTCATCGCGGGGTCATCTAGCCACCCTAAACAAGAATTCAATGACCTCTCAGGATTGGAATTTGTTTAATGTATTTGTTTAGTGGAAGTCACGGCTGTTTGATTCTCCCTTTTTGTTTTTTTCAGGTTCCAGGACCGTTTCAGATAGCGGCCTGCCCCGTATCGTCCACCATCCCTCTGATGTGGTGGTCCGGGTGGGAAGTCCAGCCACACTGTCCTGTAGGGCAGAGGGAAATCCTGAGCCCACCATCCAGTGGCTCAGAAATGGCCAACCTCTTGACACGGACAAGATGGATGCGCATTCACAGCCTATCGTTTTACCAGAAGGAAGTTTGTTCTTCTTCAGCGTCGTCCCTGGCCGAAAGAGTCAGTCCCATGAAGCGGTATATGCCTGCGTGGCTCGAAACAGCGCTGGGGTCGCGACTAGCAGAAATGCCTCTCTTCATATAGCAGGTTTGAATCATGACAAAGTGTGATGTTTTCTAATATCAAATACCAATATGAAGTTGTTCAGAAGCTGAATGACTTTCTTCTGTGGATCATAAAAAAACATAACATACTTTGAATAACATTGTCCATACAATTAAAGTCAAAAACAATCCAAAACAATCTTGATGGTCAGTTCCCACGTAAACTCACCTGTTTGTGACCGACAGACCTTGATAACAATGAGTGACCCATCTGAAGGAACAAGAGGGTGAGGAAGCTTATTAAGATGGTTCATGAGATTACTGGAGATCAGATGTCAAAGTTTGCCTTCCTGACCGAAACAAACAGAGCACTAATTGAGCTCTGACAGCATGCTGTGTTTGTAGCCCAAACAGATTCCTCAGCTGGCTCGTTTACTCTGCATTCCACTGGATTGGAGCGGGACCAGATTGAGACATTAAATCAACTGTTGCACACAATGAATGTGCGTTTTGTTTACATCTATTTACTGCTAGATAATTTGAGACACCAACAAGCTACGTCAAGAGAGCTGACAATAGGCCTTGATTACTAGAGCAAAAAGGTTTGTTCTCTGAAATGTAGCAACTGCTTGTTAGCATTTACGTTCAGTTTTTTTCAGCAGCTCACCATTAGCCTTTATACTACTTTCAAAATAGGGGTAGGTAAGTTTTTTTGAAAAAACTTTACAATAAGGTGTCATTTGTTAACATTAGTTAATGTATTAACTAACATGAACGGACAATGAACAATGCATTTATTACACTATTATTAATCTTTGTTGATGTTAGTTTATGAAAATAGTTGATCATTGTTTGTTCATGTTAGTTCACAGTGCATTAAAGGAGAAGTCCACTTCCAGAACACAAAATTGACAGATAATGTACTCACCCCATTGTCATCCAAGATGTTCATGTCTTCCTTTCTTCAGCCATAAAGAATTTTTTTTTTTTGAGGGAAACATTTCAGGATTTTTCTCCATATAATGGACTGGTATGGTGCCCCAATTTTGAACTTCCAAAATGCAGTTTAAATGCGGCTTCAAACGATCCCAAATGCGGTTGTAAATGATCCAAGCCGAGGAAGAAGAAACGATCGGTTATTTTCATAAAAATAATACAATTTATATACTTTTTAATGTCAAATGCTCATCTTGTCTGTTTTTTTCTGGTTCATGACAGAAAAATTCCCATCTCATGTTCTCCCTCAACTTCAAAATCGCCTTATTTCACCTTTTTATCTTTTTTGTTCAGGGTGTTTGATCTTCTTTGCATGTTCACTTTGCATAGACTGGGTCGGTACTTCTGCAGTGATGTAGGATGATTTTGAAATGACTTTTGAAGTTGAGGGAGAATAACAATTGGAGTTTTTCAACATACCCTAACTGTCTTGAGGCAGGATACACAGAGTTCAAGGAGAGCAAGACGAGACGAGCGTTTGAGATTAAAAAGCATTTAAATTGCTTTTTGTTAATGAAAATAACCGATCGTTTCGCTAGATAAGACACTTCTTCCACGGTTGGGATCGTTTACAACCGCATTTAAGATCATTTGAAGCCGCATTTAAACTGCATTTTGGAAGTTCAAAATTGGGGCACCATACCAGTCTATTATATGGAGAAATGTTTAACTCCAAAAAACATAATTTCTTTACGGTTTAAGAAAAAAAGACATTAACATCTTGGATGACAAGTTGGCGAGTACATTATCTGTAAGTTTTTGTTTTGGAAGTGGACTTCTCCTTTAATTAATGTTAAAAAACGCAACTTTAAAAAAAATAATAATAATGCATTAGTAAATGCTGCAATTAACATTAACTAAGATTAATAAATGCTGTAGAAGTACTGTTCATTCTTAGTTAATGTTAACTAAAGTAGTTAAGTAATGTTAACTAATGAACCTTATTGTAAAGTGTTACCTTTTTTTTAATGTTTTTGAAGATTTGTATGCTTATAAAGGCTGTATTTATTTGAGAAAAATACAGTAAAAAATTCTTACAATTTAAAATAACTGCTTTCTTTTGTAATATACTTTAAAATGTATTTTATTCCTGTGATTATCATTTCTGTGAGTATCATTACTGCAGTCTTCAGTGTCACATGATCCTTCAGAAATCATTCTAATAAGCTGATGTCGTGCTCAAGTAGCATTTCCTTATTATTATCCATGTTGAAAACAGTTCTGCTGATTAATAATTTTGTGTAAGCCAAGATGCAGCATTTAATTATAAATAGAAATCTTTTGTAACAAATGTCTTTTCTGTCACTTTTGATCAATTTACTGCAACCTTGCTGTATTAAGCTCTTTCAAAAATAAAAAAATATGCTACTTACCACAAATCTTTGAACCGTAGTGTATGTTAAGTTTTTAGCATTATATATGTATCGAGAGAGACTATAGAATATATATAGAAAACTTATGGCGTGAGAGAGAGACTTTATGAAAAAAAAAAAAAAAATCACTCATTCTGACCATATGTGATTTTCAGCTCTGCGAGAAGAGTTCCGTGTCCAGCCCAGTGATGTGGAGGTGGCAGTTGGTGAGGTGGCTGTTATGAACTGCAGCCCACCTGTTGGACATCCTGAGCCTAACATAACCTGGAGGAAAGATGGGATCCTAATCAACAGCAGCAATGAACATTACACTGTGAGTGCAAAACATACTCCAATTTGACATTGTGTTCTTATTTTTTGGGTTTGGTTTGTCAGTTAAAGGAGAAGTTCACTTCCAGAATTAAAATTTTGTGATAATTTAATATGCTATATATGTTATCCACGATGTTGATGTGTTTCTTTCTTCAGTTGAAAATAAAGTTTTTAAGGAAAACATTCCAGATTTCTGCACATAGTGGACCAAACGGGTTGAAGGTCCAAATTGCAGTTTCAATGCAGCTTCAAAAGGCTCTACACGATCCCAACCAAGGAATAAGGGTCTTATCTAGCAAAACGATCTGCCATTTTCTTAATAAAATAAAAATGTATATACATTTTAACCACAAATACTCATCCTGCACTAGCACTGTGATGCACATTTGCGTCTTCATGCATTGCATAATCACATTGGAAAGGTCACGCATAGTTAGTTCGTATGTGTATTCCGGTTCAAAAAGGTAAGGTAGGGTGAAAATCTCCATCCCAATTTTCTTCACCAACTTTAAAGTCGTCCAACATCATTGTTTTACCTATTTTTTTGTGAAGGGCATTTAACTTTCTTGTAAACAGTGGGTCAGCCTACGTTCTGCCTCCGTCACTTGTTTGTGGTTACGTAATGCATGATGTCAAGCTAGTGTAAGACTTCTTCCTCGGTTGGGATCGTGTAGAGCCTTTTGAACCTGCATTGAAACTGCAATTTGGACCATTATATGAAGAAAAATCCTTGAACGATTTCCACAAAAACTTTAATTTCTGTTCGGCTGAAGAAAGAAAGACATGAACGACATCTTAGATGGCATAAGGGTGAGTAAATTATCATTTACTTTTTTTATTCTGGAAGTAAACTTCTCCTTTAAGGTCTTTTTTTTTAGAACTCTTCCCTGTGTATGTCTGTAGAGGGCAGTATAACACAGAAGGTGAATCACAGAAAGAGATGAGCTAGTGCTTCAGAACCCTGAACAGTGTGTTGTGTGCCTGGATGACATTATACTGTATTTCTTTGTATCTGCATGTATAGGAGCTGAATGGTAAACTGATCATTGCTCCAGCTCAGAAGAATGACTCAGGAGTTTACAGCTGTATAGCCTCAAACACAGTTGGAGTGAGAGAGAGCCGAGCAGCTCGGCTGTCTGTATTAGGTGCGACTCAGTCTTTGCTCTAAAAGATTATGAATAACTTTATAAAGCATGGAGACTCATACAATTGACCTCTTCCTCAGCTAAGCCAGTGTTGTTCCGTAAACCAGAGGATGTTTCAGTGCAGCTTGGAGCGTCTGCACAGTTTTTCTGTGAGGCCGATGGAGACCCCATGCCTTCTGTAGAGTGGAGCCGAGAAAAAGGACCTCTACCCAATGGCAGGTCAGATCATGCTTTAATAATATAGAACCAGTGTATAGTTATATATTCCCTTCTGCAATACCTGAAATAACCTCCAGACCCTTTAATTCCTTATATTCCACATTCCTTATATCACAATTGCATTTGCCAGATATTTAATCAACCCCGACCACAGTCTGCAAATCCACTATGTGACGGCGCAGGACATGGGCAGGTACACCTGCACTGCAGAAAATAAGCTTGGGGTGTCTGTGGCCAGTGCACAGCTTCTTGTAGAGGGTAAGAATGCATGTAATCAGTCAAATAACAGCACTTAAACCACTTCTCAGCATCCCATTTGTATTCTACTCACCATGTTGAGATAAGTGATGTCTGGCTATGTTACAGACGCAGGAAGCACAAGACTAAGAGACCTACACAAGGAGCTGTCTGCTTTACGTGTGAGCCTGGAGAACGTCACAGTTATGAGTACCGCCTCCAACATATCTCAAGTCATGTGGAGGGTAATGCAGTTCATGCACCACACTTTAAATAATTGTATTTTCTCAAGTAACATTTTAAGGTGTCATCACGTCATCAGCGTTCTCTCTTCTGTTGTCTTTCTGTTTGTAGTTGCAGTCGACTATGTTACAGCCTCATTATCTTGAAGGCTTTGAGGTGCTGTATCGCTCTCTCCTGCCGGCCAGCTCAGACTGGACAGCTCAAAAGGTTCCTCAGCCCGACCTTCACACACATGTGGGACCTCTGAAGAGAGGCTACAAGTACGAGTTCAAAGTCAGACCCTACGGCAGCAGCCTGTATGGCAGGGAAAGCAACACCAGACACTTACGAGTGCCAGAGATAGGTGAGAATCTAGAGCATCTTTTGCAAAAAAAAAAAAGGTACCATGGTAGTACTATATTTATATACCATGGTATTTGCATGGTAGTCCAGAGTACTTCAGACTAGGGTTTTATTGTAAACTAAAACCATAAACACTTGAAACAAATAAAAATTACTTGAAATAAAATAAATTAAAATATAAAGTAAATAATAATATAACATAAATTATGTCTCTTGATGAAATATGTAGTAGAAAATCCATTAAAGATTTATGTTATGTTAAAAAAATCCACATCATTTTATATATATTTTGGACAGTGGGGGGGGCATTATTACGATGACGTCAAATGGTTGCACTTGCTGAGCTACTGACACTACCTGTTGCTATTTTTACTGCAACACAACTTGAAAAATAAGATACTGATAGGATGATCACAGCTACTGAAAAAGCTTACAGGTAGCGATAGATATAAGCGTAGGCTTAAACCAAAAGCCGTACCCTAAATTTTTTCCCACAAGGAGTCTAAACGCCTCCTGATATAGAGTGAAATAAGCGCTGAGAAACTCCTTCAGAGGCTGCAGCATCATGACATGCGCCGGCATGTTTACATCCAGCGTTTTTTGTCTCGGCCGTTTGTAAGCTCTTTCAGTAGCTGTGGTCTACGAAAAGCCTCAAAGGCTTCAGGACTAAAGTGGAGAGGACAAAGACGTGGATTTTTAGGAAGTTTTATTCGTCCACAGGCATCTTCCCATTCTTTTCTCCTCTTCTTATCACTAGGAAAGCAGTGAAGACCTTACTTCTCTTGTTGCCCTTCGGCTGAAATGAAAATTACAACCAAAATACACACAATGTGGAGCTGTATCAGTATTTTATTTTCCGAGTTGTGTATTCAGAGTTGTGTTGTGGTACTAATAGCAACAGGTAGCGCCAGTAGCTCACTGAGTGCAGCCATTTCATGTCATTGAAATAATGGCGCCCCCAATATTTAAAAATATGTATAAACGATGTGGATTTTTTAAAATAACGTAAACCTTTCATGGGTTTTCTACTACATATTTCAGTAAGAGACATCATTTACGTTTTATTAAGCAGGGCTCTAGACTAATTTTTGCACTGGTTCCACTGGTGCACCTAACTTTTTTTCTTAGGTGCACCAGTACAAAAGTTAGGTGCACCCAAATGTTCGACCGCATCGCATTTAACACCGCAGTTTTACAGGTTCACTCGCTGCTGGAAGAGATCTGCGTTCAAACGCACACGATAGGCTAAAGCTCCAGCAAAAGTAATTACCATGAATGTGTCGGGGGAAATAAGGAGATACTCAAATGAATTATTAATAAACTAGTGTTTTCTGAGCCAGTGTCGCAAAGATGACGATCCTGACTCGCCATTTGCTTATTGGACGCGTGAGAGAAATGCATCTCTACGGATTTTATAATGAAAGATTTTTTGTTTTCGATTTGAATTTTTTAGCTTTAAAGCAGTAAAGTAATAATTTAAAGCTTTCTATAGATATATTTATCTTGACTGTAAGGCAAGTATTCGCTGAGTTTTGTTTCATTTTTGTGCAGCGCTCCTGTTCAACACCGAGACACCAGAACGCACATCTTGTTTGTTTTCTTTAATTTTTATAAAAGCACAACATTTTGTTGATATTGTGAGTGCACGCAAAACACAGTCCCGGATGATATATTACACTTACCTTTATGAGTAAAGATTATGGCGTATTTTAATTTCTTTGCAAGTGATTGCGCTGGCGCCTCCAAGTCCTGCAAACCGTAGCTTCTGCTCTACAACAAACGACTGTATCCGCATAATACATTCCGCATTTATCTAAGTTAAACTTTTAAATAACATTGCCCTTCACTATCTCTGATTGGTTTAGACCAGGAAATGGGCCTGTGTGTCTGTTGAACCACAGTCACGGAGACTTTTTTTTTTGCCCTCAAACGGCTGGTCGCACCGGTGTGACCTCAGATTTTTTTAGTCGCACCATTGAGAAATTTGTCTCACTCTAGAGCCCTGTTATGCCATACAAGTCTTAATACCCGGAGTTCCCTTTAAAAAATTATTAAAAAATGACAAAAATACACACCAAACTTACGAGATTACTCAGCCTGGACACAATAAATTGATCAGAAGTGACAGTAAAGACATTTATGTTACAAAAGATATCTGTTTCAAATAAATTATGTTTTTGTAACTTTTCTATTGATCAAATAATCTTGAAATGTATCTTGCTTTCCACAAAGACATTAAGCAGTATTATTAAGCTATTTTCAACAATGATAATAAAAATAAATGTTTCTTGAGCACCAAATCACCATATTAGAGTGATTTCTGAAGGATCATGTGACATTAAAGACTGGAGTAATGATGCTGAAAATTCAGCTTTGCCATCACAGGAATACATTTCATTCTAAAAATATATTAAAATCTAAATGGTTATTTTAATTTGTAATAATACTTCACAGTATTAATGTTTTTATTGTGTTTTTGCCCAAATAAATGCAGCCCTGGTTAGGCTTCCCAAACCATTGGACTATTAAAACCATGTGCCATCTGTAACCATGCGTCTTGTTTACAGTCCCCAGCGCGCCCCCTCAAGATGTGTCCATAACAATGCCCACTGACCGTAACGACACTGTGCACCTCAGCTGGGAGCCTCCACCTCATGACGCTCACAATGGAATCATTCAGGGATATCAGGTATTACTAGAGTAAAGGCACTCATTGTGAAACAATGCTAATAATGCCCTGAGAGGCTTTCTCTCCAGTAGATATGGAGAAAAGGGACTATAGATTTTTTTTTCTAGTTCCAAAAGATTTTTAATTAAAATTCATGTTTAATCAAAAGAAGCCTGGAAGCTGTTAAATAATGCCTATTTTTACCCTCAGACACTTCTAGACTGTCTGATCATCACATAAAAAATGACATGACCCTGTCAAATTTCAGATAGGCTGGCTGCCACAACACTTCAGAGAATAATTAGTCACTATAGAGTCACTATATTGTTTTAGTCCACAACTGACCACAAAATTGATGGACATTTTCCACTGATTTTTTCTTTGTGTTAGCAGAGACTGCTGCACCATTACATTTTGAGTCACCACTTCAGTCTATTATTGGGATATCATCAATATCATATTGACCTAAAATCCAGATAGATAGATAGATAGATGTAGCAGCCTGTTTGATTTTTCTATGCTGTTCTTTCTGACAGGTGTGGTGTGTGGAGTTTGAGGAACAGAGGTCTTTTAACTGGACGGTGGACAGTGGGACACACAGTATTGAGATCAGCACACTGCAGCCTGGCAGACTCTATTGGGTTATGGTGGCTGCCATTAATGGAGCGGGAGTTGGGGTCCAAAGTGACCCATACAAACTGCTCATAGGTAAACAAAGAAAATACAAACATATAAAACAATAAATTTAAAGCATAATCTACTCAATATGTTACCTGTTGCTCTCTCTTTCCCAGAGTCGAGGCAGGAGGTGACACCGTATCAGACAGGCATACTCAGTATGTCTCATTTCCTTGCTGTGATTAAAGAGCCGGTATTCATTGGCAGCGTTGGCACCCTCCTGTGGTGTGTTTTGATGATTACTGCCCTGTTTTTGTACAGGAGACATGTCAGAACCACTAAGCCGGGGGGCAAACACTCAGGTAACCTATAATAAAGTCTCAATTTACTTTCCTTTTTCTATGCAGACATAATCATACAATCTTAATTTTCACTTTCATTTATAGGCTTGTATAGACTGGAAAGTGAAGATCTCATCATCAAACACAGGTAAAAAAAAATTGTTTGATTTAAAAAAATAGTAATAGAAGCATAGTACAGTGATGGTAATACTATTGAACTTTGAAATATACCACAGTACTGCATTATAATGTAGTATGTTCATGACTTAATATCTCATTTGTCAATTTACTTTTTATCTCATAATTTCAACTGGGATAGTTCACCCAAAAATGAAAATTCTGTCATTAATTACTCACCCTGATGTCATTCCAAACCCGTAAGACCTTTGTTCATCTTCGGAACACAAATTAAGATATTTTTGATGAAATCCGAGAGCTTTCTGACCCTGCATAGACAGCAATGCAACTGATACGTCCATGTGACATCAGTGGTTCAACCTTAATATTTGAAGCAACAAGAATACTTTTTGAGAACAAAGAAAACGACTACCGACTGTTTTCAACAATTTCTTCTTTTCTGTGTCGGTCTTCAATGCGTTCACGAGAGTTGTTGAATAAAGTTGTTATTTCTGTTTTCTTTGTGCACAAAAAGTATTCTCGTAGCATCATAAACTTACGGTTGAACCACTGATGTCACATGGACTATTTAAACAATGTCCTTACTACCTTTCTGGTAGGGTGAGTAGTTAATGACAGAATTTTCATTTTTAGGTGAACTATCCCTGTAAGTCATAATTTTAACTGTTTATCTCATAATCATAATTTAAAATAGTGAAACAGGCATGAAAAGTGAAATAGGCAGCCTTATAATTTCCTTTCTAGAATGGCGGCACCAGACTCTCCATGGATCTCCGGAGGCTGGAGGCCAGATTCCAGCAGTGAGCCCAAGCAGGGCGTTTGGACTCCAAGTCAAGAGAACTCTGGCTTCCGGAGGACCAGTAAGTCACAATTTCAGTTAAAACACATTGTCATAACCTCCCCTCGAGTTTCAACCCTCATACTTCTCTTTTTTCCTCTCGTCATCTCTCTGGGTGACAGATACGTCCTCAAGAAGAACCTTCAAAAAAAAATGTCACCCCTGAAGTCACGAGTCCTCATCAAGTCTAATTACCATTGACATCTTGGCACATTATGTAAATCAGTCTGGTTTTTTTTTACCTCCCTACCGACAGCTCTGCCCATTACAGCTAAGAAGGACTCCAACCCCCTGCGGTCCGGCGTCCCGATTGTACCAGACAATTGTGGCGTCTATGGCACCTTCTATGTGGATCTAACCGGCAATGGACTGAAGACGTTTAACAGTCCAGGTCGCTGTCCCAGAGTGCCTCATGGCAAATCTCAGCTGCATAACTCTGAGACCGTTCGGATCTCCGAACCCATCGTCAAAACTGCCGTTGTGAGGGAAGTGCAGGCGTTGCCATGGAAACGTGCCCTCCCCACCCAGCCCAACATGGGAGTTCTAAAGGAGTCGTGGGAGAAAAATTACAAGCGTGGTGAGACATTCACTCATTCAACGAGTTATTCGCATTCACTTCGTTCAACACTAACACGTGTTTATCTACTTCCAGAGCTGCACGCGGTAAAAAGTGCACCGTTAATGCCCATGAATCAACAAGCACTGGCAGTCTGCAGTGCCCCGAGTAACCATCAGCAAAGATTCAGTCAGCACCCAGCAGGTTTGAACATCAGTGTCTTGTGTTTAAAATGCTACGCTCATTATACAATCTATTTATTAGATCTCTAAGCTGGTCTACATTCCCTCAGGTGGTGTATCGGAGCCTGTGAAGCCAGTGAGTTCTCCACGTATCCTGCACTACTCTGCCTCTCTGCAGCTTGTGGACATGTTACCCAGCCCTCCGCCTCTTCCCATGGAGGACAACCACAGCCTCAGCTCAGAGGACGAGTGAGAATAACACCTACATCCAAATCAAAATTTATTATGTAATCTATAAAAAGGATAGTTCACCCAAAAATTTAAATTCCATCATCAATTATTCACCATTCACAATTATTCTTTCCAAACACATAAGACCTTACCGTTTATCTTCAGATCACAAATTAGGTATTTTGGATGAAATCCGAGAGCTTTCTGACCCTGCATAGATAGCAACACAACTGACATGTTCAGGGCCCAGAAAGGTAGTAAGGACTTTGTTAAAATAGTCCATGGCCACATACATACTGCAGCTAAATTTGGTTGTCAGTTCACCTTTTACTTCTTAATCGCATTCTGTACACACATTCACTAAAATACAGGTGTGACAACCGCATTAACACCCGAAAAATACAGGTAGTGACAACCGCATTTACAGAAATTCTATGCAGTGTGTACGGAACTGAACTGAACTACTGTTTGTTAATGAGGTATTTAAATGTGCATCAGAAAGCTTGTGAGATGCAAGAAAACAGTAAAAGAATTCTAGTTGTGCAGGGCTAGTTGCGCTCAGTAGCCCTGCGGTAAACTGTCATTTTTGCCAGATCTTCATAGAAAAAAAAAAAAACAACAACAAAGACAGGCACAAAAAAAAAAACACTTAAACACCCAAATGCTTTATGTTTTATAACACCAAGAAAATCATATATCTCATATCCACAACAGTCCAATTTATTAACTTCATAAAGTGCCTAAGACCAAACAACTTACCTAAAAGCACTTGTAAATATGAGGACATGGCAACACTGCAAGACATCGCTCTCTAAAGCAGCTTCCCATGCATATACAAAACACAGAATGTCTATCAGCGGTAGTTAAGTTAAAATTGATGGACAAAAAGAGTCAGACGGACAAAAAAATGGCAGATACCATATGGATAAATTATTATTCACTCCTGCAAGACATCAAAATGTAGCTATGGGCCCATGTGACATCAATGGCTCAACCGTAATTCTATGAAGCCACGAGAATACTTTTTGTGTGCAAAGAAAACAAAAATAAAGACTTTATTCAACAATTTCTTCTCTTCTGTGTCCGTTTTACCATTTCAACTAAGATGATTAAGGTCGTTAGTTTGTTTTCTTTGCGCACAAAAAGTATTCTCATAGATTCATAGAATTACAGTTGAACTGCTGATGTAAAATAGACTATTTTAAGGATGTCCTTACTACCTTTCTGGGCCTTGAACATGGTAGCTGTGTTGCTGTCTATGCAGGATCAGAAAATCCTCAGATTTAAGATTTAATAAAAAAAAATCTTAATTTGTGTTCAAAAGATGAACGAAGGTCTTATGGGTTTGGAACGACATGAGGGTGAGAAATTTTCATTTGTAGGTGTTGAATATTACTTTAGAAATTCTGTATATATATATTAATAAATGTAAACATTTCAAACTGTATAAATCACTGGTTAGTTCCGGTAAAATAATTGAATTTGACTGTAAAGTGGTATTGTTATGTGGATTAAAAGTATCAACTTTGTAAAATAGGAGTAATAACAAAAAGCACAAATTAAAGCTGCAAGCAGCGTTGAAAGGGCCCTCACACCCGGGCTCACCACCACCCGGTGGCTTTAGGAAAACAGTGAACGGTGGGCAATATGCATTTAAATTGGTAAATATACAAAGAATATGTCAAAGTTATTTATATGTGCCAAACTTCCTGCTACCAGGTGGTGGCACTATGACTATAACTGGATAGTCAGGCCAGCACTTTTATCAAACATATGAAGTTTGGTGCAGATTAAACATGGTATGTTTGAGTTAGTGCAAAGCATGATGTATCCTGTTCCCAACAGGTGGCGCTATGATTAACTGAACATTGGCCTTTAGATGTCTTCAGTCCAGGACTCTTACCAAACATGTGAAGTTTGGTGCAGATTGGACATTGCATGTTTAAGTTAGTGTAGAACAAGTCATTTATTGTTGCCAGCAGGTGGCACTAGGATTATAGCAGAATACTGGCCTTTAGCTGTGTTCAGGCCAGGATTCTTATTGAACATCTGAAATTTGGAGCAGATAGTTGGCTGAGTTACAACGCATTCTTTTCCCACGGCGAACAACTTCTATTGTAAATTTTCTTCTTCTAATGTAAATTTTCACCACTTTTGGCATCTGTGCAAAGTTTCATGAGTTTTTGAGCATGTTCAGGCCCTCAAAAATGTGACTTATTTTGGAGAAGAAGAATCTGAGCAATTCTAATAGGGTCCTCGCACCACCGGTGCTTTTGCCCTAATGAGACAATCATTGACATGCTAAAAGCATTTGAGCTATAAAATGAATGTAGGAAACAAAACTCTGATAATTTGGTCTGGAAAGAGTTTGTTGCAAGACATTTGCAGGTGTCTAGGGAAATCAGAGCACAGTATTTGACATCTGAATCTATAAAAGAGACATGAGATCACTGGGGTCTTTGCCTCAGCAGAAACATCTGACAAGCTATAAATTCATCTATTTTCTCTCCATTTCGTCTCGTAGCTATCTAGGAGAAACAACTAAAGATATGAAAGTGATCTCATTTGTGATTTTTCTTTCCTACGGGCAACAGTATTCCGCAGAATGCTTTGAAGATTTAGCTTCCTATTTATCAGAGAGTTCAATGCACAGGAACACACTAGAACTTTAGATAGTCTTTCGTCTCACTGTGGCTTCTTAAACGGTGACAAACTAAAGTGTTTCACCATTCTGTCATAGCAGGACGTGAGTGGTGTAAAATGACTACTGCCACAGAGCTGAAGATTTGTGTCCATTTCTCACAGACCTGTGAGGGGGTTGTGCCCTTGCTGGTCTGTAATGACAGTGTCTGTGACAATACCGTGTCATTATACCATGAGAAAAGAGAAGTCTACTACTGTCTCTGCTCTCAGACTAAAAGACTGGAAAACAATTTAGCTTGTAGCTCAACTCTAATGGACAGGGAGTTTGAAGGGGAAATGACCCACACCATTTATTAGAAGGTCTGTAAGTGGGAGGAAGTGTGTTTTAAATGCTGTAGGACACAGACAGGAAGCTTCTTCCAGCAGTGCACACTGAGGCTGCAGGCATCATGATAAAAGAGAAAGAAAAAGTGGATAGCTGGAAGGGGCACAAGATCTGCCCACTCACAGGGTCCCAAAATCAGACAAATCTGATGTCAATAACACAGACATATGGACACAAACACGTTCCTAAAAGATTTAGTTACTGATCAGAAAGGAAAAATTATTAACATGCTCATATACAGTTGAGGTCAAAAGTTTGTATGCACCTTGCAGAACCTGCAAAATGTTCATTTTACCAAAATAAGATGGATCATACAAAATGCATGTTATTTTTTATTTAGTACTGACCTGAATAAGATATTTAAGATAAAAGTGTATATTTAGTCCACAAGAGAGAATAATAGTTAACTTATTTTGTCTTCTGGGAAACATGCAATTATCTTCTGTAGCTTCTGAATGAAAAAAAAATATATTAGCCAAAATAAGAAAAATGTACACATCTTCATTCTGTTCAAAAGTTTACACCTCTGGCTCTTAATGCATCGTTTATCCTTCTGGAGCATCAGTGAGCATTTGAACTTTCTGTAATAGTTGCATATGAGTCCCTCACTTGAGCTCAGTGTGAAAAGATGGATCTCAAGATTTTTCTGAAGAATAGCAGGCAGCTTAACTGTTCAGGACAAGCAAGGGACTCATGAACAACTATCACTGGAAAAAAAAACAGCTGTGGATCATTCAGGTAACAACACAGTATTAAGAAGCAAGTGTGTGTGTGTAAACGTTTGAACATAGTAATTTTTATAAATTAAACTATTATTCTCTCTTGTGGACTATAAGTAAACATCTTTTATGTGAAATATCTTATTCAGGTCAGTACTAAATAAAAAATAACATGCATTTTGTATGATCCCTCTTAATTTGGCAAAATAATTAACATTTTGCAGAGGCGTATGTAAATTTTGACCTCAACTGTATCTCTGATCCCTCAGGTCTACCAAGTCCACCAAGTTGACAGTTGACATTGGCTCTCAGCAGTCTGTGTGTGCTGCCTCTGGGCTCCAGGGTCCTGCTACGGTTACTACAGGCTGTCCAACCCACCACAGCCCATCCCAGCCAAGCCCGACCTACAGTCACCTGTCCACGGCCTCCTTTTGTCTCTCCAACGATGACTACCAGGACACCACACTCAGTACTCAGGGCCACACTCAATACATGGAGATCAATTCCAAACCACGGAGACAAAGGTAAAAGAACACCTGAATGAGCATTTATGTGAAGGGAGTATCAAGACAACGTCTAATTTTAATGTCTTCCAACAGTACTTCCCATCAAAGTTCTCCATCAATGCCCCGTCCGTTTTCTCCCACGCCCACGTTTGGTTACATCTGCGGGCCTGCTGACCGGGAGATGGATGACGAGCAGGAGTCTCAGGCGATGGGCCTCAGGAGAGCCACCCTGAGGAGCACACCCTCATCTTGCTGCAGTGAATGGGAGGATTCATTGTGGAACGGCTGGGGTTCAGTGTCCGAGAGCAACGTGACGAGTGCTCGAACGAGTATCATCAGCTCATCTGACTGCTCGTTCATAAACGATGCGAACTTTGCCCGCGTCCTGGCTATGACAGCCGAATCCATGAGCGGTACTTTATCAGGCAAGATATAAACTCTCTTCAACCTCTGTAGAATTAGGTTGTTTTAATTTAGTCTCCACATGATTAAAGTACTAACAAGTACAGGTGCAGCTGCCAGAAATGTCCACTAGGTGGAACAATCTGCTCATGCAGTTGATGTTCTATCAGTAGGTCCACACAAATTCACCACCCCTGAAAGCTCTGCTAATATCCACAGAAATAAAATAAAATAAAATATGTGGCTCCTAAAGGAGTACATGTAAATTTTTTGGCTAATTTTAATCAAGCTTTGAAGTACCAATAAGATTGTAGCACTCTTACATCTTAAGATCTTATATTTTACCTTGTTTAAAGATGTTTTGCAAATTTCTTCTTGGCAAACGTACACCACCAGTCAAAAGATTTATAATGTTGTTTAAAGAAGCTCTCTTCTGCTTACCAAGCCTGCATTTATTTGGTCCAAAGTACAGTAAAAACAGTAAAATTTTGAAATATTTGTACTATTTAAAAGAACTGTCTTCTATTTGAATATATTTTAAAATGTAATTTATTTCTGTGATCAAAGTTACATTTTCAGTATCATTAATCCTGTCTTTAATCCATGATCCTTCAGAAATCTTTCTGATATGCTGATTTGCTGTTCAAGAAACATTTATTATTATTATTGTTGTTCTTGTTATTATAATTATTATTATTATGAATATTTAAAACAGTTGAGTACTTTTTTTTCAGGATTCTTTGATGAACAGAAAGATCCAAACATCAGCATTTTTACTGAAATAAAGATTTTTTTTAAATGATAGAAATTAATACTTTTATTTAGCAAGGATGCTTTTAATTGATAAAAATTGATGATTTATAATGTTACAGAAGATTTCTATTTCAGATAAAAAATTCTACTCAGCTGTTTTCAACATAATAGTAAGAATAAATGTTTTTGAGCAGCAAATCAGAATTTTAGAATGATTTCTGAAGGATTATGTAACTGGAGTAATGATGCTAAAAATTCAGTTTTGGAATCACAGATATAAATTACATTTTAAAATATATTCCAATAGAAAACAGTTATTTTAAATAGTAAATATTTTTAAAAATTCTACACTTTTTGCTGTACTTTCGATCAAATAAATGCAGGCTTGGTGAGCAGAAAAGACTTCTTTAAAAAACATTAAAAATCTCACTGTTCAAAAACTTTCGACTGGCAGTGTAAGTTATTTATAAATCTGACCACGTGAGTTGCCAAAACTGTGATCACATTTGAACTTTTCTTTGCTGCTCACCTGCTTTTCTCAGTTCATCATTGTTTGTCACTAGTTTTCAGCTCTGCAGGGCTATAAAATTATTCTGCGTCATTTGCATAGTCAACAATAAACATTAACTAAATATTTGCTTCAATTCAGTTCTTTTGGAACGATTCATAATTATGTAAGACATAAACAGTCTATATACAGTGCAACCAAAATATTTTGGCACTTTAGTCACACATAAAAATGTTTTATGTCATTGCATTACATAACAAGGCATTAACACAAATGGCTTTCATTCTATAAAAAACAGCCCAAGCAAAAAAAAAAAAAAAAAGGCAGCATTTCACAAAAAAGACATTAGTTGGATTTTAAATGATAAATGAAGACGATGCTTTTGGACACTCAGGTTGTCAAATTTTAATGGAACATGTTCGTAGGCAATTTGATAAACTACTCCTGCCTTCAGCTTGAGACCAGTATGCTAAAAAATAACAGCAAAAATGGCTTATAACAATGAGGTTAGTTCTGAGAAAAGCTCTAGCATTATTTGATATTTGTTATCTAATTCAATCACATTCAGACAGTTTGAAGTGTTATTTACGTACTTTTTCGAATCGTTACATAACTAGAAGGGAAAAGTGTATTTGGGATGAGCATTTTCATTGTCAAATCAGATTTGCGTGGCATTGCAGCATTATGCTTCCCAATGAGACAGTGAAAAATAGCAGCGCTACTTTGGTACAATGAGAAATAATGGGATTTGAGGGCCTGTCTGCAAATTGTCTGTGCTCCCCCACTCCTCTCTGAAGTTTCAGCAAATCAATCACAGCTTTCAAAAGAGAAACCTACAGGGACTTTCCTCTCTCCATTTGCTGATTGTTTCCCCCTTTCACTCTCGCCCTGTCTATCTTTCAATCTCCGTGAATGTATCAAGTTAAATGACTAGTGCATTGTAACTGATGAGTCCAGTGGCGTTGTGCGTTATCATTCAGTGTTATAATGGTAAAATTGACTTGTATGTCTTTAGACGTGTTAACAGATTGCTTTTCTTTCTGCATGTTGTACCTATGTGCATGCGTATGCATTCATCTCCCTCGATTTCCTTCGTGATGTGTGTGTGATCATGCATTTTTTGCAGATTTCTCCCCGCCTGCATCCCCCCTGAGCGTTCTGTTCCCCCCTCGAGAGTGTTTTGGAGAGGTGGAGCCGCTGCCCGTGTGGGACTGGAGCACTGCGTGGGTGGAGGAGTTGGAAGCCCAGTTTAAAGCCTCTAGAGAGGCCAGAAGAACCGCTACATCTAGCCGACACTCAGGCATTGAGCACTGGAGAGGACATCTGGAGACCCCCTCGCATCGATGATCGACTTGTACATGCCTAGAGGTCGTTTATGGACTACATTTCCCTGCGTTCCTCAGGGCAACCCCCCTTCCTTGTAGTTTCGACGGGCTTGGGTATGTTGCAAGGTCAATTAAATAGAAGAACACACTGCTGCAAGGTACAGTAGGCGCAGTTTATATGCCACTTTCCATATGGACAGTTGAGTTGTACCACACTATAATAAAGACTATTGTACAGGACGTTCATATTGGCATTCAAAGAAATGTAAATAAACCAATTTTATTTAATAATCCTCCACATACAATTTTATAAAATCATATACGCTTTTATATGACAGAGTTATCTAAAATACACAGGAAATATTATACAAGACGTTTTTGTATTTTAGGTTCATTTTTTATTATTTTATAATTAAAATACATTTCTTTTTTATTTTTTTATTTTACTTTAAAATGTTAGTTAATTTTGCATTTAAATTTGAATATAATTGAACTAAATGTTAGCATTTTTAGATTAATTTTTTTTTTAATAAAAAGATATTTTTATTGTTGATTATTGATTTTTTTTTTTATATATATATAAACGTAGTTTGTTCGGTAGACGTTTTAGTCAGTTTTTTTATGTTATAAATATTCCTCACAATTGCTGCACTACTAAAAAGTCAGTTTAACTACTTTATTTTTACTAATTGCCTTTTTAAAGTCAATAAAAAGATTATTTTATCGCAAGTATCTGCCTTTCGGATTACTGTGGCATATGTTTGTGTTTGATGCATTTGTGTCCGACTGTCTCATAGTTAAGGGAGCACGAGAGGTCTGTCAAGAGAACATGTACGGCCCGCCAGAGCGCTAATCCTCACCGCAAGCTAGCAGAACCAAATCAGACAACCCTAGACACCCGCTGGACACACACACGCACACACACTCGCAGAAAACACAAGTGACCATGGCATGACTGCAGAGGGATTATCGCTTGTCCCCTTCTCTCTCTCTCCCTACGGCCATATGCTTGGCACAAAAACACACCTCCCCCATTACACACTTTTATGCGTGTGCACACAAACACACTGTTCGGATCTACAGCCTTGAATTTGTCTATGGCCAAAAAGGCATCTTTTTATAGCCTGCTGGTAATCCTTTGACCCAGTTTGCCATGCAAGAGCACACTAATACGGTACCAAGTTTTGCTTCTCTCTTGCTCAGTTTCTTTCATTCATTCACCCCACATTTGTCTGCGAGGATTATTTGGCATGGAACTATTCTTTCTTATAACATGATTAGGTTTTTAAAAGTACTTCTGATCAAAATGCTTGCTGGTAAGCGATTGAGAGAAAATATTTCAACTAAATTTTTGCATTTTTTACCTCAATCCACCAGGTAAAAATAAAGTCACATTTGTGAGATATAAAGTCGCAATTATGAGAAATAAGGCTGCAAATACAAGAATTAGTCACAATTGTGAGAAATAAAGTAGCAATTCTGATATTGAGTTGCTAATATGATAACTAGTAACAAACATGACAAATAAAGTCCTAATTATAAGACATGAAATTGCAATTGTGAGATATAAAAGTGCAATTATGAGAAATAAAGTAGGAGAAATAGTTAATATAAAGTCAATGCAGGAAATTAAGTCGCAAATGTTAAATATAAAATTGCAAATACGAGAAAGTCAGAATTGTGAGAAATTAAGTTGTAATTAAGAGAAATAGTTGCAATTATGATATAAAGTTGCAAATATGAGAAATTAAGTCAGTTGTGACAGTCAACTGAAATATATTTTCAATTATAACAAATAAAGTAGCAATTGCAAGTACTGTATGCAACTATGGCAACTAGTTTGTTACTAGTTGGCATAGTTGCATAGTTGCAATTGCTACTTTTTTGACAAATGATAAAATGACAAATAAAGTCTCAATTATGAGACATAAAGTTGTAATTGTGAGAAATAAAGTTGCAAATATGAGAATTACTCACAATTATATAAAATAAAGTAAAAATTCTGATACAAAGTTACTAATATGATAACTAGTAACAAACGTGACAAATAAAGTCCCAATTATGATACATAAAGTTGCAACTGTGAGATATAAAACTAGCTATGAGAAATAAAGTTGCAATTTGTGAGATGTTAGATATAAGGTTGCAAATATGATAACTAGTAACAAACATGACAAATAGTCCCAATTATGAGACATAAAGTTGCAATTGTCAGATATCAAAGTGCAATTATGAAAAATAGTTGATGTAAAGTCTATGCGGGAAATTAAGTTGCAATTGTTTGATATAAAGTTGCAAATATGAGAAGTTTGCAAATATAAAAATTGGTCACAATTGTGAGAAATAAAGTAGCAATTCTGATATAAAGTTGCTATTAAGATAACTAGTAACAAAAATAAATAGATTGTAAAACAAAGTTGCAACTGTCAGGTATAAAAGTGCAAATATGAGAAATAAAGCCACATTTGTGAGAAATAGTTGATATAAAGTCAGTGCAGGAATTTAAGTCACACATGTTAGATATACTGTAAAGTTGCAAATATTAGAAAGTTGCAGTTGTGAGATATTAAGTTGCAAATACAATAAATGGTGTCAAACATGAGTCTCAGTTATGAGATAAAAAGTTGCAGCTGTCAGATATAAAATTGCAAATTTGAGAAATTCAGAATTGTGAGAAATAAAGTTGTAATTATGAGATAAAAAGTTGTAACTGAGATATAAAATTGCAAAATTATGAGAAATAGTTGCAATTATAATATAAAGGTGCAAATACAAAAAATTAAATCACAACTATGACAATCAACTAAAAAATATTCTGAGAAATAAAGTAGCAATTGCAACTATGATAACTAGTTTGTTACTTGTTATCATAGTTGGTTAGTTGCAATTGCTTCTTTATTAAAAAATGACAAATAAAGTCCCAATTAGGAGACATAAAGTTATGAAATATAAAATTGCTATTATGAGAAGTAAAGTCGCAATTGTGAGAAATAGTTGCAATTATGATATAAAGTCAATGCAGGAAATTAAGTTGCAAAAGCTGCAAATATGAGAAAGTTGCAGTTGTGAGATATAAAGTTGCAAATACATTTATAAAGTTGCAGCTGTCAGATATAAAATTGCAAATGTGTCAGAATTGTGAGAAATAAAGTTGTAATTATGAGAGAAAATGTTGCAACTGTGAGATGTAAAGTTGCAAACACAAGAAATAAGTTGTAATTATGAGAAATTATGATACAAGGTGGCAAATACAAGAAATTAAGTCACAGTTATGACAGTCAACAGAAATAAAGTTTCAATTGTGAGATATAAAGTCACAATTGTTAGATATTTAAAAAATGCAATTATGAGAAAAAGTCACAGTTGTAAGTAGCATTGCCTTTTATTATTACTATTATTATCATTTTGGTGAAAAAGGGTTTTGTTTGCCAAAAAATAAATAGTTTGTTTAACATTCATTTGATTAAAAGATAAATTAAATTCATATTTTATACCTTCTTTTGTTCTTTTATGCCCTTTTCTTTTGCTGGTGTAAAAATGAAGTGTAATAAGTTGAGTTGTTTTTATGCATTCAAATAATTAGACATGCTTAAACAGAATTTGGTAACAACAGAACATATTTCATAGGCCTCTAAAAATGTAATTTTTGTTAAACTTTTAATAAATTAATGTTGAATTGTATACGTTTTATGATTTTAATTGATTAGGCATGCTTTTTGATTAATACCATTTAATTTAACCATTAAAAAGGAATCTAGAAAAATTAAAACGGAATTTAGGAAAAAATAAAACAGATTTCTTAGGCCCTACAATTAATAATTTGATGTATCATTCAGTACCACAACATTTTTCTGGACGAGTTTTGCGGCAAAGTTTAATACTTAATGTTCAGAATTTGTTCACATGTTTAACCCTAAATATAAGTGTATAGTAATGACTATACAGTAGTAATGACTTAGCAAGTAACACTAACTTGCTAAGGAAATTTAAACCCAAACGTCATTGTTTCCAAATTTCTGCCAGACCATTTCTAAGTTCTGTCAGCCCCAAATGTTCCCAGGAATATTTAGCACATGGGACAGATTTCCAAGGTAATGCATTGCGGCTCTAAATTATCGGCTAAATTGACATTAATGTCCAACACCTGAGTCATCATCTCTTTCGCCTGCATCCGTCAACACACTAAATGAAAATTAAAGCCCCTGTGTGGCTCGCCATCCAGTCGAGTAGGTTTACCCCAGGTCCTGTGCCCAGTCGGAGGTTCAGAGGCGGGTGTGTGGAGATGAGAAATGGCAGAGTGTTTTGCACAGACCCCATGGGATCCAGCCTTCTGTTGGCCTTCACTGACCCAGATCAGCCCTGAGAAAGATTAAACTCAAGGGTCCTTCTGTTCCCTAAAGCTTGCGTTCCACAGGCAGGGTACACAAATCCAAGCCAGTTCGACTGGAGCTGCAGAGAGAAAAGAAAAAGCATTTATGTGCAATTGGTCAAGAATTGCAGAAATTACACCAAACAGTCAACTGCGTATTCAAGAACCTCTCACGGGCCGATGGTTTGGTTTATCTCAGAGGCGCAAACATTGCTCACTCGCCACATAAATGAGTCCTCGTACCTAGCAAACAGCTCGGCAGCTGTGCGGCTCTAAACGCTAATATCATTCTTTTCTCGTCTCTAAAGAGCATTCAGCCGTTTTAACCCGGTGTTCGTCGTAAAACATCTTGACATTGATTTCAAAGCCAAATGCCAAAGCTGCTGTTTTACTAGCTTGTTTGAACATTGTCCTCTTGGTTTTAATGTGGCAATTGCATGCGCTTTGCATACATTAAATGAACAATGAGGTTGAAGGCATCCATCTCAGGGTTCTGTAATTAACATGGAAATGGGAGAATGGTATTTTGACTGCGCCTTGCTCCCCTCTGGCCCTCCTGGGCGTGTCTCCACTGACACAAAGCTAATGAATGAGCTAGTGATTTATGGGTAGTGCGTCTCCACTTAAGGAAGAGTGCGTGTCTTGACTACTTGGTCTGAATTCTAAGGAGACCTTTAAAGGTGAAAGCTCAGATGATCTCTGTACCCTCTACATCTCTTCAAGAAATTGCATCCTCCATGTGAGCCACCTCTAGCGTTCATCCATCAATATATTAAAAATAATATAATCATAACAACCTTAGCCAGGCTGCTCAAAACTTAAATCCTATTGTTTTTGAGATTTAGAAAGTGTAATGGCACAAATGAGTATGTACATGGTGATGCTGACCAGAATTTTGCCAAGTGGAACATGTTTCTGGATCAACAGCCCTGTTAAAAAGGGGTGTTTACTTTCATCTTGCTCCAACACCTGCCTGGTATGTTCTAGCAATCAAGCAGACTTTGATTAGCTGTTTTTTTTTGTTTTTTTTTTAAGGTTGGAGCTAAACTCTGCAGGAAGCACCCTAGCATTATTTTAATTGTATTTATTATTTTTTATTTCTTTCTACCCTGTTTGCTTGAATCGAGTGTTTTCACAACGCGTCATCAATCGGTCATATTGGTGGCACTGAATGTAAACAGTGCCACTGAACTGAACTAAACTCACATATTTAGCTGATTATTGCTGCTGAATATGGTCAATTATTGTCATGTTTTTGGCTGGACCAACCAGGAAAAACATTTGGAGTACTATAGACTGCCAAAAGTTATAACAAATCAAGAAGAGTGCAAAAAACTGTCTGAGGAAAGGCGGCGTTTGTGGTTGGCAAAACTGAACCAGGATTTCCAGGGTAAGAATCTTGACAACATTAGTGTTTGTTCTTATCATTTCCGGTCAGGTAGGTAAAATATTAGCCTAGTATCTTTATTAATATGTTCGTACATATCTTTACCACCTATTAACTTTAGTTTGTCAAAATACTGTGTCCTTTCCTGCTTACTAAGTCCTTCTCCATATGATTTAGAAGCTTCCACACATTGTTTCAGTGGTTTAGATAGCAAAAAAAGCAGAACAATGTATTTAGTAGTACATTAACTGTGCAAACCATGCTGTAGTTTACTGTACATTCGAGTATCGCCAATATGGCCAAACATCTGATCAAATGATCAAATCATGACGTAAGTGCAAACGCTCTATACTGTTCAAGAATTACAGGTGGGAGCTTAGTCCATTCTAAGATTATTTATTTATTTATTTATATTTGTTAATTTTTTAATGACAATTGGTTCTATTAACAGTTTTTGCAATGTTCAGTCTTGCTATTTTTATTAAATAACACCGCTATAAAATATACAGCGCGAAACAAAACATCAGTGTAGTTCAAATACAGGGTGCTCGCTGCAGAGCCAAATGGGAGGAGCTGGAGCTCTAGCTCCCCCTCGCTGGATGTAATGGGTGGAGGTAGACACCCCAACCACACCCTAACCCTACCCCTTACCCTATCACTAAACATAACCCCACCTATTTAGTTCCACAGAGGTGGAGCTGGACATCCAGAGAGGGGGAGCTGGAGGCCATTCGGCTCTGCAGTGAGCAGTACTTGAACAAATGACTCTTGTGAACCGGTTCTGTGTAGTGAATCAAAAGACCAATTCACAACACTCTGACAAACACCAACAAACAAGCTGGCCGTTGGATTGACAATTTTATGAGATATAACTGTCACGTTCACACTGACCCAACAGACACCAACAAACGCTGACTGAACATGTTCAGTCGAGTGAAAACAAACTCTGACCAATGGCAACAGATGCCCACAAGGGTAACAAACTAATCCAACAAAACCCAACAAACGTGTTTGTTGCCGTTTGTCTGTGCAGTGTGAACTGGCCTAAATACCCTGCTGAAAAAAACAGCTAAAACCAGCCTAAGCTGGTTGGCTGGTTTTAGCTGGTCATCCAGCCTGGTCTTTGCTGGTCATAGCTAGTCAGCATGCTGGTTTTAGAGAGGTTTTGGCCACTTCCTTATCTGGTCAGGCAGAGAGACCAGCTGGAACAACCAGCTAAAACTAGCTTGACCAGCCTAGCCAGGCTGGGAGACCAACTAAAACCAGCTTAATCCAGAGTAGCCTGTGTAGTATGAATGAACTATTTTAATGACTTAGTTCATTATTAGTGAATCAAAAACATAGCGCAATCAGCGTTGTTGAATTCCCAAGTAATAATAAATTAGTCTAATGAGTCGGTTTTTGAATCAAAAACAAAATAACGCACCCAGTATAACACGAGTCCAAAACGAATGACTCAAATGAGTCGGCTCTTTCAAGTGATTCAAACACATCCAAGAGATGTAAATCACAACGTGTAGTCAGATACACACATTATGCATTTCGACGCATTTTAAACAGAAGTACGAATTATATTGCTAGATGTTTGTTGTTTACTACAGTTATATTCCAGATATTTATTCCTTAAGAGTAATAAAACAATCGTTAATGATTCGGAATCGGATTCTCTTCCCCAGCCAGGACCAAACATTACGGATGTAAGTGTTCCAGAGGTAAAGACCGTTTAAATGGCTCGTTGTTTATATTTATATTCACCTTGTACACTGTGTCTATAAACACACACTGCTTTTTTCATATGCCTACTTGCTTGCTGTTTTTCCTTCTGATTTTCTCACCTCAGGCTAGCGAGTCTCAGGTGGGAGTGATTCACATTCTTTGTTTTTCTTCTTTCATTCTTTTCCCTCTACTTGCTTTATCTAACTCACTGTCTCTTTCTCCACACTCGTGTTTTCTTCATCCCTCTTCCCCGCTCCTCCCTCGCCCCCCTTTCTCCGTCTCAGCATCCAATGTTGCCCTGGAAGAGGTAATTTCATGCCCCTCAGTGGCGGTTCAGCCAGGTGGAAGTGGCTGCCTGCGCGCCTGCTGTAACCGTAGAAACCAAAGATTAACGGTCTCGGCAGTTAACGCTCGCAGAATAATCCCGCCACGTCTTGTTCAAAACTTGCAGCCTGATTTCTAAATAAACTAACAAAAGATGTAACTAGCTAGCTAGTTAACGAAACAACAAACTTTCAAAAACGTTCGTACCATGCTTTATATTATATATAGGCCTACTACTAATACAAATAAAACTATTAAAAATTACTTAAAATAAAATAAAGTATGAAATAAAATATATAAGCAAAAACAAACATATGTAGACATACAATTAGTAACATTTAAACTAAAATATAACTTTTAAAAACTAATATCTCACTTATACTAAAATAACACAGATTCATACAAACACGTATAGCTCAGCAAATGTATTTTATTTATACAAAACAACAAGGACTACCAAAAAGTTAGTCAAAGGAACATAATTTTGGTTTTTTGAATGAAATACATTTCCTCACGATCTCCAAAACACTCCTTAAAAAAAGACAAGTACAATCGTTCACAACAGTCGTCAAATGACAAACTCTCTTGGCTTTGAAAAGAAAGGGGGAAAAAAAGACCACATTCTCTTGTGACCGCAACGACGGGGGGATCCACAGACGAAGACGAGACGGACAGACAGAAGCGTCCTCGGCTCGGTTAGGTCGTGAGGCTGGCTGTCTAGCTGGCTGGTCAAACAACACATATTGTGCTTTCTATTTTTTATATTTTTTTTGTTGTTGTTCTCCAACACAACGAGAGTGCAATATTAGTATGCTTTGAAATGCTGCTGTATACATTTCTACAAGAGGTTGGCACATTCAGACATTAACTTATCTATAATATCGGAGCTTTTAACATGATTTCATTTCTTCTTTCATGTATAAATACAATATACTCTTCTTTCCTGGCATCTGGACCCCATGTAAAAAGCTTCAACGGATGATTATTTACAATGACAGCGTGATGAAAAATGCCCCTATGAAGGTCATAAATAACAATAATAACAATAATTAATAACGTAATCAAAAGTCCCAGATTCACGCTCCGAAATCTGTACACTCGTCCACTTCTCTTCGGTTCTTCTTTTCAGCTTCCGAACGAAAACAGAGGGATGTCTAAGTCAAACTTCCTGCGTCTCACAGCCTTCCCTTATCTCATCTCCTGGAAGAGAAGAAAAGGAGAAAAATTGGTATTAGAAAAGATAAACTTATTTTAAGTTGACAGAATACTTCATGAAAGTGGCCAAAACATACATTGCACTAGTAACCAAATGGTCATTTAAACTGGTCAACTAGCTTAGCTGGTCTATTTAGCAGATAATTGTGGCCTCTCTCAGGACAAAAGAAAGCCTTTTTGGTTTGGTATGTCTATAGATGACTTAATGCAGCAGGGATTGTCCGTCATGTGACGTGACAAGATCTGAGGACACAGAATAAAGGCGATCTCACGGGCAGACCCCTTCTCCCCTCTTCCCGTCAAGCACCTATTCACGTTCTCTGTCCGACTGGAAAGATAACGCTAACCACCGTGACAGGACGGGGTAACCCGAAACTCTCTCCCCGGGGAACGTATAGCCCTCTTTTATATGGCCTGTCTTTTATGTTCCAGAGGGGGTAACCTGAGAGGGGGTCGCACATCTGAAGAGACTCTTCAGCCCATATGGAGTGACCTTAGATGTGCCTAACCCAGTTCCCATCACACAGTTTCTCACATCTATAGGGAAAAACTGTAAAATCAGCCCATGCAACTGGTTCTTCCTAATGTGATTTCTCCATTTGACTGAACTAGCTGTAAATGAAAAGAAACCCTCTTCTAAATGTGAAAAAGCACAGTATTACTGTGTTTTTTGGAAATCACTCTGTATACAACACACATATCAACGTATATTTTGTGTATTACGGTCAGAAGTTCTCCAAGCGATGGGAAATGGACTTCAAAGGAAGTGTTTGATTGCTGGCTAAAAGTCCCATGTCGTCGCAGAACACTTACACTATGTGCTGAACAGCCAGATGGACTCAGTCAGTCTAGACTCATCCACACTTCGTCAATTCTCTCTCACCAACGAATAAGTGTTAGGAAAAGATAAACTACTGCACATGTTTGCAAGGCCGTGTTTGACTAAGCTTGGCTAATGTTTGAGATTTAAGATTAGGGTTAGGATTTGGGAGGACGAGGATTAGATCTTAAAAGCACACACTTAAAAAAACAGTCTTAATCAGTATTTTTCATCTTGAATTACTGTAAAAATATCTAAACATCCTTAAAACTACATTTATGTGAGAAGCAAAATAGTAAATATTACTCATTTTAAAGGGATAGTTCACCCAAAAATGAAAATTCTGTCATTAATTACTCGCCCTCATGTCGTTTCAAACCCGTAAGACCTTCGTTCATCTTTGGAACACAAATTAAGCTTATGTTCTGAAGATAAATTTAGGTTTTATGGATTTGGAACGACATGAGGGTGAAAAATGTATGACAGAATTTTAATGTTTGGGTGAGCTATTCCTTTAAGGATTATTAGACATTTTTCTAAATGGATAAAAAGACAAAATACTGATTAAGAAAATGATCTTTACAGTGTGAGAAAAGTTATTTGGTCTTACATCATTTCTCTTCCTGCCCGTTCCTTGCCCTCGTGATCCTGTTGACCCCCGTGATGATGAACTTCCTGTTGTGGAGCAATTGCTGGACATTTGACCCCGAGACAGGAAGTTGGGCTTGTTGTAAGGAATTAAATCGTCATCTGCTGTGAACCACAAAAACAAAACCATGATGTTAGGGTTCAAAAGTTTATTGCTACAATATAACTTTCATTAACTTAAACTTAACTTAAAAATCCAGTCCATTTAATCCTATATACACACATACAGTGTATATATATATATATTTAAATGTAATATACAAATAAATACAATATAAAAAAATAATCATGCCTTTAAAAGACCAAAACATTTTTGAAATGCATTTAGGCCATGTGTCCACCAAAGTGCTTTTCCCAAGGCTAGCATATATTTTGCAATTGTTTTCAATGGGAGAGCCACATTTTTTGAAAAGCTAAGAGCATCAAGAGACGCTTTTTCTCAGCACCGAGAGTTGAAGAATGACTCTAACTGAATATTGGCATGTAGATGTCTTCAAGCCAGGACTTTGATTAAACATATGAAGTTTGGTGCAGATTGAACATGGTAGGTTTGAGTGTAAAACAAGTCATCTTCTGTTGCCAGCAGGTGGCGCTATGATTATAACAGCAAATTGGCCTTTAGATGTGTTCAGGCCAGGACTCTTATTGAACATGAGAAGTTTGGGGCAGATTGGGCATTGTATGGCTGAGTTACAACAACTTCCTTTTGAGTTTTTCAGGCCACCACGGACACGCCTTTCAACGAAAACTCAAGACCTTCACAATTTAACATCACAAAGGGCTTTTTATTACACTGACCAAATTTGAAGTTGATATGTTTAAATCTCTAGGATTAATACCATTTAAATGGCAAAAACAGCACAAAACTTCAAAATAAATTCAAAAGAACAGACTTCCTGTTGGGTTTCGGACTTCGTAATGGGAGACTTTTTTGTAGATACTGGTGTGTTAAATGTGTCTACAGAATTTCGTACATGTATGTGAAACGTAGCTCAAGGGGCACTTGTTGAAATTTTATAGGTGGCGCGATTGAGCCATTTTGCTACACCCACTTCTGAAACCCATATCAGATTTAAATTTGCACCACTTCTGATGCGTGTGCATAATTTCATGAGATTTTGAGCATGTTTAAGCCCTCAAAAATGCGATTCATTTTGGAGAAGAAGAAGAAGAAGAAACTGAGCAATTCCAATAGGGCCCTCGCACCATCAGTGCTCTGGCCCTTGCTGTGTCAACATTTTTATAATCATAAATAAACTGCGAAATCAGATACTAGTTACACTTCTGCGGATATTCCTTATCGAAGCATCTCAACTGAAAAAAAACTCTCAAGTGCTCACAGCTTGGCGTTTTCAGCTGGTTAAAAAACGCTTTGGTGGACACAGCCTTAAAATGAAATTGTCAGGTGTTCTCTCACCATCTATCCGTCTATGAGAAGAGTTTTTCCGATTGGGTGTGCTCTGTTCTCTCCTCTCCATGGAGGAATGGGAGCTGCCTGCTCTCTCGAGGGACGTCTGCCCACATTCGAATCCCCCTACTTGAGCGCAGTCGACCTCATCTTCAGGAGGTGGCTCTGGTGGAGGGGGCAGATCTGCAAAGATGTGACCAGCATGTTAAGTATGCAGGAGCAGGACAAATGATTAACTAACTTCATTCTGGAAAAGGCCTGGTCAGTAACTCACCGCCTTGCAGTATATCTCTTCGGTATTGACCGCTCTTGGAGGTTTTCTTCTTTACCTTGGACTTCTGCCCAGGTGGTGTGTGGTCTGCAGAGGGCCTCGCTCGACCTGAGAGGGGGGATGAGATGACAATGAAGCGACTAAAACAATTGTAGCTATTCTAAAAGTGTCATTTTTTTGTGTAAGTGGAATTTTACTTCCTTTAAAATAGCAAAACTTCTGTGGCATTGTTATATAGAGAACTTGAACACACCTGGTGTGGTGTTGTGGACGTTTTCTACACTTTGGGCAGCTCCTTGGCTCAGGTCCCGTTTGTGTGCTGAGCGGTGTGGCACAGTGTTGTCAGGGCACTCCTGATTGGCTGACAGGTTTGGGTTGGACTGGGTTAGAGGGGGGCTTGGTGCTCGCGGCACAGGCACTGGTCCACACGCCAACCGGCTGTCGATGATATATTTGGTCATTTAGAGCAAAGTTTGACATTATAAAATTTGATCAGAAAATTACATTATGCTGTACACTACGAGTCAAAAGTTTTTGAACGGTAAGATTTTTAATCTTTTTTTTTAAGCAAGTCTCTTCTGCTCACCAAGCCTGCATTTATTTGATCCAAAATACAGCATAAGCTGTAATATTGTGAAATATTTTTACTATTTAAAATAACTGCTTTCTATCTGAATATATTTTAAAATGTAATTTATTCCTGGGATCAAAGCTACATTTTCAGCATCATTACTCCAGTCTTCAGTGTCACATGACACTGAAGACTTCAGAAATCCTTCTAGTATGCTTATTTGCTGTTCAAGAAACATTTTTTATTATTTATTTTCAGGATTCTTTGATGAATAGAAAGATTTTTTGTAACATTATACATATATATTTTTTTTCTTGGGAAAGAAATGATAGAAATTAATACTTTTATTTAGCACGGATGCTTTAAATTGATCAAAAGTGATGATAAAGTCATTTATAACGTTACAAAAGATTTCTATTTTTTTTAACTTTCCATTCATCAAAGAAACCTGTAAAAACTACTCAGCTTTTTTTTTCAGCAGTTTTCAACACAATAATAATAATAAATGTTTTTGAGCAGCAAATCAGAATATTAGGATGATTTCTGACAGATCATGTGACTTGAGTAATGATGCTAAAAATACAGCTTTGAAATGACAGGAATAAATTACATTTTAAAATATATTCAAATAGAAAGCAGTTATTTTAAATAATAAAAATATTTCTTGTTTTTGCTGTACTTTGGGTAAAATAAATTCAGGCTTGGTGAGCAGAAGAGACTTCTTTAAAAAAACATTAAAAATTAAAAACTTTTTTGACTGGTAGTGTATCTGACTGAAATGTTATTTTTTTTGCCACTGTTTCAATCTAGATCTGCAGCCAACAAGGCATAGAAACACTATTATATGAACTCATATTAAACTGAAAACATACTAGGCCAAGATCAGCACTTTGTAAAAGTAAACGATCTTTCTAAACTTGGCGCAACTGCAGTCTAGCAGGAAGCTTAATGAGAGTCTCGATATTTGCTCTGTGCCGTGATAATCAACAAATACGGACCTGCAGAGGAATAAATTATTCATAAAACCTGTTTTCTCCTGCAGGAACAAATAATAACACTGTAAAAAACTCTCCAAAGAGAGTGAAAACAAATAATCTATTCTAATAATGCAGAGAGAACCAAAATGCAGGAGAGCAGTTCCCTAAAAGATGAAGGATGGCTAACATTAAGTATTTTCAAGTGAACATCACTTCAGAAATAAAGCAAATGTCATTTATGCTGCATTTTATCAAATTCATATTTTGAAGTACACCATAAAGTTTAGAACAAGCAAATTTTGTTGACAAAACAACAACTCAAAACTGTCACAAAACCTATTTAAAATGCTGTGAAATGCTGACCTGACAAAAAAAAATACAGACGCATTAAAAATACTGTAAAATATTATTTGAAGGTATAAGTTCTCACCGTGCTATCTGTGGCTGTTCGAGCTGATGTAAGCGTGGTATATCGTGGCAGTGGCCATCATCTCTGGGAGATGGGGTTAAGGTGGCGGTGGACTGGTGGCTGTAGGATGTGGTGGGGGAAGAAGCCTCTCCTCTAGGAGGAGGAGCGGGACCGTCCTCCATCACACCATCCATGAGGTAAGTCCTATCCGGGAGAGGAGGACACCACTCTTCCTCATCAGACCTGGGTGAGAAGAAAAGTTCCATTGAGCAGGTTCATAAAGTGCAACCCTAAAAGCTGACTAAAAAGCTACATTTAGAATATTCTACTCTCCACACCTCTATTATTATGAACATTACATCAACTTTTCTTATCACTCGCTTGCCCTTCTCACTTGGAGTGGCAGAATAAGTGACTTTGTTTCTGCTCTCTAACTAAATTCCCTCATTTTTAGCAGAAGGTTAAGTAACTCCAGTACCTCTGTGCTAAATCAATCACGGCACACTCATTATGATTGCCTGCTGCAGTAATCACCGGGTCAATGCAACCGGTGGCATATCGATTCCTGCTGCTGTTGTGTCAAATGAGACAGCCTGGCTTCCAGATAACAATATGCCTGATCTTTCAGCTCTCGTGGGGCCAATCCATGCAAGAGCAATGGAAAATAAGTTAAATGCAGTGGCATTTTGAGTGACACTGACTCAATGTTATGCCTTAGGCACTTTGAGGGCAAACCGCTGAGCTGAATGAAACCTACACACGGCGCGCTCTTGGTTTAGTATGCATACGGCTGCTTTTTGTTGAGTTCTTAAGCCTTAAGGTGAGTTATTAAAATTATAGTCATAATGAAGTAACAGAGTCGATGTTCTTGCCTTCAGGCTGCAACAAAGGTTAACCTCATGATCCATTAGTTCATCACACTTGAGGACTAGTCATGAAAATCCAGTGCTTGGGCCCTGAATGACGTCTAATGCTCGGAGGAAGAAACTTGAGAAGGGTTGTACCTGTCACTGGCTAATGCGGTTACTGCGGGAGGCTATGTTAAGGTTATCAGATTCGCGAGTCAGGGCTGGTTAACCGCTGCGGCTAATGTAACCCGCCCTTGTTAGTGCCCCTCACGGGCAGTCATTGGAATGAAGCGGTGGTGGAAAGCAATAAGAACGTCTCTAGCCATCAGCGCCCGCGGCCGGGGCATTCTGCGGCTACTGCTGACCGCATGCTTCTTTAACAAGAAACTAATGCGATACAGACCAGGAAAAGAAAATGTAATTCACTCAGGCCGTCATGAGAAAACAGGCCAGATTCAGGGGTAGCATATCGCTAACTTTGTTAGCCTTCATATACAGGCTTGTCAACGGCAATCAGATTGCTGTGGTCCTGCGAATTTTGAAACTGTTCCTGGAACAATCAGTAAAACTTTGTCCAGGAGGCTAAGTAAGGCCATGTTCCCAGCAAATTAGTAAAAGATGTCGTCATGTAGACATGGAAATGAAGTTAACTAAACTAAAATGAATTGCTGGAATGGTGTGCAAGAACTTTTGTTTTGTTTGCCAAAGTTCTGATTTGAACACTGGTGCATATTTTCTTCTACACTGTAAAAAATAAAAAAAACACAGTTTGTCAGCTTAAAGTAATATGTTACCCTGTTGCCTCAAAATTTTAAGTTCAGTCAACTAAAATAAGTTTAGTCAACTTGAAATGTTAAGTTGTACTAAGTAACAACTTAGATATTTGTGTTTGCTAAACTTAACAGATGGGTAAGTAACCCAGCTGCCTTAAAATTTGAAGTTGATTCAACTAAAATATCTAAAAAAAAGTTGTCACTTAGTATAATTTAACATTTCAAGTTGAATAAACTTTTTTTGAGTTGACTGAACTTAACATTTTAAGGCAGCCAGGTTACAAATTATTTTAAGTTGACTCAACAAATTGTTTTTTACAGTGTAGTTCTGCTTCTTTATAATTGAATGAAGACTTGACGTTTTTTCTTAAGCTTGTTTAAATAACATGTCAAATCACTTTTAGTCAAAATTGTGGCTTTTTGGTTTAAATAATGCTTGGAAAATGTTAAATTAATCTATAGCCTTCCAGTGAACCTTACCCCATGTCCTGGATTAGTTCATTATCATCTTCCTCTTCACACTCGTCCAGGTCTCCAGAGAGAGGTGGAGGCGGCAACGCATCCATCCAGTTGAGAGATGGCGTTTTCACTGGCTTCCCCATCAACTTCTGCTTTGGTTGTTTTACTGTGGAAAAGCAAGCAACGTTATTAATTGTTGTTTTTGTTAATTAAATTAAATAAACTTATTAATAATAAGTTTAGTTTAAAAAAACCACACTAAACTTGACACTGAAAAGTACTAAAACTGAAATCAAAATAAATTAAAAATATTTAAAGCTAAATAAGAATATTATTAAATATAAAGCTAAATAAACATATAAGAAGCTAAATAAAAAATATTAAAAAAACTAATAAAAATGAAAAAAGCACATAACTATGGAAGCCTGTTTCCGCCACTGAATTAAAAAAAAAAGTAATTGTAATATTTTATCTTACAATTCTCACTTTTTTTCTTGTAGTTACGAGTTTACATCTCGCAGTTCTGACATAAAAGTCAGAATTGCATGATATAAGCTCACAATTGTAAGTTATGAACTCACAATTGCAAGAAATAAAGTCAGGATTGTGAGATACAAACTCACAATTCAGAATTTTTCTTTGAATTATGTGATATAGATTAACAGCTATGAGATATAAACTCAGAATTGCGTGATACGAACTCACAACTGCGAGTTATAAACTCAAAATAGTGGGATATAAACTCGCAATTGCGACATATAAACAGAACTGCGAGATATAAACTCGCAACTGAAGGCTATAAACTCAGAATAGTGGTATATAAACTCAAAATTGCGAAAAATAAAGTCAGGATTGCGAGATAAATACTCGCAATTCAGAATTTTTCTCAGAATTATGTGACAGACTCAGTTATAAGTTATAAACTCAGAATTGCATGATACAAACTCACAAATGGGAGTTATAAACTCAGAATAGGGGGATATAAACTCACAATTGTGAGTTATAAACTCAGAATATCGGGATATAAACTCGCAATTGTGAGAAATAAGTCAGAATTGCGAGATATAAACACAACTGCAAGTTATAAACTCATGATAGCGGGATATAAACTAACAATTGCGAGAAATAAAGTCAGAATTTCAAGATATAAACTCGCAACTCAGACTTTTTTCTCAGAATTGTGTGAGATAAACTCACAATTGCTAGTTCTAGCTCTAACTCTCACAATTGTGAGAAATAAGTCAGAATTGCGCGATATGTTGGCGCCAACAGCCTTGAGGTTAGCGCGCCGACATATGGCACCATTGCGTCCCAAGTTCGAATCCTGGCTCGTGGACCTTCCTCGATCCCACCCCCGTCTCTCTCTCCCATTTTGCTTCCTGTCTTACTTACACTGTCCTATCTAAATAAAGGCATAAAAACGCCAAAAATAAATATTATATTTAATAAATATTTATAAAAAAAATAATTGCAAGATATAAACTCACAATCGTGAGTTATACAGTCCAATTCTAAGGGGAAAAATATGTATTTGTTCTCATAATTGCAAGTTTATATCTCACAATTCTTGCTTAACTTGCAATTGCTTGTTATAAAGTCAGAATTGTGAGATATAAACTTGCATTTCTCAGAAAATAAAGTCAGAATTGAGTTTATATGTTGCAATTCTGACTTTATTTTTTAGAATTGTGACTTCCTTTCTCAGAATTATGAGTTTAAATATTGCAATTCAGATTTCCTTCCTTTGCAATCATGACTTTATAAAAATTTTGTTAGATAAAAAGTCACAATTACAATTGCCTTTTTTTATTTTTATTCAATGGTGGAAACAGGCTTCCATGACTAAAACTAAAAGTAAAGTAAAAACTGAAAATGTAAAAACCAAAAGCTAATTCAAAACATTAATAAATACTATAATAATACTAAAGTACCACTGTTATTCAGCCAAGCACAGCATTCATTTTAGCACTGAAGGGAACTGATAAGACTGGAAAGATACCGTTATCAGTCTTGGAGCGGTCTGGCTGGGCATATTGAGCATTAGAGGTACCAGGCTGAGTCATCCAGTGGCTGCCATCTTGTTCAGGGCTGCAGGGCGCCTGGTTGGTGAACGGCATGATGGGAGTGCTGGCGTAGGGAGTGGTATGTTGAGAGTACTGCGCAGAGAAACTGCGCAGGTCCTCGTTGGTGGGATCAATGGTGCTGTAGATGGGGCCTTCGTTAGAGTCTGTACTGTACTTCTCGTTTTGGTTGAGGTAATTAGAGATTCCCGCCTCTGAGGAAGTGATGGTGAATTAATTAGAGTTTAATTAATAAGACTCTGTGCTGTGGAAACTCAGTGTTAAATTAATTTAACAGTACAGCCGGTGGTGTTGTTCTATAAAAGTGAGTCTTACCATTATAGTATCTCTCCGGGGTGTCATGTTTAGACGTACAGCAGTTCACAGAGTCTTTCCCGTTGTGCACGAGATTGGTAGTTGGCCAAGAATCAGCCAGCCAAGGGTAATTTCCCATGTTAGCACCCAACATACCGGGCCTACATATTAAGACATATCCAAAAATATTATTAACTATAGAATGAACTAAAGTCACCGTCTCTGAATTGATGTCTAAGAAGCTAAAAGTGCCATTTACCTTCCGTTAAGTCCAGAACTTTCTCCATGTGGGAAACCAACTGTAGAGAGATGAAGACAAAAACAAGGCTAAGTAAAAATTTTAACTAAAACAAAACTGAAAATATAAAAATAAAAGCTAATTCAAAATAATAATAAATACTATAATAGTATGTAAAATACCACTGCTAAATCGTAATTTAATGTCAAACGTCATTTGGTGTGACATGTGCACGCATACCCGCAGGTGTGTATGCAAATGATGCTGTGTAATGGCTGAGTTCTTTTCTCTTCTTCCGTCTGCAGTAGATCCACACGCTGAATCCCATAAGGATTACCCAGCATGCCCCGCCAATGCCTGCGATGAAGGCAGGCTGCTTCACTACGTCTGTGATCTGCTCAGCCAGACTTACATTCTCGTCAGATTCGCTGCCTCCACCTGTGACTGTAGGCTGCTCTGCGGGCAATTCTGCAAAGGAGAGAGAGAACGAAAAAGAGAGCAAAGACAGATCAAAGTGTTACTCAGACAGAATGTCTTAATGGGACTCAGCTTATTGGAAAGAATTAAGCAATTTAGCCTCATAGCAGGACTTTAAAAAGCAATCAAAGAGAATTTACACAATTTTTTATACTTCAACTCCACAAGCCCATCACTCCACTTTTTAATTCTTTCATTTTTAATAGTCACGGCTGGGTTTTTTTTTAGAAGTACTCACTGATAAGCACAGATACGGGCTGGCTGTGGGCGCCCACTCCTGCACTGGTCACTGCCGCCACCTCCACCTGGTACAATACGCCAGGTAGAAGCCCCTTTAATAAAGTTGTCAGCACGTTTCCATCCACCGTCTGATTGATGTGGTAGCGTGTCTGAGAGTCATTACCCAGACACCAAACCTGAGAAGAGATAAGAATTAGATCTGAACTTAAAAATACTTACATGTCCTAACCTGGTCCTTGATATATAGGTCTCCTCTGAGGAAACAAGGGAGGCTGTGCCTCCACAAAATATTGGATGAGAAAAAAATTTGTAGTACAAAAATAAAACATTGCCGATATTACAAAATATAACATTAAAAATTGTCTAAATCACTCGTTTTTCTACAGAAACACTGTCCATCTGTGATACCAGCAGGTAAAGTTACAGCAGGAGTCCACGTCTCCCTCGCCTCCCCTGAGCCCGTTGAGTTATAACAGCCTCTCTAAAGCGTGCGGTGAATTTTGTGGGGGGTAATTGAGAATGAATTGTGGAAAATGATGTTAGAGAAGGCAATGCCTTCATCGTGATATGATTGGATATGACTGGTTATGATCAGTTGTGATTGGTTCATGTGATAAATCCCGCCTCTTGCGTTCATGCGCATTTCGTGTTCACGAATCAGTATGAATTACAGGTCCACTTCCAGAACAATAATTTACAGATAATGTACTCACCCCCTTGTTCAGCCGTAAAGAAATTAATTTTTTTGAGGAAAACATTTCAGGATTTTCTCCATATAATGGACTGATATGGTGCCCCGATTTTGAACTTCCAAAATGCAGTTTAAATGCGGCTTCAAACGATCCCAAATGCGGTTTTAAACGATCCCAAACGAGGAAGAAGGGTCTTATCTAGTGAAACGATTGGTTATTTTAATTAAAAAATTACAATTTAAATACTTTTTAATCTCAAACGCTCGCCTTGCCTTTCTCCCCCTGAACTCCATGTATTCTGACTCAAGACAGTTAGGGTATGTCGAAAAAACTCGTATTTTCTCCCTCAACTTCAAAAATCATTTCAAAATCATCCTACATCGCTGCAGAAGTACCGATCCAGTCTTTGCAAAGTGAACATGCAAAGAAGATCAAACACCCTTAACAAAAAAGGTAAAACAGCGATATAGGACGATTTTGAAGTTGAGGGAGAACATGAGATGGGAATTTTTCCACATATCCTACAATCTACAAACTCGGGGAACCATACCAGTCCATTATATGGAGAAAAATCCTAAAATGTTTTCTTCAAAATACATAATTTGGCATTGAAAGGCATGAACATCTTGGATGACAAAGGGTGAGTACATTATCTGTCAATTTTTGTTCTGGAAGTGGACTTCTCCTTCAACAATATAATGGTGTTAATGGGAAAACTAATAAAAAAAAGTAAACAAACAACTCATACACTAAGATATAACGATTTTTATTACATCAAAATAAGACTTAAAATGGCCTGATCTGTGAGAGTTTTTAGTGAGTAATCAGCTTGGTGAAATTTTAAGTAAATCTCCACGTCTGTGACCAATATCTACCAAGCTTTGATGACTGATGATTCAAAAAAATTCAAAAGTAGTTCAAAATAGTTCAAAACTATTAAAAATAATAACTGAACATAAACTAACAAATAAAATATAATGTTTAAATTGTTACTGCCTTGAATTATTATTTTGGAATAAATGTAAAATGCTTAAAAGCACTATCATGCACATCATGCAGCATTTTTACTTTCACAAGTTACTTTTTGCAACATGGCTAGTTGGCATATGCAACCCTGGACCACAAAACCAGTCTTAAGTAACACAGGTATATCTGCAGCTAGCTAAAAATATATTGTATGGGTCAAAATTATAAAAAAAAATAATATTAATTAATTAATTAATTATTTTGTAAATTTCCTACCATAAATATATTAAAACCTAATTTTTAATTAGTAAAATGCTTTGCAAAGAACTTCATTTTGACAACTTTAAAGGTGACTTTCTCAATAATTAGATTTTTTTTGCACCCTCAGATTCCAGATTTTCAAATAGTTGTATCTCGACCAAATATTGTCCTATCCTAACAAACCGTACATCAATGGGAAGCTTATTTATTCAGCTTTTATGATGTCTAAATCTCAATTTCAAAAAAATTACCCTTACGATTGTTTTGTGGTCCTGGTTCACATATACTAAGTTTTTGTTTTTGTTGAATGACTTCAGCTATCTAAAATATACCTTATACTCTTGGATGACTCCATTTTGCATCTCAATGGGTGGAGGCTGCCATGATACACTGATGCTTGAGCTGTTGCTGAGCTTGACTGTTGCCACGGTTACAGCACGAGGGGGGGCACTGGGAACTGGAGGAGAATTCAATTAAAAATACATTTTGAAAAGTGAGTGTCCCTAATAGTAAATCCACATTAGCTTTCTCCATAATTTTATTTGCCCGAATGAAGCGATTCATCTTCATATTATGTGTAACAGAATAGAATTGAGTCAGGCTGGGGCTGAATGAACCCGAATTGAATTGATTAGAACGAAATTAAATTGAAGGACATCAAATGGAAACTGAAAGAGCTACAGATATCTCACCCTCCTCTGGCGTGCGGAACGTCAGCGAGCGGCTGTCCATGCCCTGGAACTCGTTAAAGTAGGGTCGTATTTTAATCTCGTACTCCGTGCCTTTGAGCAGGTTAGCGATGACAGCGCTACGCTCTGTTGCAGCTTTCACTTCCTGCTGGGACCAGGAGCCGCCGACAGGACGATAAAGCAAACGATAACCCTGGATGTACTGAGACTGACGATCGACCTGACAGATGGAAAGAGGGAGAGAAAAAGACAGAGAAATGAGATAAGGTGAGCCAGCAGGAGAATCATAAGACCGGTGAGGGGTTGATTTGGAGGGCAGATATCAGTGGCACTCACGTTCCAGCTGATCTTCACGCTGGATGCTGTCAGCAGCACTGGTTCATGAAGCTGCACAGCCATCTCTCCCAGCTCCCTCTGCACCTGTCGATGGTCCACACCTTGACCTGTAGGACTCACATCTGCAAAAAACAACAAGAAACATCTAATATTGGACACAACCACCCTACAATGATAAAAATCCATTCACTTGGATTACCAAAAAACCTTAACAGTCCCAATTATCAAGCCATTTTGATTTTATGAGCAATATAATGTCATATTGCTCAAGCCCCACCCACGACCGCTAACAGACTGTATTTGCATATTTCAGCCCTCAGCCAGTTGCTGTCTGCCATTTTTAAGAAAGGGGCGGGTGGAGCAGAACTCATTAGCATTTAAAGACACATGCACCAAAACGGGTCATTGTGAACAGAGGTTTTACACGTCTATGGAAGTATGTTACAGACATTTCATGAAGGACCCTAAAGAATCATACCAACTTGTGGAAAATGAGCATCTGATGTCACCTTTAAATAATGCGAATATCTGACCCCGGACCACAAAACCAGTCATAAGGGTCAATTTTTGAAAATTGAGATTTATAAATCGGCTGAAAGCTGAATAAATAAGCTTTCCATTGATGTACGGTTTGTTAGGATAATAATAATAAGACAATATTTGGCCGAGATACTACAATTTGACAATCTAGCATCTTAAGGTGAAAAAAAAAAAAAATAAATAAAAAAATCGCAATATTGAGAAAATCGCCTTTAAATTTGTCCATATTAAGTTCTTGGCAATGCATATTACTAATCAAAAAGTTTTAAAAGTTTCTTCATGAAACATGATCTTTACTTAATATCCTAATGATTTTTGGCATGAAAGAAAAAGCGATAATTTTGAACCATACCATATTGCTACATATATACCTGCACTACTTAAGACTGGTTTTGTGAACCAGTGTCACATATATGAGTTTAGAATATATCATGGAAATGGTCAAAATATAGGTTCTATTACATTCTAAAAACAAAAAAAAATAAAATGCATTTTATATTGCTTAACGATAATGAAGTTCATTTTTTGTGACATTATTGATTTAACTTTTTTTGTGAAATGTTCATTGTAAAATATCTATATATTATGGTATTTTGTTCTATTTGATTTTTGTTGATTTTAATTACAATAAAATAAAAATTATATTGTACAAAATATAGATAGACAATATTTTTATTCTGTTTTTGGTGCATGTTTTCATGATTAGGTCCAATCCACATTGAATGGAACTAATTTATATGTAATCTGTAAAAATAGGCACTATTTATTTTGCTATTCACCTGTAATTTGTTCGTCTACTTACATAAAAGTTATACAACATATAATTTGTATTACACGTTCATACGTTTTTAAAGATCTCTGTTAAAAAGGTCATAAAATTTATTGCTCTCCAGTGTACCGACCTTGTGTGCGTACGGGCTCTGAGATGGGGCTGGGGTCGCTCAGGCCGTAAGCGTTGACCGCCCGCACGATGAACAGGTAAATGGTATTCGGAGACAGTCCAGTGACCGTGTGCTTCTCCAACTTAACAAAATCCGCAACCGTCTGCCACGTACTGCCTGCTGATTGACTGAAAAAACAAATCGAAAAATGGCTCCATTAAATTATTCCTCATATTTACATAAACATCAATTCCATACGCATGTATATATGCTCTACAATATCAAAACCAGCAGATTCATGCAACTGAATCTGAATAAAACATCAATACACCGATGTTTTGTCCTACATTTGTCCCGAAGCTGTTGCACGGCATTAGAGAGAGGAGGGTTTAACAGCAAAGTCAATGTCATAGATGTTTATCTGCACTCTTTTGATTGTCATCACATGTGTCTGTTTAATGACCCGGCTCTTCTGTGATGCTATTCTTGTACCCTTTGGCTTGACAGTGCGTGGCGTGACTAGAAAGAGATCTCTGCGGTGATAGATTTATTTATGGCACAGACTAGGCTTGTCATAATGCAGTCAATGCACTGCATGTAATAAATAAATAACACCTTGGATACTGAACTGAGAGTTTATTAAACATAGACTGAAAACATTGGCTGATTCTGTACTGGGGTACTTTTTTTTGATGGAAGCCCATTTCCGCCGCTGAATAAAAAATAATGAAAGCTCATTTTTATCTCTGATTCAAAATAGTGAACTATAAACTTGAAATTGAGACTTATAAAGTCTGAATTGTGAGAAAACTCGCAATTGTGAGTTAGGTCAGAATTGTGAAATATAAACTCAATTCTGAGAACTTATTTTTTTTTTCTCCTCAAAATTGGACTTTATAAATTGCTATTGCAAGTTTATATCTCACAGTTCTGAGAAAAAAAGTCAGAATTGTGAGTTTCATCTCAGAATTCTGACTTTATTTCTCTCAACTGTGAGTTTATATCATGCAATTCAGAGAAAAAAAAAATTAAAATTCAGATAAAAAAGGTCAAAATTTAAAGGTTTTTATCTCACAATTCTGACTGTTTCTCACAATTGCTAGTTATAAAGTCAGAATTGTGTGATATGAACTCGCAATTCTGTGTTATAGTCAGAACTGCATGATAAAAACTCACAATTGCGAGAAATAAAGTCAGAATTGCTAGAAAAAAACTTGAAATGTTGACCTTTTTTCTCTGAATTGTGATAAAAACTTGCAATTGTGAGTTATAAAGTCAGAACTGCAAAATATAAACTCAATTGCGAGAAATAAAGTCAGAATTGCTAAATAAAAATGTTTACATTTCATGAATTCTGACTTTATTTCTCGCAGTTGAGCTTATATCTTGCAATTTTAACTATTTCTCGCAATTGCGAGTTTATATCACGCAATTCTGACTTTACATCTCACAACTGCAAGTTAATATCACAATCAGAGAAAAAAGTACAAATTTCGAGTTTTTATCTCACAGTTTTGACTTTATTTCTCATAATTGTGAGTTTATATCATGCAATTCTAACTACACCTCGCAACTGTGAATTTATATCACGCAATTCTGACTTTATAACTAGCAATTGCGAGTTTATATCACAATTCAGAAAAGGTTTTTCAAGTTTTTATCTGGCAATTCTGACTTTATTTCTTGCAATTGAGTTTATATCTTGCGATTCTGACTTTATAACTATAGCATTTGCCAGTTTATATCAATTATGAGATAAAAAGTCAAAATTGCATAGAAATGAGTCAGAATTGTTTCTATCACGCAAATCTGAAAAAAAGTCAGATTAGTGAGATAAAAAGTCACAATAACCTTTCTTTATTTTTTATTCAGTGGCAGAAACAGGATTCCATACACTTTAGCTTCAATTTAAGAACACACAGCTTTTTATTGACATCCACATCACGCCTAAACATACAAGAATATGAACTTGACTTAATGAGAACCAAGAGAGCTACTTAGATGTGGCGTACAGGTGGGCAAGATTCATAACAACATGCATCCCCCTCTAATAAACAATGAACGATAAGCACAGACATCTGTCTGTGCCAGAAGGCCTTGGGATATTCCTCTTCACTTGTCTGTGGTTAACCATCATCCTTGTTTAGACCGGCGGTCACGTGCGGCGCGTTCAAGGTTTATTTTTCCCCGGTGGCAACTCCTGCCGCAGACACAAAGCCAATAAAAGCCCGACCTGCACAATTAGGCCAAGCCATAAATGCTGGGAACCTCGTAAATATTCCTTCAGCAGCCCACCGATAGGAGCGATAAATCCAAGGTCACTTTGCTATCAGCTGGGACAGAGGCTGAGGCATAGACAATTCCCTTTTCTCCAGCAGGACCGTGATTGGGCTCTTGTACGCACATAAACACCTGCATATATGTGCATGAATTTAAAAACTAGGCCGCAACATAAACCTTTTTTTTTTTTTCCTTGTATCGAGGTGTCAAAATCCTAAAACCAAAATCCTAAATCCTCCTCATCCACAATCTCAGTTCTTTTCCATCCCTCGATTGTTCTCTACCCAGCTCCCTTTCCCAGCGCTCCGTTGTTCCACAGCACCTCAGGGAAGGAAATTTTATAGCAAACACCCCTTTCAGCCCCACAGCACTCTATAAAGAATCAATTTTAAGGATGTGGGGCCATGCTAACTGTTACCCAGGGGGGCGAGGGAGAGGACAGAGGCGTAGTGTGTGTATATGAAATACAGAAAGAATGAAAATGTGTGCGTGTGTGGCACTTTACATCTCCATTGCTGAATAGCCGGTTTGCTGGTTGCCCTCCCTCTAAGGACTGCAGGACCTTGCTTCTGTAATTAGAGGTAGCCCCATTTCAGCCAGCCTACAATAGCTTAAAAAAGTGTCTGTGTGGACTACATTTGAATGCATTAGCATGTCATACTGAGACCCTCAGCTTTCAGAGCGAGCACATTTTTCAAGCTGACTTTCTATGAACGAACTGTTCACAGACTGAACAAACACAAAAAGCTAGTGCAACGTGTTATTTTCTTTTTATTTATTTATTTATTTATTTATTTATTTTTTTGATGTCCAAGAATCCCAGATACGACGATCCACCTACGGACCCAATTTGGAAAATATAAAAGCATGCTTTTTTTTGTGTTACAAACACATATATACTGTGTGAAATTGTACTAATTACTAAAAAAAAAAAATAGCTTTTTGATCATATTACAGCAAATCTTTACAAAATAAATAGTTTCCATGTTTTATTGACAAAGTACTCTGACACCTTGATTATTATTTTGCCATGACTGTCACACCCATTGAAGCACCATTATTATGCTTAACTGGGTTCACCAAGCACATTTATAAAAACTATGTTGAAATAAAATATTTCAGAAATCGTGATGATGCCAAAACTATGGAAGCCCGATTTCACCACTGAATAAAAAATTTAAAAAAAGGTAATTGCGACTTATCTCACAATTCTTACTTTTTTCTCGCAACTGCGAGTTTAAATCTCACATTTTTTTCTCTAAATTGCATAGTACAAACTTGCAATTCTGACTTTTCTTCTCATACCTGAAACATAAACTCGCAATTACGAGTTACAAAGTCAGAATTGTGAGATATAAACTTGCAATTCTGAGAAATTAAGACAAAATTGTGTGATATAAACTCGCAATTGCAAGTTATAATGTCAGTATTGTGAGATATAAACTTACAATTCTGACTTAACTCGCAATTATGAGTTATAAAGTCAGAATTGCGAGATATAAACTCACAGTTCTGAGAAATTAAGTCAGAATTGCAAGATATAAACTCGCAGTTGCAAGAAAAAAAACTGCATTGCAAAACACACAATTCTGAGAAATAAAAGCGCAATCCTGAATTTATTTCTTGGGAATTGCATGATAAAAACTCACAGTTGCGAAAAAAACAGAATTGCGTAACTTGCAATTCTGAGAAATAAAGTATACATTTCTGACTTTTTTCTCTGAATTGTAAGTTTATATCTCACAATTTTGACATTTTTTCTCAGAACTTCCAGTTTATATCTCACAATTTTGACTTTATAACTCGCAATTGCGTATTTACTATACATCTCACAATTCTGGCTTTTTTTCTCAAAACTGTGTGATAAAAACTTGCAATTCTGACTTTTTTTCTCAGAACTGATATAAACTTGCAATTGCGAGTTCTAAAGTCAGAATTGTGAGATATAAACTTGCAATTCAGAGAAAATAAGACAAAATTGCATGATATAAACTTGCATGATATAAACTTTTTTTTCACGCAGTTTTAAGAAAAAAAAACTTGCAATTCTGACTTTTTTTCTCAGAACTGATATAAACTTACAATTGCAAGTTATAAAGTCAGAATCGCAAGATATAAACTCGCAATTATGAGTTAAAAAGTCAGAATTGCGAGATAAACAATCACAACTATGAGAAATGTAGTCAGAACTGGAAGAACTTTTTATATCAGAATTGCTTGATATAAACTCGCAGTTGCAAAAAAAAAGCTGCATATGAAACTTGCAATTCGGAGAGATAAAGGTGCAATTCTGACTTTATTTCTCAAAATTGCATGATATGAACTCGTAGCTGCGAGGAAAAAAAAACTAACTTGCAATTCTGAGAAATAAAGTCTAAAATTCTGACTTTTTTCTCAGAATTGCAAGTTTATGTCTCGGAATTCTGATTTTAAGTTAAGTCAGAATTGTGGGATATAAACTCAAAATTATGAGAACATATCAGTCTTTTTTCCACCTCAGAACTGTGCGTTTATATCTCACAATTCTGAGAAAAGAAAATCTAAATTGCGAGCAAGTCAGAATTGCAAGATATAAACTCAGAATTGTTTTTATTCCGCTAGTCTGACTTTGTAACTTGCAACTGAGTTTATATCACCCAATTCTGAGACAAATATAGTAAACTCGCAATACTGACTCCCAAGTTTCACAATTCCGAGGAAAAAAATCCAAATTGCGAGATAAAAACTTAGAACTACTTTTTTTTATTTTTATTCAGTGGTGGAAACGGGCTTCCATACAAAACCATGAGCTCATAACTGCCTAAAAAAAACATAGCCTGCCTTCAGGAACAACACTGTGTGCTATACCGATACGAGATTAGCCAATCAAAACACAGGCCATTAACTTGAGGCATAATTGCAAACCTCTCAATTAGAGAGTGGAAAACGGTCACATAAAGCTAAATTACTAAACTGCCACGTGAAACCTAGATGACAATAATTCAATAATTCATAAAACTATATCCCCTTTAAATAAGCCAGAGTTCACCAAGTCTGTGGCTGAAATTCAATTGTAGAACACCAATACAGTTGCTATTAATTTAGATCTCTCTGGCAGTAGGTTGCTGCCTGAGGGGAGCGATTCTTGTAGGAGGCAGGATGTGAGATGTAAGCGCAGGATGTAGCTGCCCTCGCATGACTGTGAGGAGCGGCGGAGCGGGGGAAAGGGGTCAGGGACGGGGCAGCCACACGACAGTATTACCCCGTCTGTCACGGCTGACCAGCGACGCTAAGACAGTGACAGTGAATTAATAAAAAATGAAGAACAGACCCCTGTAGTAGCTTCAGGCAAGAAACAACATTATCTTGGGTAGGAAGGAAAACAAACAGGAAGGGAGCAGAATGGAGACGCTTACTCACCTGAAAGCCTCAATGATGTAAGAGGTGACAGCTGCACCGCCTTCATGAGCGTTCGGTTGCCAGGTCAGGGTCACGCTGTTACGAGTCACATCAGTTACGACGGGCTTCTGGGGTGGACCGGGCAGCTGGTAGGGCTCTGAAACCGGGGGTACGGAGAGACCGCCACTTTCTGTAAAGATAAAATTAGGATATCAGCATGCCGTCTTCATATTAGTCTAAGCTATCATTCTGTGAGCTACGGTTTTGTTTGCGGAATCTATCACTTGCTGTTTCCATGTTAGTCTAGATTTATAGGACATTATAACAGAAATCAATACTGAACAGGAAAAATTGATCTCAGGTTGCATTACCCATACACTGACATCTGGTAAATGGACGTGTGTATCTGCTGAGCAAACTTGCAACGGAAGCGGCTCCCTCAGTTTGATGATATGATCCAGTTTGTCAAAGATAAGGACACATAAAGGTGATGATGGAGCACTTGTGTGTGTTTTTTTTACCTTTTACTGTGAGTACACCACTCCAGCTCGTCTCTCCACTCAAACTGGAGGCAACACAGGTGTAGGCCCCGGAGTCCGTTTCCTAGCAACAGCAGGTTCAGGGTCAGCATTTGTATGGATAAACTCGAGCACAATACATTGCCGCAGTCCGCTTGGAGCGGCGTGGAAATCTTGACAAATGAGCACAAATTCCTCAAAATTGCCTATTATTTCACAACAATACAGGATCAACTGTTATTTTTTCCTATTGCTATTGAAGTTAGAGACAGAAGGAAAATAACATGCTGTTGTGAAACCTAGTGAGCTGCACATGTTGGCATATTTTTTACAGCATCATAGGCATAAGGCAGAGACAATATAATTACTTCTATTACAGACAAACTATAAACTGTGTCTTTCACAAAGAATGAAATCCAATAATGCAGTGCAAAAAAATACATTCGAGATGGTGGACAAGTTGAGAAAGTCTCTTTATATCTATTACAAATATGTGTGGTTCATTCAATGCTGAATAAAAATAGTTAAATGTAATTACAAAAGAAAAGCTAATTCCATTGAAATCAATCGTCAGATCAATAGTCAAATCGCACTTATATACACTACCATTCAAAAGTTTATTTTATTTTATTTATTTATTTATTTATTTTTGTGGTGTGTAAAAGTTTTTGAAAGTTTCTTATGCTAACCAAGGCTGATTTGATAAAAAAAACAATATGGTTAACATTTTTTAAATAAAATAAAATAAAACAAAAATAAAAATATTGTGAAATATTATCATTTAAAATAACTTTTTTCTAATATATCTTAAAATTTACTCTTGTGATAGTAAAGTTTTTGAAAGTCTCTTATGCCCACCAAGGCTGAATAAATCAAAAATACAGTTTTAAAAAATAAAATAAAATAAAATAAAATATAGTGAAATATTATAATACTGTGAAAAATACTGTGAAATATTATAATTTAAAATAACTTTTTTATATTTTAATATATCTTAAAATGTAATTTATTCTTGTGATAGTGAAGTTTTTAAAAATACAGTTTTAAAAAATAAAATAAAATAAAATAAAATAAAATAAAATATTATAATATAAAATATTTTTTTCTATTTTAATACATCTTAAGATGTAATTTAGTCTTGTGACGGTGACGTTTTTGAAAGCCTCTTATGCCCACCAAGGCTGATTTGATCAAAAATACGGTTTAAAATAAATAGATGAAATAAAATAAAATAAAATAAAATAAAATAAAATAATACTGTGAAATATTATAATTTTAAATAAATTTTTTCTATTTTAGTATATCTTAAAATGTAATTTATTCTTGTGATAGTGAAGTTTTTGAAAGTCTCTTATTCCCACCAAAGCTAATTTGATCAAAAATATGGTTTTAAAAAATAAAATAAAATAAAATAAAAATACTGTGAAATATTATAATTTAAAATAACTTTTTTATACTTTAATATATCTTAAAATGTAATTTATTCTTGTTATAGTGAAGTTTGTATAAGTCTCTTACGCCCACCAAGGCTGAATACATCAAAAATATGGTTTTAAAAAATAAAATAAAAAAATAAAATAAAATGAAATAAAATAAAACAAAAATACTGTGAAATATTATAATTTAAAATATTTTTTAATATATATTTTAATATATCTTAAAATGTAATTTATTCTTGTGATAGTAAAGTTTTTGAAAGTCTCTGATTTGATCAAAAATAAAATAAAATAAAATAATTGTAAAATATTATAAAAGTAATTATAATAACTTTTTTTCTATGTTAATATACATCTTAAAATGTAATTTATTCTTCTGATAGTAAAGTTGAATTTTCATCATCCATTACTCCAATCTGTCACATGATCCTTCAGAAGTCATTTTAATAAGCTGCTCTGGTTCTCCAAAAAACATTTCTTATTATTATTAATGTTCAAGATTCTTTAACGAATAGAAAGTTCAAAAGAACAGCATTTATTTGAAATAGAAAACAATATAGATGTCTTTACTGTGACTTTTTAATCAATGAAATGCATCCATTCTGAATAACAAAAAAAATCTTTTGAATGGTAGTGTATGCAAATAACATAAGACAGAAATCAATATGCAACTGTCTAACCCATTAAACACTTTAAAATCACAAACCACACTGAACAGCTCAATCGGCTGAATCCATCAGAGTTCGAGATTGTTTTCATACTAGTGTCTCCGTTAATCTTAAAACCTTTCCATTGTGGAAACCCGAGTGAATTTTCATCTGTCAGTTCAATTTAAGATATCTATGTCTATCATCTGAGTTTGCATGGGTGTACCGAACGTGCAGAAAGAAAAAGAAAATACAAAGACAAATTGGCGAGCGGTGGGGAGGGCGAGGGGCATTAAATTTTTACAACAGGGCCAAGGGGAGAAGTCAAGCAGAAATTGCTTACGACAGTGAGAGATGTAGTAAAGCTTTTCTCTTTCTCTCTCTCCGTGACAGCGATCTAATAGTGCTGACAGCTCAGGGGCACCAATGACACGTCTGAGGATTTGACTCATCGGTGATGCACACATACATCCGCACACCATGACCTCGAATTACTGTCTGTGCACTTGTGATGTGTCTGTTGCGTCTTTAATCTCACTTTTATGTAGAGACTAGCATAATGCATGTTAGCATGAATTAAACAGCAGCTGACGTAAACTCCAGATAGTAGTAGAAAAGACAGAAAATGTCTGAACCCATGTAGCGAAGAGTAGCTTTATATCCTCAGGCAGTACAGGAGTGTGTTGTTGAGAGTGTTATTTTGGTCACTTATGAAGCTCTCTTGGGAGGAGGAGGAGAGCAAACTCAAGGTGTAGAAACAGTTTTTTCTGTGACCTCTTCTTCTTTTGAGTGGATAACCTCATTGGTTAGACCTGGCGGAAAACTGGAAGAGCTCAGAGAGGTAAGCAACTGGGCATCGACTGATTAATCACGGATGGCAGCTCTGGGCTCAGCGCTAAACACACAGTTAAAAATGCATGAGCGGAAAAGTAAATAAAGAGGTAAATATTTTCATAATATGCATTCACATCCTCTACACATTTAAAGGGATAGTTCACCCTACCCTCATGTCATTCCAAACCTGTATGACTTTCTTTCTTCTGTGGAACACAAAAGATGATATTTCGAAGAATGTGCTGTTCGCTCTTTTCCGTGCAATTACAATCAATGGGAACTAAGGCTTTCAAGTTCAAAAAGAGCTCAAACGCACAATGGCTCGTGTTATATTTCAAGTCTTTTGAAGTCATACAACAGACTGAAATATAAGTCGCCTGATCATTTTTCTCTGAAGTGGGCATTAAACCACTGCAATCAGTTCACAGAGTCAGTCTAACTTCGAACCAAATCAGTGAAAGAATTATTCTTTTGAGTCAGAACTTTGAATGAATTGGATGAGTCAACATTAGTTGATTCAATTAAACATTTTGTGAATTGAATCAACGGATTCACTGAAAATATTTGACACGAAAGAATCATTCGTCATGTATCAGACATCACAAATAATTTGATTCTATTTTCATTGAAGATCTACGAATTAATCAGTTGATTCAACATTGGTTAATTCAGTTAAACATTTTTGAACTAAACTGAATCAACATATTCACTGAAAAGATCTGACTCAAAATAATCATTTGTCACGTATCAGACATCAGAAATGATTCTATTCTATCCTCATTGAAGATCTATGAATGAATCGATTGATTCAACGTTCGTTGATTCCGTTAAACATTTTGTGAACTGAATCAATCAGTTCATTGAAAAGATTTGACTCAAAAGAATCATCTGTCATGTATCAGACATTACAAATGATTCTATTCTATTTTCATTGAAGATCTATGAATGAAGCAGTTGATTCAACATTAGCTGATTCCTTAAACATTTTGTGAAATGTAACCTGAGTCAACAGATTAATTGAAAAGATTTGACTCAAAAGAATCATTTGTCATCTATCAGACATCACAAATGATTCTATTCTATTTTCACTGAAGATCTATGAATCAATCAGTTGATTCAACATTGCTTAATTCAGTTAAACATTTTTGAACTAAACTGAATCAACAGATTCACTGAAAAGATCTGACTCAAAATAATACTTTGTCATGTATCAGACATCACAAATAATTCTATTCTATCCTCACTGAAGATCTATGAATGAATCAATTGATTCAACATTCGTTGATTCTGTTAAACATTTGTGAACTGTGAACTGAATCAATTGATTCATTGAAAAGATTTGACTCAAATCATCTGTCATGTATCAGACATCACAAATGATTCTATTCTATTTTCATTGAAGATCTATGAATGAATCAACTGATTCAACATTAGTTGATTCATTAAACATTTTTTGAAATGTTAACTGAATTAACATCTATTGAAAAGATTTGACTCAAAAGAATCATTTTTTCATGTATCAAACATTACAAACGATTCTATTATATTTTCAAGGAAGATTTATGAATGAATCAGTTGATTCAACAATGGTTGATTCAGTTAAACATTTTGTGAACTGTAAACTGAATCAATTGATTCATTACAAAGATCTGACTCAAACAAATCATTTTCCATGTATCAGACATCACAAATGATTCTATCTGCATTGAAGATCCAGGAATGAATCAGTTGATTTAACATTAGTTGACTCAATTAAACATTTTAAGAAATGTAAACTAAATCAACAGATTCTTTGAAAAGATTTGCCTCAAATGAATCATTTGTCATGTATCAGACATCAAAAATGATTCTATTCTATCTGCATTGAAGATCTAAGAATGAATCAGTTGATTCAACATTAGTTGGTTCAATTAAACATTTTGTGAAATGTACACTGAATCAACAAATTCACTGAAAAGATTTGACTCAACTGAATCATTTGTCATGTATCAGACATCACAAATGATTATATTCTATCTTAATTAAAGATCTATTAATGAATCAGTTTATTCAACATTGGTTGATTCAGTTAAACATTGTATGAACTGTAACCTGAATCAACTGATTCACTGAAAAGATCTGACTCAAGAGAATCATGTATCAGACATCACTACTTCTCTCATGAGCTCCTACAAAGGTGATAGTTGTTGCTATTGATACTTAAAACCAGAATTATTAACAAGTGGATTTAAAACAAATAAATATAAGATGATAAACTGAAATAAAGTACTAAAATGACTGAACTGAAATAAAAATGTTAAAATGAAAAAAAAAAAAAAAACTTGCCAAAAGCACAAAACAAAAGTACTAAAACTAAAATAAATAAAAGTTGATACTAAATATTATTAAACACTAAATAACACAAATAATATTAAACACTGGTCTGTTGCTCAGAAAAAGCTATCAAATGGCTTCAGAAGACTTATAGGGCACAAGTCATTCGATATGCTTTCATGGTGGTTCTTTTGTCATTTTGGAGCTTGACAACCCCATCCTCATTCATTTTCATTGTACTAAAAATACTAGCCAAGGACATTTTTCCAAAATTCTCCCTTTACAACAACAAAAAAAAGCCATACAGGTTTGGAACAACGTGCTAGAGAATAAATAAAGACCAAATTTTGGGGTGAACTATTCCAAGCTATTAGTTTTTCTCTAACACACACACACACACACACACACTCAATTCACATTTCATTTTTCCTCACTCCCCTGGCACAGTCGAGAGCAGGCCATTTCTGGCGATTCTCCCGGTATAATGGCACCTTTTCACATCGCTCTCCCTTTCTCTCTCTTTCCCTCACACACTCGCACGCTACCATCTGTGCAAACCCCAGTCTCCGTGCCCCCTTGCGCTCTCCCATCATGCCGGGGTAATCGTAGACTAAAGGGGGCCAACAGAGGCACCAGACCATAGAGGACAGGGCCAACACCAGAGCCAAAAGATGCCCATCTGAACAAAGCGTGCAACGTTTAACAAGCCAAATAAACAAAATATAACACAAAACCTTAAACTGTCACTGATAAACGAGGCTGCCACTTAAATTCATGCAATTTTTGGCGCTAGCTGTCTGCAAAGCCACTGAATATCAAGGGCACGTTTAAAGTACAGGGTTGCTGAGAGTAGCGCATAAAGATTGCAAGCCTCCCCACCTTTCTATATCCCAGAATGAGCATTTAATTAAGGCATGAATGACTGTTAATCATTCCCGGACACAATCAATTAACACATCAGCTCTGTTCACGGCAGTGCCGCGACCTCAGGTGAAACCTGCAATTGCACACACCCCTGAGGCCTTGAGGAATGGATTTCATTAGGCTAGCATTCGCCAACACTAACGACGGCACACATTCCCATTACAATCATAATTACCGGTTTTATCGCCGTGCACAACTCTTGCATGAGCGGCTGGGTCACCCCGAAACCGTACACAGAGCAAGTATTAAAATCGATCTGCTAATTAAGCCTGCCTGTTTGCCGTAAACTCGATTGCGCGTTTTATACCCCGCCATTGATCGGATAGGGTAATGACATTTTACAGCAATCATCTGTATCTAAACGTCACATCGGTGTGTCTGAAAATGCACAGCAAGGGAAATTCGTATGATAGCATATGGTGTCTGTCAACGAAAAGAGCCACCCATGACGGGATGTGTACTGAAGAGGGTTCGATTTGAAAAAAACATATGTTAAAACCCCCTGGGTATTAGCATTTTGTAAAATAAGAGCTGTACATGCTGAAAAACAGACCCTTGTAGTACACTTAAACACTATCTTGACTGAAGTACCTGCAGGGCTGTGATTTGTAGAGTGCCGTTTTCCATTAGGCTAATGCGCTCGTCGTTGCCCAGGATTCTCTGGCCGTCACGCTCCCATTGGATGCTCGGAAGCGGGTTGCCCATCACGTGGCACTGCAATTGGGCCGTGGTGCCCGGAGCGAGCGTCTGGTTGGCCGGGCCTTGGCGGATGATGGGAGGGATCCGGTCGGATGGGGCTAAGGGTGAAGAGAATGAGAGAGGCGTGGGCCACAAGAACCAAATTTGCATGTAACACCACCGTATCATCCACCTTGTTCAAATTATACACAAGAGATTGTTGAAAAATACACACTAGGAATTATGCTAATTGAGATTTTGAGAGTAGCTTGATGGTAAAATACAATATCATCGTGCAGTAGTATGTATAATGACGAAAGTAAGTACAATTAATAAGAGTTTCAAATGTCTAGTGCTACATTCATCTGTGCAGTGATGTATTCAGCAAAAGGTAAAAATAAAATAAAATAAAATAAAATAAAATAATAACTGGTCATTTGTTTCACACACTTACAGCCTACCAAACAGAAAAGATCAGTAATTCATCTGCTTTTAATTAGATCTATGACACAGGCCTCCTAAATAAAATAAAATAAAATAAAATAAAATAAAATAAAATAAAATAAAATAAATAAAATAAAATAAAATAAAATAAAATAAAATAAAATAAAATAAAATAAAATAAAATAAAATAAAATAAAATAAAATAAAATAAAATAAAATAAAATAAAATAAAATAAAATAAAATAAATAAAAAAAAAACTGGCCATTTATTTCACACACTTACAGCCTACCAAACAGAAAAGATCAGTAATTCATCTGCTTTTAATTAGATCTATGACACAGGCCTCCTAAATAAAATAAAATAAATAAAATAAAATAAAATAAAATAAAATAAAATAAAATAAAATAAAAAAAAATAAAATAAAATAAAATAAAATAAAATAAAATAAAATAAAATAAAAAATAAAATAAAATAAAATAACTGAATTTAGCTGCCCATTTATTTGCATACTTACAGCCTGAAAAAAAAAATCAGTAATTCATCTGGTTTTAATTAGATCTATGACACAGGCTTCCTGACTAAACTAAACTAAAAAATAATAATAATAATAAATAGCCATTTGTTTTGCACACTTGCAGTCTGCCAACCAGAAAAGATTAGTAATTCTTCTGATTTAGATCTATGACACAGGCTTCCAGGTATCATTTGACTGAACTGCAGTGCAGCTATAAACTCTTTCTGAAATGAATGTATATTGTTATTGCATAGTGGAACTGCGCCAAATGCATTTTAACACATTTAGCAGGCTGTGTTGTGCTATAATAAAATTATTCCACGCTTTTAAGCTTGCTGTACAACATTAATGGGTCAATAACTAGTAAAGATGGATCTACTCTACAGCTGCATGGTATTAAACACACAAAATCTCCCCAAGATTATGCAGTTTTTATAAAATCATAAGTACTTGGACTTATGATGTGCTCCATTCAAAGATAAATGTGGCATATTCCTACTTGAGATCTCAGGTTATATATATAATACTGTTTTCAACATTGATAATGATAAGAAATGTTTCCTAAGCACCAAATCATATTACAATGATTTCTGATCAATCATGTAACACTAAAGACTGGAGTAATGGCTGCTGAAAACTCAGCTTTGCATCACAGGAATAAATTGCATTACATAGAACCCAGTTATTTTAAATTATAATAATATTTCACAATTTGACAATATTATTATCGATCAAATAAATGCAGCCTTCATTCAAAAACAAGAATCTTACGGACCCAAAACCTGGTATAGTGAATGCAAAAATGAAACGTATTATTATTATTTCCACTGTCTACATTAAGGATCAAATTTATGTGACCACGTACAAATGCCTCTTATCTAATTTCTTACAGCATTCAAAAAAAGGCATTTTACTGCATTTTTTCCACACAGGAAGTTGTGAAATCTTCCAAGTTCAAAGATATGCAGCAATGAAATGCACAATAATGCATTTCAACACAGCACTCTAGAATAATTACAGTAGCCTGCGTTCTTCTACAATTTATTCTTCCATTTCCTCTCGTTCAGCTGCATCTCCTTCTATAGACATTCTATGTGATGGCTTAACACGGCCGTGTTTCCATGAATAATGTATTATTTGTTTGACTAGAGCTGCAAAACCTACTGTCTATTGACCTAAGCGAGGAGGAAAGTCCACAGATAAATAATTGACAATTCAGTTACTTTAGCATTCTCATTTGAAAAAACAAGGACCTGGGAAAGGCAGCCTGCATCTCTGACATTTTCCCTCCACTGCGGCAAGAAAAAGAAAAGACCATAAGGTCAGAAAGAAGACGAAGGCTGTACTGCTCAAACAAAACAGTGTTGTGTTTCTACATGATGTGAAATTCATAGGCACGAAGAACCACATCCTTGGATGCAATGACCTTGCACCGCATATATATAAATATATATATATGTCCTTCCATAGATCATTGTGTTTCAGCTAAGAACATTACAGCAAACATCAGATGTCAACATGCCAGGGCCGTCGTCTTTAGAGACCACAGCAGGCACAGGGGGTTCTGGGAAACGCGATTATATTTCATAATCCTGATTTTTTTAGCAAACCTACAGCAGACTGTGCCGATATTGGACTCTTGGCATAGGTTTTTCGTGTGATGTGCCGAGTACACGCGCACACACGTGGAGTACACATAAACAGTTTATCCTGTTACCGGGGAGCATGACGGAGACGGCATATGTTCCTGGGGTTATTTGCATAGCTCGATTGTGCCCTGTCCTTTCTGATTACGTCTCCAGAGCTTCCTGCTGTTCTCTCATTTGCAGAAGCAGAAATTTTAATTTGGGGCAGCTTTGAAGACTTTTTAATTTATTTTAGTTTAGAGCAAAAAGGCTGCGGCGGGGCAAAGCGGCAATTTGTTCAAACGCAAACAAAAATATTATTCAAATCTTTGTGATAAGGCCTCACACAAGCAATTCAATTACATGTACAGTTCTGGACCTTTAATGTAGTTAGATTGATATTAAAATATCAATACGAGCCAACCGCCGGTGTTTGATGGAGCTGGTGGGGGTGTATAAAAGGGCAGCTGTATGTGTGTGTGTGTGTCCAATGCTAGTTTGAAGCATTTACTCACAGCTTTCCACCTCCAGCAGGGCTTTGGTCAAGATGCTGCCCGCCACACTGATGGCCTGGCAGATGTAGTACCCAGAATCCTCGCTGTGCACATCTGTAATGGTCAGCTCTCCGCTTAACGACACGGAAAAACGGCCTGACTGTGAAGGTGGCTGACTGGGAAACAGGAGGACCTGTTCAGACCAACAAATATTGTTAAACGGCATCAAAAAAGACAAAATATTATAAATCGCATTTAAAATGGCTGATTTTTAGCAATATAGCTCAAAGTTGGAGTTCCTATAACACTAGAATATCACACTCCTCTCAGCCAATCAGATTTGAGGAACAGAAAAAAAAAAAAAAAAAATATATATATATATATATATATATATATAAATTTAATTACATTTTTTTTGATAGTTGTTCATGAGTCGCCTGTTTGTCGTGAACAGTTAAACTGCTCGCTGTTCTTCAGAAAAATCCTTCAGGTCTCAATTCTTGGTTTTTCAGCATTTTTGTGTATTTGAACCCTTTCCAAAAATGACTGTATGATTTTGAGATCCATCTTTTCACACTGAGGACAACTGAGGGACTCATGTGCAACTATTACAGAAGGTTCAAACACTCACTGATGCTCCAGAAGGAAAAACGATGCATTATAAGCAGGGGGTGAAAACTGTTGAACAGAATGAAGATGTGTACATCATTCTTATTTTGCCTAAATATCATATTTTTTTTCATTTAGTACTGCCTTTCAGAGGCTACAGAAGATACTTGCATGTTTCCAAGAAGACAAAATAAGTTGAATTTACCCTGATCTTCAAATTCAAAAAGTTTTCACCCCCTGGCTCTTAATGCATGGTTTTACCTTGTGGAGCATCAAACACACAAAAATACTGAAAAACCAAAGTGAGACCTGAAGGATTTTTCTGAAGAACAGCAGGCAGTTTAACTGTTCAGGACAAACAAGGGACTCATGAACAACTATCACTAAACAAAAAAACACAGCTGTGGATCATTCAGGTAACAACACCGTATTAAGAATCAAGGGGATGTAAACTTTTGAAAAAATTAAATGAAATTTTTTTTTTTTAATTTATTATTTTCTCTTGTGGACTATATGTAAACATCTTTTATGTGAGTCAATTTAAGGCCAGTGCTAAATACACAATAACATGCATTTCTTATTTTGGTAAAATAACATTTTGTAGATTCTGAAAGGGGGATGTAAACTTTTGACCTCAACTGCTGCTATCTAACAAAATCAATAACTTATTTATTTTTATTTAAATTTGTTTTATTTCTACCATAAAAATATGATAAACCAATATGTATTCACTGTTATCATATATGATAACATTTTACTGCTGTTGTTTTATTATATCAAATAACTCACACTAGCCTGTGTGCGAACATGATTTTACCATGTTCAAAACATAGTAAAATCTTTTAAACATGCTTTTATTTGTTGCATTACTGTTTGTGACTGATACAAATTACAAACATATTAAAAAAGGATATGGGATAATCAGTTCCCTAATATAATTTATGACTCATCACAATCACTTCGATTTAAGAGCTTGGATGAAATAGCTGATTTGCATTTACATTAATAGAACATCACTGTGCATTCAATGAGATACTCGGGTATAAATTTAGTTGACCGCTGAGATTCACGTCCACACATGAGCCGAACAATAGCTGCGTTATCTCAGCTGGTGTCTTAGACGGGGGGGTCAGGAAGAATGCCAGATATACAAAAGACAAGGCCGAAGGATTTTAAGGAGTCTTCCTCCTTTAGCATGAGGCTGCAACACTGACAGCTGCCCTATTGTTCTTACTTGGCAGTGTGTGTGTCACTGTTTCATTTTTGGGGATAATCCAGTGACCCCCTCACCCCAGCCCTCTGGCTCTGACCGGACTCACCCTCATCCTCAGTTCTGTTCTATATCTACTGACCTCAAAGATCGGCCACACAGAAAAACAAAGAATAGACGAGAGATTAACCGGAGAGGAGTTCACGGCACGGCGTACAACGGATATTTGATCACCTCTGGCCTATGACACACTCAGCTTGACGAAAAAGGAAGAATGAAGAGATATAAGAAAGGATGGTGGTAGGGATACGGGAACTGGCTTCCTTCCTGCGAGTGCTTTAGAACAACCAGAGGCTTATATCTTCATTTCTTCTGCTGTGCTTTATTAATAGAGACATGAGCGTGTTATCTAGCAGGGCCCAGGGACATGTTCTATCATCCTCTGACCCAATGAGGAGACACGAACGTGAACAAGCTCCTGCAGAAATCCCAGAGTTCCTTCTAACCCGGTGAATGGCCTGTTACAAGTATCCAAACTGGCTGCAAGGCATCCTCTCTCTATTTCTTTCTCTTTGTCCCTTGGACTCTGAAGCTCCTTGGACTGATTAAAAGTTCTTTTTGCTTCTTATAATCATGAATACTAAACGTAAAACTTCCAGGTAAATTTAAGGAAACGCAATGCATTAAGAACTGGGGGGTGAAAACTTTTTGAATTTGATGATCAGGGTAAATTTTACTTATTTTGTCTTTTGGGAAACATGTAAGTATCTTCTGTAGCTTCTGAAGGGCAGTACAAAATGAAAAAAATATGATATTTAGGCAAAATAAGAAAAACGTACACATCTCCATTCTGTTCAAAAGTGTTCACCCCCCGGCTCTTAATGCATCGTTTTTACTTCTAAAGCATCAATGAGTGTTTGAACCTTCTGTAATAGTTGCATATGAGTCCCTCTGTTGTCTTCAATGTGAAAAGATGGATCTCAAAATCATACAATCATTGTAGGAAAGGGTTCAAATACACAAAAATGCTGAAAAAAACAAAGAATCTGTGGGACCTGAAGGATTTTTCTGAAGAACAGTGGGCAGTTTAACTGTTCACGACAAACAAGGGATTCATGATCACTACAAAAACGGCTACTGTATATATATATATTTATTTATTTATTTTTTTTATAAGATTCAGTGTTTATAAGAGTTCAGCAAGCCAGTTGTGCATGATCAGCTGTCATGTCAGCAAACATGTGATTACAAGTGACAATACATATGTTTCAAAGACAGCCAGCCAGACATTTGTTTTCAGAGCGAAAGTGCTTCTCGAGAGACTCATTCTCTAGGTGAGATCAGCTGGATAATGAAAAATAAATCCATCAGATTCCCAGCCTATATGGGCACTAGCCTTGCCTTCCCGCTCACAATCTCAGACGTGTCACTCACAGATCCAAAGTGTGGTAATATCTTGCATGATAATACATATCGAGAGATTTTAAACAGAATTTGGCCGCACACTTGTAAAAAAAAATGTATTAAAATGAAGCAAAAAATGTGATAGCATTACACTTTTGCAACGTTATTCAACCAACTGGTGTCCAAGGTGATTTTTTTAATGGGTGTTGGGATTTTTTTTTTCTAACTTGTATTGCTTTCATTTTTGTAATTTCATTTTATAAATAGTTTGGTTTGAAGGGATAGTTAACCACAAAATGAAAATTCTGTCATTAATTACTCACCCTCATGTCATCGAAACCCATTGGCCCTTCATTCATCTTCGAAACACAAATTAAGATGTTTCAATGAAATCCAAGAGCTTTCAGACCCTGCATAGACAGCAACACAACTACCATGTTCAAGACCCAGAAAGGTAGCAAGGATATTATTAAAATAGTCCATCTTCGGAACACAAATACTCTTGTAAACGCGTGTCAAAGACTGACATAGAAGAGAAGAAATTGTTAAAGAAAGTCGCTATATAAATGACAGTTTAAATGACTGATGTCACATGGACTATTTTAATGATCTCCTTACTACCTTTCTAGGCCTTGAACATGTCACTTGCGTTGCTGTCTACGCAGGGTCAAAAAGCTCTTGGATTTCATCAAAAATATCTTAATTTGTGTTCTGAAGATGAACGAAGCTCTTACAGGTTTGGAGCGACATGAGGGAGAGTAATTATTGACAGAATTTGAATTTTTGGCTGAACTATCCCTTTAAATAACAAAATATTTTTCTAGCCCAGCTAGAATTTTCACACAATTTTCAGCATAGCCAAACCCATCAGTAAGATTTTGTCAATTTTGTCTTCGAATTCTTTCAAAACAATGCTTGATTTTTACTAATATACTTTGTCACTACCCTAGAGTTTGACCCTTTCTTTAAGGAAGCACAGTGAAAGTATCCAGCAGATACCTTGATGTGTTTTGACACTGACTGTAAGGGTTCCCTGGCGTGCATCTGTGTACTGTTGTCTCTTACCTGACTGCCTTCTTTCTGCCAGAACACAGCGGGAGGGGGATTTCCCTTCGTTCCGCAAAGAAAGGTGACAGTACGGCCTTGGGCAGAGATCTGATCCCGTGGACGCACCACGATCTGAGGAGGAACTGAAGAGGAGACAAGAAACTTATGAAGCTGCAGATCCACACACAACAAATCAAGACCTTATAGAGTCTATATGAGCTTCTGGAATGTTCTGCTATCTATATAACTCCTTCAAGGTGAGACTGTCCTACAGTTACACAGTCTGGCAGTTTTGTTTAGTCTAAACTTGAGTTGCCCAAGGAGAAGAGCTGTGTGTGTTAGTACTGCTGGTGGCATGCTGTAAAGCTGTCATAGCTGATATTGTGCACAGTGCCACATTCTGGTACCAGTTCTGCACAAGAAGATAAGGTTAGTGTCATTAGTATGCAAACAGAGCTATGAAGTCTGTTTAAACTAAGTCAAAGGTCACACAGTAACCCTCAGTATATTTAGCTGAAAATATGCAGCAAAACCAACACTGACACCTTTACCCATAAACAGTTAGGATTTGCTCTGAAAATCATGACCAAAACTAATCCAGATCACATTGCAGGACTGTTTTGACACAAAGCAGGGCTTTTGAAAATTCAAGTAGGGCTATAACCAAATTCATATAATTACTGAAGGCAGAGGTTTCAGTGCTGGTCTTTCTGAGCAGAGAGAGATGGATATAAAGAGCTTAATTATTATGGAAGTCTTTTCTTCTCTCTGCCTGCAGAGATACTTTAAAGCACATGATAGCACATCTGATGCAGTGCTGAAGAGCCCTTATCTTGTGGGGGATATGCGGGCGTACTGAGAGCAAATATACATTTATATATTAGTAATCTGGCCTCTTTGGCCTAATGTACATTTTCTGTCCACTAATGAGTGTCTGGATATAAACGAGAACTCTCAAACTCCCAAGAGCATCATTGGGTGGCCACTGGGTTTGTCTCATCTATCTCTCTGTGGATCCATTCTTCCACCTCGTTCACTTTCTCTCTCTCAATCTCTTTGATGAGACCTTGTTGGCTTTTTTTTCTGCCGTGGTTGCTTGGTTCTTGCCCTTAGTGCGAGTTTGATCAATGGCTGTTCGTGATTGATGCTAATCTGCTGGTCTTATCTGCCCTGCAGCCATCTTTCTACCCAGCAACATCACAAGGCCTTGAAGAGTTTCAACCTAGACCCAACACATTTTCTTTTCTTTTTCTGTAATGAATTCAATCACATAAATCCTGTTAAAATGTTTTTAAAATGATGCAATTTTTTAGAATGTTAATTGAGAACTGTTTAGTTTCGTTCTGAATATCTGTTTTCATACATAAGAAATGTCCCCGAACGAGGTCAGATGAACCCAAAAGAGTTAAGAATTACTAGTTGATTTCCATATTTTTACAACATATCTGTCATTTTTTTGTGGATAGATGGGTGGGTGGATGGACAGACGGACGGGGAGATGGATGGACAGATGGGTGGGTGGGTGATTATATGGATAGATGGATGAATGGATGGATGAATAGATGAATGAATGAATGGCTGGACTGATGGATGGATGGACGGGTGGATAGACGACTGGACGGGGGATTATATGGATGGATGGATGGATGGATGAATAGATGAATGAATGAATGGCTGGACTGATGGATGGATGGACAGGTGGACAAACGGATGGATGGATGGATAGATAGATGGATGGATGGATGGATGAATGGATGGGTGGATGGATGGCTGAATGGATGGATGGATAGATGCATGGATGGACGGACGAACAGGTGGATGGATACATGGACGGGTGGATGGACGGCTGGACGGGGGTGAATGGATAGATGGACGAATACATAGATGGGTGAATGGATAGATGGATGGACGGACGGGTGGATGGATGCATGGCTGGACTGATGGATGGATAGACAGGTGGACAGACGGATGGATGGATGGATAGATGGATGGATGAATGGATGGGTGGATGGATGGCTGAATGGATGGATGGATGGATAGATGGATGGATAGACGGACGAACAGGCGGAGGGATGGATGGATGGACGGGTGGATGGCCGGCTGGACGGGGGTGAATGGATAGATGGACGAATAGAGGGTGAATGGATAGATGGATGGACGGCTGGATGGGTGGATGAATGGTTGGATGGATGGATGGATAAATTAATGGATGGCTGGATGAATGGATGGATGGATGGACAGACAGACGGGTGGACAGACGAATTGATGGATGGATGGACAAGGTGGATAGATGGCTGGATGGGTGGGTTGGTGGACAGATTGATGGGGTGGACAGATGGATGGGTGGGTGAATGAATGAATGAATGAATGAATGGACGGATGGCTGAATGAATGGATGGGTGGATGGACATTCTTACATTCTTACATCTTTTTTTCGGATGCATGGATGGATGGATGGATGGATGGACCGATGGCTGGGTGGGTGAATGGATAAATGGATAGGTTGGATGGATGGATGGACAGACGGGTAGATGGGTGGATATATGGATATATGGATGGGTGGGTGGGTGGATGGATGTATGGATGAATGAATGAATGAAAGGACGGATGGATGGATGGATGGATGGACATTCAGTAAATTCCACTTCCTGTAATTTCAACTCCAATTCAACTTCCGGTGAGGTGTGGCCAATTCAACTCAAATTCTCACTCATGAATTGAAAGGGAGCCAATTCTTCCATTTTGAATTGTGCCCGAGACTGATAGGTCTTTTGCAGGAACAAATTCCCATATTAGTAGAGGATGCAGCGTGATAGACGGGATTTGAAATTTTAGCGTCGAGGGTGGAATATAAACTAAACTGATGATCGGCTTTCAGTTGTGGGAGCTCGGCTGGGCTGATGGGTATTGATTATTTCCGTGCCATTGCCCTTTATCAGGTGTCTGTGAATGTGCAATCCTGTCACCTTTAACCTTCACCGGCTAATTGATTTCTCATCCTCCTTCCCACTCCTGTGCAATTTTTTTTCTAGCGTTTCACACACGATTAGAGTGACGTGTCGGCTCTGACAACACGCATTTATACTCAGGAAGGTCTTTCTCCTTTAGCTCACCTTAAATTTCCCACTAATTCATCAAGCCGAAGGGCTGATAGCGCTTGCACCTTCCCTACTAATGCGCCTAACAAACTGCACTCTATTTGTCACACGATCTACCTCAATCAGTCTTTTATTTAACCCCACCACTGGCTTAGCTTCTCGTTATTCTATTTCTTTTTGTCTCTTTCATTACAAAAGTCAAATATAATCCAAAAGATGCAATCTGCATCAATACAGCTGTCTCAGATCAATTTTCCGATTGGCTCCCTGCCTGCCTGCTGGCTTTTTCTCATAGAATATGTCGCTGAGCGTAGGCTGCATCACAGCTTGGAGGCGACAAGCATGTTGGAACAGAACAAGGCTCAATAGGGAGCCTGGCCACAGGGGTCATTGGGGTTGCTGTCCAGAGGTCAAGCAGGAGCCATATCGCTGACCCCGGAGGTCAAATCTGAAACACATCCCTTGTCGCTATAATTTGGGACACTAGTCTAGAGAGACCTCAAAGCAAACTGGAGAGGTAATGATACCAATTTCCCATTCCCCTGGCATTATTGACTGCATTTCTCACCTGGGCTGATGCAAGGAATGAAATATTGACTTAATGGTATGTAATACCACAAATCTTATGAGTCTTCTCTAAATTTGAATATATATGACTGTGAATATTTATGGGAAAATGAGATGTCACAGAAACAGACATTGTCTCAAGAGATTTCACTCTAAAAATATGTAGCAACAAGAAGCGAACGCGACTAACAGAATGTGCCTTGGGCTGTGATAAATAATTACCAGTTAAAACAACATTACAAAAAACAGCATGGAGTTTTGAGAGAATGGAGGTGTCAGATGCATGCTAATGTGGTATGACAGGGAGAAGATTTAGGGAAAGGATTTTAAATATACATAATACCTCTACCACCACCAAAAAGACCACGCTTTTCAAAAACAAATCAAGTGGATGAGAATGCCAGCTCTTTGAAATATGGGCCAAATAAATTCAGAAAAATAAACGAATATAATAAAAATAATAACTTTGCAAATGACTAAACACATATAGTCCTGTCAAATCGTTTAATCGCGATTAATCGCATCCAAAATAAAAGTGTATTTACATAATATGTGTATATACTGTATATATTGTGTGTATACATAAATGTAAATATATATTACCTATATTTCTTAAAAACATGTATTTGTCTGTATTTTGGATGCGATTAATCGCAATTAATCAATTTGACAGTACAAATACACACACACACACACACACACACACACACACAAACACACACACAGTCCTGTCAAATCGATTAATCACATCTAAAATAAAAGTGTGTTTAATAATGTGTTTATATACTGTATATACTGTGTGTATACATAATAAAATAAATATATTACCCATATTTCTTAAAAACGTTTGTGTCTGCATTTTGGATGCAATTAATCGTGATTAATCAATTTGACAGCACAAATACACACACACACTGCATATATATTATATATATATATATATATATATATATATATATATATGGTCTTGTCAAATCGATTAATCGCGATACATAAATGTAAATATATATTACCTATATTTCTTAAAAGCATGTATGTGTATTTTGGATGCGATTAATTGCGATTAATCAATCTGACAGCACAAACACACACACACACACACACACACACACACACACACACACACACACAGTCCTGTCAAATCGATTAATCGCGATTAATCACATCTAAAATAAAAGGGTACTTACATAATATGTTTCTATACTATATATACTGTGTGTATACATAAATGTATGAATATATTACCTATATTTCTTAAAAACATGTATGTGTCTGCATTTTGGATGTGATTAATCGTGATTAAAATTTTTGTCAGCACAAATACACACACTGCATATATATGTATGGTCCTGTCAAATCGATTAATCACGATACATAAATGTAAATATATATTACCTATATTTCTTAAAAACTTGTATTTTGGATGTGATTAATTGCGATTAATCAATTTGACAGCACAAATACACACACACACACACACACACACACACACACACATATAAATATAAATATATCGAGCTTTCGAGTACTGAATAAAATGCACAGAAATTAATACTTTCAATAAGCATTAATATTAAATTGATCAAAAGTGTAATAATATTAAAAAAAATACTTTTTCTATTCTCTATTTTATTTTATTATTAAATTACTATCAGGGATAAACGTTCATTTATTTTCTAAAGTCAGCTATGGAGGAAAAAATCAACACCACAACTGCTCAACCATAAAATCAGCTACAACTATTCCAAGATATAGATAGAATGCCATCTGTTAAGATATCTATAAGTCTTTCTGGACATTTCTTCCTCGAAGTATCACAGATGGTGTATTTGACGGAATAGCAGTAGACAGAGCTGTGAAGGTGCCAGGCTGGCTGGCTGGCTAGTGACAGGTCAAAAGTGTCACCCACTCACATAGGCTAAACAAAAGTGCTGAACCTTAAAATTATTCATGGAACTTCGCTTCCTCCCAAGACGGACCAGAACGCGCGCAAGGATCCAACATCTTCACGGTCCCTCTGGGAGAGTTAGTGGTTAGCAAATACACCACAAAAACTCGTATGCAGATTTGCCGGCTCTTCAAACATCGCATCTATCCCCAGAGGGACTCATCATGACAGGCAGTTGTCAGCGTCGAACAGTGATGCAGACAGAAAGTGTGGAAGGGTCACGCTTCAGTGCTCAGTGCCGCAATTAAAACCCCCTACATGCAATTAATACAGTCTTTAGAGTGTAACCGATTAAACGCTTTACAGCATTGCAGGTTATCTACACCAATACAGGGCATATGTTTACAATGCCTAGCTGAGCAGCCGTTTCTGTCCAGCAATACCTGCCAAATTGGTAAGCTGTATATTTACTGCATAATCAAATGAGAGAGTCATCTGCATAAATAAGGTTTCTCCGAGAGCTTGTGCTGTTTTAAATACTCCCCCCCCACCACCACCACCCTTGAGGATACAGTAATATGCATGGGCTAAGATCAGTCTTGTCAGAGTTTGGAATAGGACCCACTTTTTTTAGGACAGCTTAAAATGAGCACAGTTGGAGAAGAGCTTCGGTGCATCGGGATTAATCTGCTGCTACATGGGTTTATTTCATATTTATTGTCTCAGCTCTTAGACATGCAAATGAAGAGGGCAGTTGAGGAAACATGCCGTGGATTATTTCACGACGCTGTGCGAATGATGAAACGAATCCGTCATCTTTAGTGGAAAGAAGACAGGATCTCGTTCTGTTTCTCCCTCGCACAAAGTCTGACTAATCTAACCCGGTGTGTATTAAACGTCTGGCTTTTCCACTGAATACAGAATGTTCTGACACACTTATCTGGCTTAGAAGTCTAAAACTTAATTTTATAACTATGTTGCAAAACCCAAAATCGAACTTTTCACTGTCTACATAGACATCTACTTTTAAGAATGTGTGAAACACATAGGTTGATTTTAATTGAAAATAACACAGATATTACACAGATACAAATATTAAGTTATTAAATATTAAATATTTGGTGGTGGTAAGTTATTAAATATTAAATATGAAAGCTGAATTTTCAGCATTATTACTCCAGTCTTCAGTGTCACATGATCCTTCAGAAAGCATTCTAATATGCTGATTTATTAACAATGTTGGAAACAGTTGTGCTGCTTAATGTTTTGTTTTGGAAACTGTGATACTTTTTTCAGGATTTCTGATTAACAAAAAGTTTAAAAGCACAGCATTTATTTTAAATAGACATTTTTTTTTAACAATAAAAGTCTTTACTATCACCTTTATCATCAATTTAATCTTTGCTGAATAAAAGTATTAATTTCTGTCAAAAATGAAAGAAAAAAAATGACCGACTCCAAACTTTTGTAAAAAAATGTTGTAAAAAAAAAAGGATCATGTGACACTGTAGACTGGAGCAATGACTGGAGAAAATTTAGCTTTGCGACACAGAAATAAATTATATTTTAAATAGCAATATTATATTTTAAAGAATATTTAAATAGCAATAATATTTCACAGTATTATTTTTTTCTGTATTTTTGATCAAATAAATGCAGCATTGATGAGCATAAGAAAAAAAAAAATTATGACCCCAAACTTTTGAACAGCAATGTATATTTATGTATAAATTCAGCATTTCAATTATATTTTAAAATATACTGAAATATAAAACACCAACTTACTTGTTTTTACTGTTTTCGCTTACAAAAATGCAGCCTTGTTGAGCATAAAAGACATGAAAGATGCAAGATTTCCTAAAAAGCTGCTTCTTCCCCATATGAAAGAACAAAATCACAAATTAAATTGCTTTAATATCACCATTATTTGCCCTATAGAGCAATAAAAATAAATGTAGATCCAATGGAGATGTCTGCATAAAGCATGTTGAATTGAAAGATTATAACATCTTCCTACAACTGTAAATAACTGAGATTTGCCTTGAACTGTTTATAACAAACCTGTGAGCAATAAAATTTTTCCTTAAGTTACTGTTTGCAACATTTTGACTCTTCCATGTCAAAAAATGTTGCCTAGGTAGGCATCTCACTAGGTTTTGGATGATATCTTTGTCAGGGTAAAAAAAACAGTTTGAGCAGCTCTAAAAGTACATTTCCCAAACTTTCAATTAAACATAACTCATCCAAGACACAAATAACAAAAGAGAAAATACCAAACACCAAAGACCTAAGTCGGGTTGTATGAAAACTACCACCCTGCAGGGAACGGTTTCTTTTTACACTCCCTTAAAAAAAGGAGTGGTACGCTCTTGCTTGCCTCTGAAAACATGTTCTTTCTTTCATTCTGCCTGTCTGTCGGTCTGTCGGTTTGTCTGGCTATCACTGAAGTGCTCTGTCAGCATCAGATATAGATGTTTCCACTTGTGAACAAGCACTGTTGTTCCTCGACAGAAATAACATCTCTGGAAATTACTTGTACTCCTCATTGTGCCTCAAGTTAAATACAGTTTTTGCAAGAAAAACAAAGAAAGTGGTATAAAATTCAATTTCTAAAAAAGCTAAAAGTGAGAGTATTTACTTTATGCTATTTATGAAAACTTTTAAGGATAAAACGATTGTAGGCTCGGTGACTCCGCAAAGCTTCAAAGCCAAACCCAAGTGGTTTCTGCTGACAATACGGAGTTGTTCTAACTAACTGACTGGGCCACACTGCACGAAACCAATGTGGAAAAAAATCAGTTCCAGATTCCTCAGATCTTCTAGAACTCACATCCAATGATGCATTATGAACTCTACAGTGGTAATGGCTGAGCTTTGGAGCAGAGGACCTCTCTTTCAGTGTCTCCGTAATTTGATCATGTTTTTCTCATAGTCTGGAGTGAAAGGACAGAGGTCACTCCTGCGCTGAGTTAGATAATGACCTTTTGTAACTCTCCTTTATAAAGAACATCCAGAGAAGTCAAAAAAAAAACAGTCAAACTTCAAAAAGCCTCTGAAGTTTAAAATACATGCATTTCTATGTCATTTTTAACAGTGAAAACCAGGGTTACTGCTCAGTGTATGAGTTAATGAGCTGGACAAGAATAGACCCTCATTACTTCTGTATGTAGATGAATAGTTCAACCAAAAAAAGAATTCTGTCATCATTCCAAACCTGTACGAAGTTCTTTATATTCTGCAAAATACAAAAGATATTTTAACAAAAAAAAGGTTCTGTGTTTTTTTTTTTTTTTTTTTTGGACCACATTGATTTTCACTGAACCGTTTCTTCAAAATACCTTTTGTGTTTTCCAGAAGAAGGACACGACGTGACATGAAGGTGAATAAATGACAATTTTCATATTTGTGAACTATCCCTTTAAGTGGATGACTTATGACAGGCAAATAGGCAGATGTGATTGGCCAGCGCGGGGTCTTAACCCTGTCACAGCCAATCACGGCCTCCAAAACATGTGAAGCACAACCACACTCATGCAGAGAAATGAAATGAAATGGTACTTACGAGATGGGCCCACTATAATGGAGGTGAGGATGGAGAGAGAGACAAAAAAAAATTATGGATAAAAATGAGATGAGTGGACTGGAAAGTTTTGTACTTAGAACATGAAAGAAAAAAATAGTCTGAGTGATTAATGAAACACAAGTGGGATGAAACAACAACGGGCGGCGGTGACAGGAAAAGGAGATGAGGAGGAAGTGATGAGAGAAACTCTAAATTATGTTTTGTTCATGTCATGTCAGAATTACCATAATTACAAGATGACTCTGAGCTGTTGACATCGTCGGACTTGCAAAAATATTTGTTTCTATGACAACATTCATAACCCCAAATAAGACACATGGGCACTTTTTTGGTTCATGGAATAGTTTTTTGGTACATAGAATACTTAAAATACTTACTTATACAGTATATAAATGTAATACTTGCTATAAATACTTAAATATATTAATATAATACTATACATTTTGAAATTATTTACATGTATTTACAAGTATACATTTATATTCATGTAACTGTTATTATATATAAATATATAATATTTAAACAACGCGCGCATAAATTATTTTGGATTCGATTATCGCAATGAATCGTTTGACAGCATTTTATTGTTTTTTAATTTTTTTTTAATTTTTTTGGAATTATATTAATATAGCACTGAAATACTTTTACTGTTACACACAAACACACATAAAATAAATAAAAAATAAAAATACGTATAACTATATATACACTACCGTTCAAAAGTTTGGGGTCAGTAAGACTTGTAATAGTCTTTAAAGTAGTCTCTTATGCTCATCAAGGCTGCATTTATTTGATTAAAAATATAGAAAAAAAAAAACAGTAATATTGCAAAATGTTTTTACAATATAAAATAATGTTTTTTATTTTAACATACTTCAAAATAGAATTTATTCCTGTGATGAAAAGCTGAATTTTTATCAGCTGTTACTCCAGTCTTAAGTGTCACATGATCCTTCAGAAATCATTCTAATATGCGGATTTATTATTAGAATGATCAATGTTGGATAATATCAACAGTTGTGCTGCCAAATATTTTTTGGAACCTGTAATTTTTTTTTCAGGATTCTTTCATGAATAACAAGTTTAAAAAGTACAGTGTTTATTCAAAATATAAATATTTTATAACAATGTAAATTATTTATTATTAACTTTTAATAAACTTTTAATTATTAACTTAATACATCCTTGGTGAATAAAAGTATTAATTTCTTAAAAAAAAAAAAAAAAAAAAAAACAATAAAAATGTACTGACCCCAAACTTTTGAACGGTAGTGTATATATATATATATATATATATATATATATATATATTAGGGCTGTCAAATGATTAATCGAGATTAATCGCATACAAAATAAAAGTTTGAGTTTGCCTAATATATGCATGTGTACTGTGTGTAATTATTATGTATATATAAATACACACAAATGAATGTATATATTTAAGAGAAATATAAAAAATATTTGTATTTATATATAATATAAATTATATAAAAATTATAATAAATACATATACTTGTAAATATTTCTTATATATGTACCTGAATGTGTTTGTATTTATATATACATAATAATAGCACACAGTACACACACGTTTATTAGGCAAACTCAAACTTTTATTTTGTATGCGATTAATCGCGATTAATCGTTTGACAGCCCTAATATATATATATATATAAAACATAAACATAAAACAATTTATATATTTATTTTACATTTTTTAGTATTTTATTATTGTATTTTACATTATATAAGATTTTTATCATTATTTTTATTTTATATATACAGTAGTCAACATTTGAAGTGGATCAAAACCTTTCATCAAATTTGTCCTAAAAGCAATATATATATATATATATATATATATATTTTTTTTTTTTTTTTTTTTTCCCTCTAAAATCTTGAAGATCAAAGCACACAACAAGCAACCGCTTATGATAAAAATACAAATATGTGTAAGAACTTTCATCTGGTGATACAGTCATCTTGGTCGTTTTTACACAATCTTAGAACAAAAAAATTGAAATCAGAGCTTTCAAAACAAAGTTCTGACTAGTAACTTTGAGTTTCGAACATGAACAGTTTCGAATCGGAAATCCCATAACTATGCTAACTCCAACAAGACGTGAACAGGAATAACCCCGTTCCAAAACATGTTGTAGATTCCTTCTGTCTGACAGTGAAGCCTACAATGTTTCAGTTTCACTCACACAATGAATCATCTCTCCATCAGCTGTCAGGTGAAATCATTCACAGCCAGTGTGCTGCTATAAACATCTATTAAGTGTGTAGAATATTCTTAATGCGTGCATGTTCCCAAGCCCACAGTCATGTTTTATGAAGCAAGATGTGCCTCTAACCAGATGGAATTATGTTAATTGCATCTGGCAGCTTTAAATAAATGGCTGTTGCCATAGCACTTCACTCCTGTAATCAGCAAAATGCAAGGCCAGCACGTGTGTGCGTATGTGTGTGTGGGCTCCGGCTAATACAATTCAGACTCGGCTGAGTGTGTGTGAGAAAGATGCTAAAGTCAGAGAGAAGAATATAATAGAATTATTGTCAAATCTGTCCGATGTGCTGCTGTGTGGACGTGTTTGCATGTGTTGGAGAGAGAGTTACTGAGCTAAGCAGCATTTGTGCGTCTGCACAGTTGTTGTAACTCACCGTGGACCTGAAGTGTTCCGGATGCTTCGGCTTTGCCCACGCTGTTTTCAGATAAACAGGTGTACGAGCCTTCATCTTCAGCCTTCACCTGAGTAAGACGCAGGCTGTTGTCGGCACGGATCTCAAACCTGCCAGGACACACACACGCACAATCAAGTTACTCTCTAGTTTTCGCTTATAAACTGAGTCCCACTGTTCTCTGCCAGCTGTATCAGCAAAGTTTCGCTACATTGGATTTTAGCACTGTAACGCTTCAGTGTCATTAACATCTGCTGCTAACAGTGTTCAATGAGTTTTTAACTTTTATATACACATATTTTTAAATTGCAGTATATTATTTGCCAAAATAATAAATAAATAAAAATATATTTACAAAAATATTTTCAATATTTAATATTTACAGTATTTAAAATTAAAACGTAATTATTTTATTTAAAATTATATTTATTCATATAATAGATTAACATTATTATTATACTTTTACTGCTAACAGTATTCAATAAGTTAACTTTTATATACATATATTTTAAAATTGTAGTATATTATTTTTCAAAATAATTCTTAAAATATTAAATAATAAATATATTTACAAAACTTGCAATATTTAATATTTACAGTATTTAAAATTAAACAGTAATAACTGTATTCAAAATTATATTTATTCATGTAATACATTAACATCATTATCTCTGCTAACAGTGTTCAATGAGTTTTTATATACTTTTTTTTAATTGCAGTATATTATTTGCCAAATTATGAAAAATATTAAATAAAAATATATTTACAAAAATATTTGCAATTTTTAATATTTATAATATTTAAAATTTCTATTTTATTTTTTACATTTAAATTATATTTATTCATATAATATACTAACAGTATTATTATTATTATTTTGACAGTATACTATTTGCCAAAATAAATATTAAAAATATTGAATAAAAATATATTTACAAAAATATTTTTTTTATTAAATATTTATAAAGTATTTAAAATTAAAACATAATTACTGTATTTTAAATTATATTCAATCATAAAATACATTAACATTATTATTTTTTATTATTATTGTCAACAGTGTTAGTGTTAACAGTAAATGAGTTTTTAACTTTTATACACATATTTTTTAATTGCAGTATATTGTCAAAATATTTATTAAAAATATATTAACAAAAATATTTGCAATGTTTAACAGTACTTAAAACAAAATGTAAATATTGTATATAAAAATTATATTTATTAATATAATACACTAACATTATTATTATTAATACATTATTATACTATTACATTATTTTATATACACATATTTTTAAATTGCAATATATAAATAAATAATGAAAATATTAAATACAAAATATATTTACTAAAATATTTGCGATATTTAATATTTACAGTGTTTAAAATTCAAATGTAATTCTTTTATATAAAATTATGTTTAGTCATATAATACACTATTATAAAACATTATTATTAGTTTTTACTGCTAACGAAGCTTTTAACTTTTATATACACATATTTTTAAATTGCAGTATATTATTGCCAATATAATTATTACAAATATTAAATTAAAATATATTTAGACACAATACTGAAACAGTATTATTTTAATAAATAAAACTATATTTATTTATACAGCACATATTATAAATACATTTATTATTAAAAATTGTATAATTTATATTATATTATTATTATTTTTATGTTTTACTATCATTATTATTATTATTTTCAATATAAAGTATATATATATATATATATATATATATATATATATATTATTTTTTTTTTTTTATTTTATTTTATTTTTTTTTTAATTTAAATAACTAATTATTGCTAATGCCACTATTTTATTGCTTGTGATTGAGTCTCACCTTCCCCGAGGCAGTTCACCTTCCTCTTTCCTCCACCGTATGGTGGGAGTGGGGTCTCCCTGAACCTCACACTGAAAATCCACTGTGTCATCAGCGAGGACCACCTGATTCACAGGTCTGCGTACAAACATGGGCCGCTCTACAGGATAAAGAAAATCCAGAGAGATCAATGTGAGAGCGAAAGAGAGAAAATGAAATCTATAAGCTATAGTGGAAATACAAACCTACCGAACACTACGAGTTCAGCGGGGTCGCTGTCCTTCTCTCCAACCATATTAGTGCCGACACACACATACATTCCTGCATCGCTCTTCCTTGTGTTTGAGATCATCAGCTTCCCTCCACGGATCTGTAAAGAAAAGCACACCACAATCTGTCAGGGGCACGCATTTATAAAACATCTATCAGAAAAAGACACTAAAAACGGAGTTTGTCCCCATAGGAAGCCAAACATGCTGTGATGTTTTATGAACACGGTTTCTGGGCTCTGGAAAAACATAAATACTAAAGCAAAAGCCAGTCTGGTTGTTTATGAAACACTTGACACAGAGAGGACGGCCAAACTGATACATTTAGTAAAAGTGCTTTAATTGCCTATTTAGTCGAGTGGCACATGAGAGAGTCATAGAACAGACAATAAGAGAGAAAGATACACAAACAAAGGGACAGAGCTGTAATGTTGAGAGAATAGAGACAGAGAGATATAAAATTAAATATTCCTATTTGTTAGTTTGTGCATGTTTGCTATTGAGTTATTAAGAGTAATGTCCTTTCTGAACTCAAAATATGCTTCCATACCAACACATACACTACCAGTCAAAAGTTTTTGAACAGTAAGTCTCTTCTGCTCATTTATATGATCCAAAGTACAGCAAAAACAGTACAATTTTGAAATATTTTTACTATTTAAAATTACTGTTTTCTATTTGAATATATTTTAAAACGTAATTTATTCCTGTGATTTCAAAGCTGAATTTTTAGCATCATTACTCCAGTCACATGATCCTTCAGAAATCATTCTAATATTTTGACTTGCTGCTCAAAAAACATTTATTATTATTATTCTGAAAACAGCCGAGTAGAGTTTTTTCAGGTTTCTTTGATGAATAGAAAGTTCAGAAGAACAGCATTTATCTGAAATAGAAATAATTTCTTTCCCAGAAAAAAAACAAAACAAAAAAAGCACTTTTTTTTTGAACGGTATAGTGTATAATTTTACTTTTTATTTAGCTTTTTATTTCAGATAAATGCTGATCATTGGATCTTTTTATTAATCAAAAAATCCTGACAAAAAATAAATTGTGTAAAAATGTTTCTTGAACAGCAAATCAGCATATTAAAATGATTTCTGAAGGATCATGTGACACTGAAGACTGGAGTAATGATGCTGAAAATTTAGCTTTGATCACAGGAATAAATTACATTTTAAAATACATTCAAATAGAAAGCACTTATTTTAAATAGTAAATAATATTTCACAATATTACTGCTTTTGCTGTATTCTGGATCAAATAAATGCAGAAGAGACTTACTGTTCAAAAACTTTTGACTGGTAGTATAAGTTTTTATTTCTATTCAATTCTGATTTGTCTAAATGCTTTGGCAGCATTATATGAAAAATTACTTTGAAATTGAGATTCATTCTAGAGTAAATAAATATTAAAATAAAATACATTTATGAAAATATTTATGAAATATAAATAAAATTATATACACTACTGTTGGTTTGGGTTGGTAATATTTGAAATCTTTTATACTAACCAAAGCTGCATTTATCTGATCAAAAATACAATATGATATGTAATTTAAAACAACTGTATTTTAATATTTAAAAAATAAAATTCATTTATTCCTGTGATGGCAAATCTGAATTTTTAGCAGATATTACTCCAGTCTTCAGTGCCACACGATCCTTTAAATATGACGATTTGGTACTCAAAAAACATTTCTTATTATTATCAACAAATGTTAAAAACATTGTGCTGCTTTCTATGTTTGTGAAAACCATTATATATACAGTAACGAAGTTACTCTTTTTAGATAAAGTATTTGGATTACTTTTTGGATTACTTTTAGATTACTTTTTTTTTTTTTTCTTTTAATCTACCTTGTTTTAAACTTACCCTTAAATTTATGATATTGATATAAAAAAGCAAAAAGAAAGAAAATATATTCAGTTTTTTGTGACCTTTCCAAGTGACTACGTAATGCATGAAGTCTAGTGCAAGACAAGCATTTGTGGTTAAAAAGTATATAAATTTGTCATTTTGATGACAAGACCCTTATTCCTTGGCTGGGATCATGTAGAGCCCTTTGAAGCTGCAATGAAACTGCAATTTGGACCTTCAACACATTGATGCCCATTGAAGTCCACTATATGGAGTAAAATCCTGGAATGTTTTCCTCAAAATTTTATTTGCGACTGAAGGAAGAAAGAGATGAACATCTTGGATGACATGGGGGTGAAATGTTTATTCCGGAAGAAAATAGGGAAACTCAATAAATTCTGATTTACTGCCATTGTGTGAATATGTGATCATGTAATGCATAAAAAAGTAACTGTAATCTGATTATGAGCATTATAAAGTGTAACATACTCTAATTACAAGTACTTGATTTTTGGAGTCTGATTACATAATCCAGATTACATGTAATCAGTTACTATCCAGCTCTGTTTACAAGAAGGTATTTATTTGACATGTATTTTAAAATGTATAGAAAGAAAGAAGTGAGGACATTCACCGTTATTCTCTCGTCCTTGTCGTTCACTTTCACATTGTTTCTCTTCCAGGAGATAGTGGGTTCTGGGTGGCCTCGTGGAGGGATGCACTCCATCACTGCCGGCTCCCCTGCTGCCACCACCACATCACTGGGGGTTTGTCGAAAATCGTCCCGGAGAACTGTAGAAACAGGGAGAAAAGATGAAAATGATCAGCAACTGGGATTGGGGATCACTACGAAGACATTAGCTCTACAAACAGCTAGACTTTATTGTTCTATGCGGCTGCATTTTGGAATATTAGTTTATCGCTTTGCAATCATTTTGTTAGTTGGCTTCCCTGGTTTAATTTGTTTGCAATGTTGTCCTGTTCTCCCCCTGGTCTTAATTTGCTCACTGTCCATGTCGGCCTAATAAATAATGCATTGTTTCCTCTAACACATGACTATGAATAATTAAACCAGTTAGACACTGGCAAATTCGCCTTTTTTGTTAGATACTGGAAAAAAAATGTCACAAACACTGTGTGCAATAACCACCAGCACAAATATCCTTCAATCGACCTTCCTGTACCTTTGGGGCTGATGATATCAGTTCCCCCTCTCAATCTGGATTTCCATTTTATTGCCATTTATCAGATTCCTTAGTGCCGGCACTGCCAATACTTTAATCTGACCAGCGCTCTATCAACCTCTCCAAATCGTTCTGCAGCTGCACGTTTCCAATTGGTGTTTGTGGCCCAGAGCGAAAGGTCTGCATTCAGATAGAGCGTATGAAGTGGAAGGCTTTCGATATTGCGCTGGATCGGATCCAAAAGGGAAGCAAACTACGGCTCCCTCACTCAGAACACAATATCCAGAGCTCAGACAGCAAATAAATCCACTGAAATAGGACCCTGTTTTAGTCGGGAAGCCATGAGAGAAGGAAATTTAAAAGTTCCCTTTATAGCCAGAGGGAACAGACTGAACTTGAACACTAAAAGAGGCGGCAGACACTAAATAGTGCCTGAAGAAATTCTGCTCGCAAAATCATATTGTGTTTTTTATATCTTGATAAATCAGCAATTTCACCTTTCCTTTTTATCCATTGACTAATAATTGCTTGCTGCTTACGCACACAGAAATAGCTTTCATTTCAATTTGTCAGTTGCACAAAGAAATTTATAGAAGCCCATTTCTGCAACAGAATATAAATTAATTTGGAATATTTTCACAATTTTATATCTCTTGATTCTATATTTTTTTCTTACAAGAAAACTCTGATTTCTGAGTTTATATCTCGCAAATTTTTCTCACAATTCAGACAATTTTAAGAAAAAAGTCTGAATTGTGAGAAAAATTTGCAATGACCTTTATTTATTATTTTTTTAATCCTGTGGTGGAAGCAAGCATAGAAAATTGTTTTTATCCTCATTCTTTGTTAATGAATTATTTTAAATGACGGGGGCATTTTGCCTTCAGTTGCTAATTAGCATAAGACACGGCCATCTCCATATAGGTTCACTGCACAGCCTTTCAACCTCTCAATTTTCATTTTCATTCAAAATCTATCCAAGAAGTTTAAACACATATTTTTTTATTTCTCTGAAATAAAAAAGACTATTAAATTTGTAGTAGACATGCCATATAAAATAAAATAAAATAAAATAAAATAAAATAAAATAAAATAAAATAAAATAAAATAGTTGCTCTAGGGTCAGGCTACACAAGGTCCCAAGATTTATTTATTTTTTATTAAACAGACTCAAATACTAGGATGGATGGATGAATAAATAAAACAATACAAAATAAAATAAAATAAAATAAAATAAAATAAAATAAAATAACTGCTCTAGGGTCAGGTTATACAAGGTCCGAGGACTTTTTTTAAAATAAACAGACTCAAATACTAGGATAAAACAAAACAAAATAAAATACAATAAAATATAATAAAATAAAATAGTCGCTCTAGGGTCAGGCTATACAAGGTCCCAAGATTTTTTTTTTTTTGTATTAAACAGACTCAAATACTAGGATGGATGGATTTATAGATGGATGAATAAATAAAACAATACAAAACAAAACAAAACAAAACAAAACAAAACAAAACAAAACAAAATAAAATAAAATAGTTGCTCTAGGGTCAGGCTATACAAGGTCCCAAGATTTATTTATTTTTTATTAAACAGACTCAAATACTAGGATGGATGGATGAATAAATAAAACAATACAAAACAAAACAAAACAAAATAAAATAAAATAAAATAAAATAAAATAAAATAAAATAAAATAAAATAAAATAAAATAAAATAAAATAACTGCTCTAGGGTCAGGCTATACAAGGTCCCAGGACTTTTTTTAAATAAACTCAAATACTCAAATACTAGGATAAAATAAAATAAAATAAAATAAAATAAAATAAAATAAAATAAAATAGTTGCTCTAGGGTCAGGCTATACAAGGTCCCAAGATTTCTTTTTTTTATTAAACAGACTCAAATACTAGGATGGATGGATGTATGGATGGATGAATAAATAAAACAAAACAAAACAAAACAAAACAAAAAACAAAACAAAACAAAACAAAACAAAACAAAACAAAACAAAACAAAACAAAAAACAAAACAAAAAACAAAACAAAACAAAACAAAATAAAATAAAAAACAAAACAGCTGCTCTAGGGTCAGGCTTTACAAGGTCCCCATTTTTTTTTTTTTTTAATAAAAACAGACTGAAATACTGGGATGAATAAAATAAAACAAAAACAAAACAAAAACCAAAACAAAACAAAACAAAACAAAACAAAATAAAATAAAATAAAGGCTATACAAGGTTTTTTTTTTAATGAACAGACTCAAATAATGGAATGGATGAAATGAAATGAAATGAAATGAAATATCTGCTCTAGGGTCAGGCTATACAAGGTCCCTGGTCAGCAGCATATTTTTCTCCTTTTTAGTAAATGTACTTTCCAAAACAAGAATCTCTATCCCCACCACCTAAATCACTCTCTTTTTGACAGTGTTTCTCCTGTCGGCGGTCCTTTCTCATTCTGTCTTTTTCTCTTGACTGACCTGAACCTCTCCCAATTCTGTAATCCAACCGAACTGACAGAGGTCTGATAACAGTCAGAAGGCAGTCATTTCTCTCTCTTCCCATCCATCTTTTTTACGGTCTCTCTCAACTTGACCACTTCACACGTCTCCTCAAAATCACACAGAATCTAAAAAGTTTGAGGGCTGAGAGAACTTTTTTGTGTCAGCTGAAACCGACAGTGTTACATAAACTTTCCAAATGCTTCCTAACAAAACGGCAGATTTCTGAAGCTGCAGAGGTTGCGCTTTATGCCATAATTTGCACATCAAACCCTAACGATGATTAATTAATAAATTAATTAATTACAGAGAGATGATGGGGTAAAAATCTTTGCATATGAAAACAGTCCAAGTGGTGGTATCGACGATCCTTTCTAACATCGGTATCTCAATTTTAGATAGCACTGGTGCGTTTAGCAGAGCTCTAGTATGTAAAACTTCAAGCCATGAACTGAACATAAATAACTTTTTTTTTTCTTCAGGTCAAACAATATGTTGCATATAACACTTTCACAGTCCCAGTGTCCTTAAAATGATCCCATTCCACATTAGCATTTTAAGATAAACGCATATGAGTGTTATGAATACTCTCCTAAATGCAAGACATTAGTCTTATCTGGCAAAATCTGTCATTGTCATGCACATAATAGATCGACGGTACCACAGTCAAGGTTTGCGGCTTGGGGACACCGGCTGTCCTTCAGCACGGCGAGCGGTTAGTGAAAGTTTGATGCTATCTCAAGGTCCCTAATTCCTCTTGATGAGCAGAGGAACCGGAGTGTTTCTGCGGCGGGTCCTCGAGATTAGAGTCGCAAATCTTTAGAGGTGCTATGGATCGATATAATGCAAGATTTATTATCGCCGAAACAGACTGAAAAGCCACGGATGGACAAAAAACAGCCTGACACCAGCTGGAATCAAATTTGTTTCTGGCTATTAATTATAGGTGAGAATTAATTGGCGCATAGGATGTGTTTACGTGGGCGTAAGTGAATCAGAGTGTACGCTTTCACTTTAGGATAGATAATGTACGGCCATTACATCTAAATTACTGCGTTAATGTCGGTACAATGTCATCGCGGCTGGGCGGGAGAGTTCGGTTTGATGAATGAAGCTCTCCAAGCGTGTGCTAGTGAATATATATTGTTGATGAATCTAAAGCAGGACAACAGAACAGGGAGATATTAGCGTTAGCTATTGGGGCGCCCCTTTTTGCACCTCTAATGGATGTCTGTCAGCTGCTGCTGTTTTAATTTCCTTCCCTTCAAATGAACGCGATGGAGTGGCGTCAAGCTTGAATATACATTACACTTCATGAGGATGTCATGGTGAATGATGGCGCCATTGCCGCTTGACAAACACAAGTATAATTGGATGTCTACGAATGTTGCATTTTAAAATAAGCCAGTTGTTGAAATCACATTTTATTAAGCTATTAATAAAGATTTTCTTGGTTAAATAAACATTACTTACACTACCAAAAAAAAAAAAAAAAAACTATTATAATTTATATTTTTACATAATCAATACTCTATTTATTAAATCCAATCATGATTCTTCTCATTTTAGTGTTTTTAGCATTTTACACTTATATCAAAATAATAACTCAAGGCAGTTTAAAGAATATATTCAACAACAATTTAAAGAATATATTCTGTGTCCTCATGTTCAGCTATTCTTTTAAATAGATAACTTTGAACTATTTTGGAATTTTTCAGATCATCTGTCATCAAAGCTCTGCAAATACTGGACAAGGATATTGCTCCTTTGCCTCCTCGAAGGAAATGCCCCTACAATATGCATATATAGTGCCTTGCGGAAGTATTCACACCCCTTCATTTTTTCACGTTTTGTTGTTTCTGCCTTATGTTAAACTGTTTTAAATCACATTTTTTCCACATCAATCTACACTCCATGCACCATAATGATAAAGCAAAAGCAGAATTGTAACAACTTCGTAAATGTATTAAAAAAAAAATGAAATTACTACATTGCATAAGTATTCATACCCTTAACTCAGTACTTAGCTGAAACACCTTTATAGCCTCAAGTCTTTTTGGGTATGACGCACATCAACATTTGGCAATTATCTGCCATTCTTCAGCTCACCTCTTCACCTCTCAAGCTCTGTCAGCTTGGATGGGGTCTGGCAGACATTTTCCGGTTTCTTCAAAAATATTTGATTGGGTTCAAGGCAAGCCAAGACTCTGGTTGTACCACTCAAGGACATTCACAGAGTTGTCTATAAGCCACTCTTGCTGTGTGCTTAGGGTCATTGTCTTGTTGGAAGGTGAACCTTCTGCCCAGTCTGAGGTTCTGAATGCTCTGAACTGGGTTTTCATTAAGGCTATCTCAATATTTTGGTGCGTTGAGCTTTTCTTCTACTCTGACGAGTCCCTCAGTCCCTCCTGCTGAAAAACAGCTCCACAGCATGAGACTGCTACCAGCACACTTTACTTTTGGGATGGTACTCTGCAGGTGATGAGCAGTGCTTGGTTTCATTCAAACATGATGCTTGGAACTGAGGTTCATCAGACCACAGAATCTTGTTTCTCACAGGCCAAAGGTCCTCTAGGTGATTTTTGCAAATTCCAAGTGTGTTTTCATGTGTCTTCACTGAGTAGAGGATTGAGTCTTGCCACACCACCATAAAGCCCAGATCTGTGAAATGTTGCAGTGATGTTTGTCCTTCTCTAAGTTTCTCCCATCTGCATATATGATCATGGAGTTCAACTAGAGTGACCATCAGCTTCTTGGTCACCATTCTAGCCAAGGTCCTTCTCCGTCAATTGCTCAGTTTGGCCAGGAGGCCAGCTCTAAGAAGAGTTGCGGTTGTTTCAAACTTCTTCCATTGAGGTTAACGAAGACTACATGCTTCTGTGAACCTTCAATGCAGCTGATTTTTTTCTGAACTCTTCCTCAGATGTATGGCTTGACGCAAGCCTGTCTCTGAGCTCTACAGGCAGGTCTTGGATTTTGCTCTGATATGCATTTTCAGCTGTTAGACATTTTATGAAGACGTGTGCATTTCCAAATCATACCCTTTCAATTGAATTTGCCACAAGTTAACTTCATTTGAAGTGTAGCAACACAAGCGATATGATTGATTCTGAGCTAACTAAATACTTATGCAATGGAATCATTTAAGTTTTTTTATTTTTAACAAATTTGCAAAGATGTTAAAACCTGTTTTTTGCTTTGCCATTATGGTGTATGGAGTGCAGACTGATGTGAAAAAAGTAATTTAAAGCAGTTTAAGGCAGCAATATGAAGGGTATAAATACTTTCACAAGGCACTGTATATAATTCTGGTAAACAAGCAACGTCCTCTCATCTTACTGCTTTATTAGATGGCAAAATCATCACTAATGTTTCAAAGCAAGTCTTAAATCTCTTGACAACATTTTAGTCAGCAGGGCGCCGAACATTAGTCGAATCTATTTGAGCAAGTTTGAATCCCTGGCCCTACCTGCAGCTTTAATTAACCCCCGTGAACCGGTCCCGAAACGCACTGTATGTGAGCTTTCAGCTAATTAATTTCCACACGCACGCACTCACATGCATATAAACAGCATTAAAGAGGAAAGTCCTGTGGGCTTATGGAAATCTAATGTTGCCCTGTCAAGCCAACAACAATTCTAGATCCCCTGAGAAATGCACCCTCGGATCTGAGGGAAAATGAAGTTCTCGTGAACTCTCCCATTGTAGTAAAGTAAACAAGCAAACTTATCAGCTTGCGAAGCCAATAAAAAGTGAGTATCATCTTCTCCTGTTCCTATCTTGATACAAATGACTCTAACAGGTGGGAAAGGGTATAATTTCAAACTAGTCCCAGACCATATCTGACCAAGTGAGCTTCTATAAACCCTGATTAGACTGCCAATTACACATAAACCCCAGGGATGAAGGATTAGGACTATGACCTTTGACCTCTTACGTTGGCCTCGGGGGGAAACCCCCTCTCCTTCTCCTTCTCTCCATCTTTCTATCTCCTCTGAAAACAAAGTCGGTGTAATCCTACCCGTGAGCGCTGCAGTCCACTTCAATTACCTCCCTCGGCTGCCACTATAGCTGCATTCTGTGGGGCATGGCTAATGAATCCCCCGACTCGCAACCTTTCCCCTCTCAAAAATCAATTCTTCATCCTCGTTCCTTCATTAATTTTAAAGTCGGATCTCTGACATTGTAAGGTATCCCTTAAACCCAGCAGCATACCACTCTGCTGGGGGCTTGCACTCAATGCAGCTGTCTATACAGTAATGAGTCTGTTTGTTTGAGTCGCTAAGCGGCAGGTGAAAGGCTTTATGAAATCAATTCAAAAGCGGGGACTGGTTTGTTTGAGGTCTTTTTTACCATTACAACCATTTTGGATTGCTGAAATGTGCAATCCAATATGACCACAGGTTGTTTTTATGTTTTTCCAAGACCTTTTTTTGCTTCAACAAAGCTGAAGTTTAGACTAAACGCTCAAATGCGTTCACTTAGCAATCATTCACACCTAATGAAACACTTTAGCGTCAAGCGTGATCGGGCACTCAAAAGCACGTTACTTTGTTGCTGGAGAGCTTGCGTATTTTACGAGCCCTCATGAATAAAATCTAGTATTCAAATGTACAGGAGAAATGACAAACGGCTCTCTCTCAGTGATGAAAGGTTTATGTTTGCGGGGCGCTTTCGGCATTTGAGTCGGTCATCTGTCAATCTGTCCTCTCCGCATGAAGCGATCCGTCATGAGCTCAGACGTACACGTATAGACAAGCGCACGTCGAAGACGGCTTCATCGAAGCAGACATGGGCTGTAATCGTTGCGAGGCATTAATCTTATTAAATTCGGGTCAGGAAATCACGAACCGTGTCAATATCAGTTTTACAAGCTCTAATCCGTGTGCTTCGATATTAAAAATCTGCACCGCTCTTTCCAAGGTGAATTTGATTTAAGCATGCACATGTGCCCAGTGATGCATCATACATGTTTATGATTTTATACTACTTAATTACTCCCTCTCCATTCTCTTCAAATTCAGGTTGTGTGTGCTTAGCATGTGTAATCAGGTGAACAGGTGGTAGTTGACTGGCAGGCTATTGATTTATCTGATTGATGAGGTATAATGCTAATCATTATCTGCGTGTGTGGACATATGGAGAGCTTTAGGCCTGTCTGCTGGCCCCTAAACCCTCTCATCTTCTTTAAATGGCCACATTTGTCCTCCAGCCCCCTGGATGTCCACTTATCCACAACAGACCACCCCTGACCACCCCAGACCAGGGCAGACCTGAGGCAGGAAAAGGGAAAAAAAACTCCACTCAGACAGACACCCACCACTAAAAAAAAGCTCTAGGGGACTCTCGGTTTTGAAAGAAGTCTTCTGTTCTCATCAGACTGCATTTTTTTTTTTTTTTTAATCAAAAACACTGTAAAACAGTAATATTTCGAAATACGCCCTTAAAAATAAAGGCTCCAAAGGGGTGTTTTTGCAGTGATACCATAAAAGAACCATTTTTTGGTTCCCCAAAGAACCTTTCAGTGAACAGTTCTTAAAAGAAGCATTTTGAAGAATATTTTAAGAATATAAAGTACATTTTCCATTATAAACAACCTTTTCTACATTAGAAAAGTTCCATGGATGTTGAAGTTCTTCATGGAACCATCGATGCCAATAAAGAACCTTTATTTATTTATTTATTTTTTATTTTTAAAGTTATATTTTTGGTCTTTTTGTTACTTTATTATTGACAGGACAGTGGGTAGAGAGAGGGGAGCGGGATCGGCACAGCACCTCGAGACGGGAATCGAGCGCGGGTCGCCGTGAGCGCAGTTGTGCTGTATTTGTCAGCGCACAAATCACAAGGCCATCGGCACCGACAAGAACCTTTATTTTAAATAAAGGAGTGTATTATTACAATTGGAAATAGCTGTGTTCTATATTAATATTTATAAATGTTTTCAGTGTCTCATGATCCTTCACAGATTTTTCTTACTATCATCAATGTTGAAAACAGTTGTGCTAAACTTTGTGGAAACGATCTTTTTTTTAGGATTCTTTGGTAAGTATACAAGAAAACCATTTATTTAAAACAGAAATATTTTGTATCAACATAAATTCATTTTTAACGTCACATTTAGGGCTGTCAAACGATTAATCGTGATTAATCGCATCCAAAACATTTTTCTTAAATATATACAAGCATGTATGGGTGTATTTATACATACATAATAAATATATATAGTACTCACATATATTATGTAAACACACATTTTTATTTTGGATGCGATTAATCGTGATTAATCGTGATGTTGTTTTACAGCCCTAGTCACACTAGATAAATGTAATGTAATCTTTGCCAAATAAAAATATTCATTTGTCTATTATTTAATCTTACTGACTTGTGAAACTTTTGATTTGTAGTGTATACAGTCCCACCAAAAATTATTCAGACACCAGATATAATTTTTGATATTTTTTTACTAGTGGGTGCAATACACTATAATTTATGTATGTAAGTGATGATAGCAAAATAAAGTAAACTGTGACATATCATACCCAAAAATTCTTAATACAGTGGACTAGCAGTAAAATGTATAAAAAGTTGTGACCAAAAATTATTTAGACACTAACCAGACTATGTTTTGCTTAAGTTTTTTTCTTTAATTACTTTAAATGCGACCTTTTTACACCACAGACTGCACAAAATTAAGCATTGCTTGGTAATTGGTCAATGAAGTATTGATAGTTGTGTAAATATTGTCATACTAACAGTTGTGAACTTTGGTTGATTGTAATCCGTTACATACCTTACTCTCAAAGTTATCTGACATTATTAAAAGATGAATTTGTTCCAACACAGCTTAACTCTGAGTTCTTGTTATATTTTATTACCATTTTCTTAACTATAGTGAATAAATGGAGGTAATGTGAAAAAATGTTGAAGGTGTCTGAATAAATTTCGGTTTGACTGTATATAGATTACATAAATATAGATAGACAAAGAGTTCAAAACGCATTTGGTGCATAAAATTCAGAGCTTAACAGTGTGTACAGATTCTTTTCACAAGGAACACGTAAACATATTTCTAAAAATATGTCTTGGGAAAAAGATGGGTTCTCATGGGCAGCCAGGTACTGGCTGAAAATATTATAGCGAGATATTTAAGCAGTTTCTTTCAAGCTGTCCAAGTGTATGAGTGATTTCTTTCTGTTCTCTGTAGTGATTTGTGGCCACACTAAGAGTTCCCTCGTGGAGTCAACACAATTACAGCAGCTTTGAGAAAGAGTGCTTCTCTAGAATACACCTGTCTATGGCCCACATGAAAGGACATCTCAATATCTTCCTCCAAATCTCTGGATAGATGCGGCTAAGCCTCTGCCCTGCAGTCAGTTATGGCAGGAAACAATATATCAGACTGGCCCACAACTGCAAAAGTACCTGAAGAACTTGTGACATTTTGAGGAATTTAGACTCTAATCTTCTCTGCCATCAATGACACTTCAGAGGATAAGAGGATCTAGATCAGGTTTCATATCTTCTGGCTATGAGATGCCACAGCAGCTTGGATTTCAGAAGTCTTCTACACTCACGTTAGCATCAGCATGGCCCGGTGCCGAACACATCTGTTGCAGTCGATGGACCCACGGGCTGGACCGGCTCCCGACAGAAGTTGCGGGGGGGGAGGTTGGACTGGAGCGAAGAGGGGTGGAGAGGTAACAGGGGAGTTGGGGGGTTGGATCTGACGCTCGAGGCACGTGCAGCTTGGACATCTGTCCCTCTCTTCTACCCCCACCAGCTAACATCCCCTCCACCACACACAAATACACACTATAGTGTGCATGCACACACACACACAGCGATGTGCTGCCTTCGACGTTTCATCATCCCAAACCCCGATAGGATCAAAGAGGCCTCTCCAGACATAATGAGCCCGGTGCGAGCTCAGGGCAGAAGCCCAGACTGATATTGCCTTGGGGACAGTGGGAAATCAACGCTGCTTGTACGCCATACTCGCTTTTTTCGGTCTTATTCGGCTTTTGTTTGCGGTGGCATTAGCATGTGCGTGTTTGTCATCATCTCGACGTTCATTTAGATGCTGTCTCTGCTGTTTAGCCATCACCTGAGTCCTGTTAGAACACAACAGCTGGGATCCCTCGCTCTCTCCGTCTCTTTCTTTCACAGCTGATTGATGAAAAGCATCTGGATGCACTGATGTGGTGACTATGCACGGAAAATAATTTCCTCCTGTGTGAGGAACGCTCTGACCCACCAGGCTGACGTTAATATTCAGGCACCGTCACAGCTTAAGGGCTAAAAGTATATTAAACAGGACAAACAATCCAAGTGAAAAGGCTTAAAGCTAAATTACCAATTTTGTGCGCTTCCACAGATCAGCCCAAAAAGATTAACGATTTTTGACTATTTTGATTTAAACAGAAAAAAATGGATGGAAAGCTAAACACAAATAAGCATTTAAAAAACAAAAAGTCAACATTTTCTAAATAAAACAGCATTTGCTGTAAGCAAACAAACAACTTAATAAATATAATTAAGCAAAAAAATAAAATAAAAAACTAAACTAAACAAACACAAAAAGAAATAAAGCACTTATTTGTTATATATAAATTTGTGTATATGTTTAGTACATACATAAATAATAAATAAATAAAATTGCTATATTTGCTACAAACAATACAAAAACAAGTCAATAAATGAATGGTTAATTAAATAAAAATTGCAAAATATGCAAAATAAGCAAATATATATATTAGATAAAACAAAACAAATTGGAAAAAATTGCCCTAAAAACTAACTGAAATAGCGAAGTACTAAAATCACTATTACTACTAACTAAAACTAAAAGTAAAGTAAATTTTATTAAAATTACATTTTATTTAAAGACTTAAAAAACAAATAATAAAAACAACTAAATAAAAAATAAAATAAAATAAAATAAAATAAAATAAAATAAAATTCGCCCTGGAAACTGAAATTAATTTTAGTAATTTTAGTACTTGAAATAGTGAAGTACTAAAATTACTAAAAGTAAAAGTAAAGCTAAATGTAAATATTATATTAAATATTATATTATTATAATAAAATATATATATATATATATATATATATATATAGTACATAAATAAATAAATAAACAAATAAATAAATAAATAATACATATCAAAAAATTGCTATATTTGCTACACATCATACAACAAGTACAAAAACAACAAAAAACAATAATAAATAAATAGAAATTACAATATTTGCAATATTTACAATAAAAACATGCAAAACAAGTAAATAACACACACACACACACACACACACACACACACACACACACACACAGTACATAAATACTAATACATACTAAGTGACAACTTAGATATTTGAGTTGAATCAACGTCAAATTTTAAGGCAGCTGGGTTACTTACCCATCTGTTAAGTTTAGCAAACACAAATATCTAAGTTGTTACTTAGTACAACTTAACATTTCAAGTTGAATAAACTTATTTTAGTTGACTGAACTTAAAATTTTAAGGCAGCAGGGTAACAAATTATTTTAAGCTGACTCAACAAATTTTTTTTTTTTTTTTTTTTTACAGTGTAGAAACCTGAAGTAAATAACTAAAATACCATTTAAAATATCTCCTCAAAAAACAACTTAAACAAGAAAATAACTCAATATATAACATGATATCTGCTATAAAACCATACAAAAACAAGTAATTAAATAAGTAACTTGTAAGTAAATACATAAGAGAGAAAAAAACTTTCTAAATAAATAAATAAATATTTGTACTGCTGCAATCTTTTGGTTGCATGTTGTGGGACACAAGTCAGCTTTATAACGCTCATAAACCCTTAAGTTGCGGCGGCACACACCGTGTCAAGAAATAACAGTGATATTTCATCTTTTTACGACCCAAAAGTGCTTCCCAGCACCCCTATCCGGCCTGATGAAATGATATGCATTCTATATGAGGGACGGAAAGAATGAGAGACGGAGAGATGTATGAGACATGCTGCCAAGGTACATCATTTCAAGGCTCTTAACTGCCCATAAACAGGCCCGTCTGGTCTTCCCCGAAACCTTTTAGCCCTCGCCATGTCAGGGCGACAAATTGAAGTTATAAATGAGTATTCTTTATGGGCAAGGCCGCATGTGCAGCGCTGGAGGTGGGTGTCATTATCCAGAAAAAGAGGAGGAGGAAGAGGGGGCGTTTGACCGACGGTAGGATCCAGAGGCACAGAGCCAGAGGAATCGACTCTAACCTCCACCCCATTCACTGTTAATCACTGTCCCACCAGCAGCTGCCTGAAGCGGCCCATGCTAGCTGCATCAGGGTACACCAGCCTCATTTAAATGACAGAGAGGTGGTGTTTTATACAGAGGAGACTAATGAAGAGATGGTCATCAGGGAGGGAAAAAATCTAGTCATTTCAAATGTGCACTCAGACTGCATAAAGATTCAGTAAATGGTTTTGTGAGAATATTCCTGTGGTTGATGTGTATCATGTATAATCTTTCTTCTGAAAACTGTTTATATGTCTAAACCCTTCACAGTCCTCTTATAGGAAGTTCATACACAAGATTCAGCTCTATTCTCAAATTCAATCGCAAGCTTTCCGGTTTGATGCTAGATGGGCTCTTTAAAGGGGTAGTTCGCCTACAAAAATAAAACAAGTTGACATTTACTCATTTACCCTCATGCCATTCCAAACCAGTAAAACTTTCTAAGGAACTAAGAAGATATTTAGATGTTGTTTTGGGCTCCAATAACTTCCTTTATTAAAATAAAATAAAATAAAATAAAATAAAATAAAATAAAATAAAATAAAATAAAATAAAATAAAATAAAATAAAATAAAATAAAATAAAATAAATCTGTTCTGGAAAGATTTAACTGAAGTAGTGAAGTACTAAAATTACTAAAACTAAAAGTAAAGCTAAATATAAATATTTAACAATATAATTTTGTTAGAATTATATTTTATTTAAAGACTAAAAAACTAATAAAAATGACAAAATAAATAAAATAAAATAAAATAAAATAAAATAAAATAAAATAAAATAAAATAAAATAAAATAAAATAAGAAAATTTGCCCTGGAAACTAACTGAAATAGTGAAGTACTAAAATTACTAAAACCAAAAGTAAAGGTAAATATAAATATTTAACAATATAATTTTGTTAGAATTATATTATATTTAAAGACTAAAAAACTAATAAAAATGACAAAATAAATAAAATAAAATAAAATAAAATAAAATAAAATAAAATAAAATAAAATAAAATAAGAAAATTTGCCCTGGAAACTAACTGAAATAGTGAAGTACTAAAATTACTAAAACCAAAAGTAAAGGTAAATATAAATATTTAACAATATAATTTTGTTAGAATTATATTATATTTAAAGACTAAAAAACTAATAAAAATGACAAAACAAAATAAAATAAAATAAAATAAAATAAAATAAAATAAAAATTGCCCTTGAAACTAACTGAAATAGTGAACACTAAAACTAAACGTAAGGCTAAATATAAATATTTAACAATCTAATTTTATTAGAATTTCATTTTATTTAAAGACTTACAAAAACGAATAAAACAACTAAAAAATAAAATAAAATAAAATAAAATAAAATAAAATAAAATAAAATAAAATAAAATAAAATATTAGATAAAACAAAACTAATTAGAAATTTTGCCTTGGGAATTAACTGAAATAGTGAAGTACTGCAGTACTACAATTACTTAAACTAAGACTAAAAGTAAAGCTAAACATAAATATTTAAAAATGTAATTTTATTGAAATTATATTTAATTTAAAAACTTTAGAAAATAAAGACAAAGCACATAAAAATCAATAACATTTAAAGTTAAATTACAATTAAAACTGAAAACATAAAAGTAAAAACTAACTTGAAATATTAATATAATAAACACTGCATAATTACTAAATACTATATATTAATTTAAGTAATACTACAATAGTATTAAACAACCCCAGCAAATTCTCAAAATATTTTTTGAAGTATGATTTTTCAAAAGGGTTTGGAACAACAGAATTTTCATATTTGGATGAGCTATCCTCTCCGCCACACAGCCTACCTCAATTTTAAGAAATCATTTTGCCTGTCAGTCACATTTGCAATGCATCATGGGTAAGTTTCAGTTGCTTACATCGCTATGCTTTTGTAATGGAATCTAGACTTCAGTGAAGGCGTTCTAATTCTCCACCAGACACAACAACACTTCATCTTCATATCAACAATACAATTGTTAGCATTACCTTACAAATCAAATGTTTTTTTTTTAATCAGAATAAATTATCTAAACTAAATCAGACAAGCCTCAAACATTCTCGTCTTTGATCCCTAACAAGAGGTCAGCTGCAAACTATTTACATAACCTCCCTCACGTCCCAACTTCATTGTATTCCGAAACGTTTCACAACAACTGAAGCTCCAAAACCACTTCAATCGAGTGTTTTGGAGGGAAAACAGCTGCTCGGTGGGTGGTTCACTGTCTAACACGTTCGCCCTACTGTAAACTCATCATTATTCAGTGCTCGGGTGCGTTGCGTGTGTAAACCGTTACCAGCCCTTGCGCTGCTGGACGCAACGCTGGCCCACAAAACGCCTGAGTGGAGAACAAAAGTTGAGGAGATAAGGGGATGAGGGATGGGAGGAGGATCTCTGTATTGATGGCACATCCAGGAGGAGAGCCCCAGGCCCCCCCATAGCTAGCTTTTTGTATGCAGATACCGACAACAATAAGTCCATTAGTGATGTGGTCTAATCCGGCGCGTGTGGCCGACCACGGTGGAGGCTAATAGAGACATGGTCTTTGGAAAGAAAGAGGATTACTTTAATCTAGTGATGGTCTGCACTTCTCCAGCTTAATGAGAGGACGGGACCCAACTCTATGTCTTTGTCCATTATTGCCCCCCTTTTCGCTAATGAAACGTCCCCCAATAGTGATCCACAGCCATCTGGAGAAACTGACATGTCCAACTGTCCAAAATGAAGCAGCAGAGTAAATTAAGGTGATGTAGGACCTTTTTTTTTTTAAACTTGTGTGATTGTACTGTATATATATACACTGCCGTTCAAAAGTTTTGGCTCAGTAAGACTTGTAACTCTTTTTAAAGTCTGCATTTATTTGATTAAAAATACAGAAAAAAAGCTGCAATATTGCAAAATGTTATTACAATATAAAATAATGGTTTCTATTTTAATATACTTTAAAATATAATTTATTCCTGTGATGCAAAGCTGAATTTTCATTAGTCATTACTCATTCTAAATCTTTCTAATATGCTTCTTTATTATTAGAATTATCAATGTTGGCAACAGTTGTGCTGCAAAACCTGTGATACTTTTTTAAAAATTCTTAGATGAATAAAAAGTTAAAAAGAACAGCATTTATTCAAAATAGATATATTTTCTAACAACATAAGTCTTTGCTATTCCTTTTTTTTTAATCAATTTAACACATCCTTGCTGAATAAAAGTATTAATTTCTTTCAAAAAAAGAAAGAAAAAAATTTACTGACTCCAAATTTTGTACCAAAATTACTAAAGCTAAAACTAAAATAGCTAAATATAAATGTATTAAAATTTTATTTTTTAAGGACTCTTTAAAAACTACTAATAAATAAAATAAAATAAAATAAAATAAAATAAAATAAAATAAAATAAAATAAAATAAAATAAAATAAAATAAAATAAAAATTTGCCCTGGAAATTAACTGAAATAGTGAAGAACTAAAAATACCAAAACTAAAAGTAAAGCTAAATATACATACTTAAAAATATAATTTTATTAAAATGTTATGTTATGTAAAGACTTTTAAAAAAGCTAATAAAATGCCATAAAATAATAAAATAAAATAAAATAAAATAAAATAAATTAGAAAATTTGCCTCAGAACCACCTGAAGTGTGAATTACTGAAGTGCTAAAATTATTAAAACTATAACTAAAAGTTAAACACAAATATTTAAAAATGTAATTTTATTAAAATTATACTTTAAAAAAAATATTTATTTATTTATTTATTGTATTCCAAATTTTTAAAAGTTTTTAAATTTTGGTAACATTTAAAAAAAAAAATTTGTGGTGTATAATGTCAGAAATTTTTTTTATTTTAAATAAATATTGTTCTTTTTAACTTTTTATTAATCAAAGAATCCTGAAAAAAAGAATCACAGGTACCCCTGTATATATATATATATATATATATATATATATATATATATAGCTGTGTCCAGCACTGAAAATAAATCATCATATTTGAATGATTTCTGAAGGATCATGTGACACTGAAGACTGAAGTAATGATGCTAAAAATTCAGCTTTGATCACAAGAATAAATTTGATTTTAATGTACATTAAAATAGATTTTTTTTTTGTATTTTTGATCAAATAAACAGCCTTGATAAGCATAATAAACTTCTTTAAAACACATTAAAAATCTTTTAATCAGATTTTTTTTATTTAAATTTTTATTTGCTTTTTATTTATTTGTTTGTTTGTTTGATTTTTTGCTAGACTGCAGCTGCTGCTGGGAGCTCTGGGAAAAAAAAAAAAAGGTAAAAACAGCCAGTTCTTGCCTGAGGATGGCTTGAGGTAGGAAAGCTGATGCGAAATAAATGTATTGATTTTAGGAGCAATACTTCCTTCAGGAATGTGCATAAATCAAAAGATTAACCAACGTAATACACATAGAAACACAGATGTGGACTTGACGCTGCTTTTGGAGGAGTTAAACGGCACGAAACCTGCATCAAACACACTGTCAAAAGCTTTCATGCTGCTGTACAAAAACAAGCAGAGAGCTTGTAAATGGCATTCGACAATCACAAGAACAATGTCTGAAATAATCAATGCGCCACCAGCAAAGAAGTTACTTGTTTAATGGATTCTCAATAGACTGCAGAAATCGAATGGAGTATGAGCCTACGAGGCAACTACAGCGCTTTTTTACCACACCACACGTGGTACTGAAATCATAAGAGGAGACAGGGCTCAAACTCAGCGGAGCAGTCAAATTCGGAGAGCGCTCTGCATGATGCGTCAGTGCATATCAGCGGGACAGGTCTCGGGATAAGGCTTGACGTTGAAGCCTTTCCTCGCAGGGGTTTGGGGAAGGATTCTTGTTCATCCAAAATCCTCTGATCCTCCAAGGTGAGCCCGTCTGCTAAAAGGAGCTAGGAAGAGTTATACGCTTTCAAAACAGACGTCACAAATATGGACAAGCTGAGACATCCCCCAGATTGGCTGGGGAATTTGATTGGTTGACAGTGCTTGTTGAAACTGAACTGTCGTCTTTTGTTTCCTGGAATCTTAACGACCTTGAATTTTAAAAACTGGGCCGGATTCGTCTTACTGTAAAGGGCCAAAACCAGTAAAAGGGAGTAAAGGCCAACGGAAATGTAACAGCTTAAGCAAGTATTGCTTGTGCTGGCAGTGTGTGTGTCTCTGTGCTCTCCTACTTTCTAAACACAGACCAATATCCTGGCCCATTGCTCTCTCCCATCTCTGTGATGCCAGCTGGCAATGCCAACTAGAAAGAGGCAATCAATCATCCCATGGCTGGTGCCTGCACTAACTCTCTGCGTATATGGATTGCACAGCCACATATGCAGTGGAAGGAAAATAATTTAGCATTCCAACGACCGCATGCCATCAATCACAGCACTTACTAACTTCATTTTAAGCTTAACTGTTGTTTCCCCCACTCTACAGATCTGAGGTGTTTTAAAAATAAGGCTAAAGTTCAGATCTAGATAATGGGAATTTTTAAAAATAGGAAGCCCTTAAACTCACCTTGCAATTTAGTATGCCACTAAAATGGACGATTAGAATTTTATGATCTCTGTTAGGAAAATGAACAGATGTAATTAAACAGTCCCTATGGTGGTCAGGCTCGCCCAAAGTCAACAACAATGATTACGCATTCATTTAACCACAAAAACAGAGTGAATCAACTGTTTCGTAAGGGATGCGAGTAAGCAAAAGCGCAAATTAAATGTCGTAAACCCGAACGGTCAGACTTTAAAATCTAATTGGATGAGCTGCATACAGAAACGCATATAGAGAGACAAATGTGACCCTGAACCACAAAACCAGTCTTAAGTAGCACAGGTATATTTGTAGCAATAGCCAACAATACACTGTATGGGTCAAAATTATCGATTTTTCTTTTATGGCAAAAATCATTAGGATATTAAGTAAAGATCATGTTCCATGAAGATATTTTGTAAATTTCCTACGGAAAATATATCAAAACTTAATTTTTGATTAGTAATATGCATTGCTAAGAACTTCATTTCGACAGCTTTTAAAGCAATTTTTTTTTGCACTGATTCCAGATTTTCAAATAGTTGTATCTCAGTCAAAACAAACCATACATCAGTAGAAAGTTTATTTAATTTAAAGACTGTTAAAAAATTAAAAAAAGGACAAAATAAAATAAAATAAAATAAAATAAAAATCTGAAATTTTGCCTTCGGAACTACCTGAAATAGATAAGTACTAAAAGTATTAAAACTAAGACTAAAAGCTAAACATATATATATATATATATATATTTTTTTTTTTTTTTTTTTTTTTTTTTTGATTTGAAGTTTGATTATATTTTTAAATATTTCGAAATGTTGATAGTGTATTTTGTTAGAAAAGATTTCTATTTTAAATAAATGCTGCACTTTTTTAACTTTTTATTCATCAAAGAATCCTGAAAAACGAATCCAGCACTGTTTCCAGCACTGAAAATAAATCAGCATATTAGAATCATTTCTGAAGGATCATGTGTAATGATGCTGAAAATTCAGGTTTGATCACAGGAATATATTAGATTTTAATGTATATTAAAATAGAAAAATGCAGAGACAAATGTGACCCTGGACCACAAAACCAGTCGTAAGTAGCACGGCTGTATTTGTAGCAATATCCAACAATACATTGTATGGGTGAAAATTATCAATTTTTCTTTTATGCCAAAAAATCATTATATAATATGCATTAATATGCATTGCTAAGAACTTCATTTCGACAGCTTTTAAAGCAATTTTTTTTTGCACCATCAGATTCCAGATTTTCAAATAGTTGTGTCTCAGACAAATATTGTCCTATCCTAACAAACCATACATCAATAGAAAGCTTATTTATTCAGCTTATTATAAAGTATAAATCTCGAAAAATTGTCCCTTACGACTGGTTTTGTGGTCACAAATGAGAGTTGTTGATGTCTCAGAGTTGGTGGCGATGATTGAAAGTGGACGGTGGCTCCCTAGGGTGTCAGAGGTGGGCTGCATTGTCCCTTGTGTCCTGTCTGCTCTGGTCATAACCCTGACAATACAAAAGCTCACAGATGCACCCCTACTCATCAAGTTGAGTGGGGGTTTAGTGTCCTTGTACCACCTGTTGCTCATTCAGCAAAACACTCTCTTTCCTTTCTTTTGCATTCCCTTTTTTTTCTTTCTGTCCCTTGGCAGTTTATTATGACTATCTTTGCTGTATATCTCTGCTTCTCTCCCTCTGAGGTGGCCATGTGTTCCTATGTCTGATCTGTGTCACTCATGGCATTAGGTAGTGAGAGAGTTAAATAGCCAGGGGACAGAAGGCCTGTGTCGCCCCGTGTCCGAATGACCCCACCCTGTCAGCAGTCTCCATGACCCCTGGAGTTCGGCGGGCTAAGTGATCTCATTATAACTGCACGGACACACACGCAGCCACATGTGCGTCTGAACAGGCCAGGTCATCTTTTCTGTTTAATATGCATTTGCAAGAAAAATGCATTTGCAACTTGGCACGTCTTCTCTTCAATTGTGGAGTTCAGGGAGATTAATAGCCTGCATATTCACAACGAAGGCTCTGGAATAAATCTACTTTGTGGATGCATCGCGTCAACGTCTGAATGAAGTTTTACCAGCTTTGTGGGACTGAAATTGTCTTCTAAGTTGGAAAGTCAGATGACAGAAATCTGATTCATGCAGTTTTTATAGCTGCATCAGGGTGTGTTGGTGCATTAGAGCTACAAGTAAAATACAGCTCAAATTTAATTAAAAACTTTACAATGCTTTTTATTTTACAATCCTGGTTTCATAATCCATTTATACTGACCAGTTTTAAGTCTTAACTGCTCTGGGCTGCCCTTCAGCACCCACACGAGTCTAGATCCAAGGCAATAAGGTTAATAGCACAGAGGGCAGGCAGCCCAGAGGGGGACAGCATGCCCTGATGAACATAAGCCACTATTACTTTAGTTTTGTCCCGGACTGAGGGGCTTCACATAAATAGGCTTATCTGTCAGGATGTCTCCAGCTTAAAGCCTAGAGGTGCAGAGTGACCTATCAGCAAACCCTTCCATCACCAGCAGAATGGCACAACTCAGACTTTTTGCAGATTTTAGTAGTGTAATTACATGACAAAGTAAAAAAAAAAAAATTGAATTGGCAAGCAATTCCAGCTGCAGTGCTGAACCGATTCCCTATTGAGTGTCTCTGCATTATCCTGCATTTGTCTTAAGGCCAGGACACACTCAGCCATCGGTCAACGTCAGGCTGTTGGCCAGCGTCTGTCAGGCTAGTTTGTTTGCTGTGTTCCACACACCGGCTCTCGTCGGGCTCACATCAGCAGCAGTTTGCCCGATTCAACATGCTGCTGATGCGAGGCGGCAACACTGCTGGCTTTCGTCGCTGCTAGTTCTTTGAAGTCAGCTTTGTGTGTCTCTGCCTTTATGGAGGACTTGAATGAATTAGTGTCATTGTAAACCTGCAATATTCGAGAAATCACAGATTTGAAATTATGAACTTCTCTTGCAGTGCCTGAAAGGGTCATTCCTCTCAGCCTTTATTTGGACAACTTCCTGTCACAGAGTTTCAGTCACCTTAGAGCGGCCCGCCATCTTGCAATCTTAGTGAAAATAGGAGGAATGCTGCTAGTTAAATAGGGTTTGTCATATAATTAAGGAAATTAGCACCACGTGCCAGACTAACACCAAGACTATCTGTAAGTGTTGTGAAATTTTGATCAGTGTTTTGTTTCGTTTTTTTCAAATATGTGACCCTGGACGGCAAAACCAGTCGTAAGTCACACGGGTAAACAATCGATTTTTCTTTCATGCCAAAAATCATTAGGATATTAAGTAAAGATCATGTTCCATGAAGATATTTTGCGAATTTCCTTCCATAAATATCTCAAAATGTAATTTTTGATTATTAATATGCATTGCTAAGAACTACATTTGGACAACTTTTATGGTGACTTTCTCAAAAATTTTTGCACCCTCAGATAATTGTATCTTAGCCAAAGATTGCCCTATCCTAACAAATAAATTGACCCTTATGACTGGTTTTGTCGTCCAGGGTCACATATCTTATTTAAGTTTTTTATACTGTGCTTCAGAACACCATTAATTTATAAAATATGCTTAAAAAACTGCGCTACTCCTGAATGGTAAAATCGAGAATTCGAGAATCATGAAATTTCAACTAGGTTGCTGACATCATGACAATCTTAGTTAGATTTTAGTATGAACTGGCTCCTGACAACTGGTTTTTGGGACCCTCCCCTTAAATGGAAAAGTGTGAAAGTTTCCCACCTCTCACAGCTAATCAAAACAAAGAACAGGAGTATCATATCTTCCTTTCACCTGTTCATTCCCGACATTCCATAAAACAGCTGTTATTCCGTCTTCACCTGTTCTCCTAAAAACTAGACCTGACACCCCAAAACAACTTTTATTAGAAGCTTCAAATGGAAGATGTTTACGCATAAGCCATGCAAAAGTATAAAGAGGGGCGACGCCAAATGCTGAGCATCATTTAAAAAGTAATAAACCACAAACCACAGATGAACCATCACACATCCATTCCCTTTCATCTATCATTTAACGTGTGAGAGTTCTGTCACTGTAAATCATCCCAGCTCCGGCTTCATCATCTGAGTAATGTAACCGTGCCTACATAACTCATCACCTCGACCATAAATACCGCCTTCAAAAGCAGCGTATATAAACAGGCTGTTAAAACACTCTCTGGGAATTCGGTCCCTCCCACGCACACCGGGCCAAGAGCCTGTTTATTCTCACCAGAACATCTCGCGTTTGACCGAAGATCTGTGCCCTCCTAATGTACGACATGCTGCCTGCTGGTGGCAGATCAACACGCCTGGCATATGGGTTGCCTCCTTCTCCTTTCTATTTATCTTTCTACCTCCCTTTCTCGCTATATATACATACCTCTCTCTGCCAAACCCCCAAAACCTGTGAACCAGACAAGCTCCATGGCTGGCAGCAGACCCCTCATCCCCGTCTCCCGCCCACCACCTGGCTGATGGAGCCGTGCCACGATGGAGAAAGATGATCTCCATGCAGAGAGCTGGCACTATGTGCCCAAATCTCATCACCACAATGCCCACAGAGCTTATTCCATCAAAATAAAGCTATTCTCTACTTATATTGCATTAAATGGATATTAAAGGGATAGATCAACCAAAAATGGAAATTCTGTCAGCATTTACTCACCCTCATGTTGTTCCAACCGGTATGACTTTTTTTCAACCGTGGAACATCAAAGCTAGCTTTAGACACCATTGACTTTAAATGGATTCGTTTTTTTAATTCATCTTTGTTTCACAGAAGTCAGTCATACAGGATTGTAACAAGTTGACGGATGAGTTAGAGTGCAAATGTGGGCATTCATATGTAAATGCACCCGTTATGATGTCACAATCAGCTTAGTCTTGCATAAATGGCTTCAGTGAACTAATTAGAGAGATTTACATTGTGAAGGAAGTGTATACACTGAACATATCTCATATTTTAGACTGACAACATACTGACTAAGCTATACAATGAATGTATATCATATCAATGTGATTTCTTTTCGTTTTTGGCCGCCATTTTTGCAGACATCCCTAGAGGAAATGTCGCACTGTCATCTCACGGGAGAGACAAACATATCATAACTAATGATATAGGCCACCTGGATGATGGGGGCACGGATAAAGAACAGGACAGACGGTTGGCAAGGATGTACGGTTTAGGAATCTAAACCCAGAATCAACTCCTGTGGGGTTCTAGAACTATTTGTGTACCAGAATTCTTTCCACTAAGCACATTCAGTCTACAGTTAATGATAATGACAGTCAGGAACATAGACTGCGAAACGTTTCTGCTCGATGTGAGAAGAACTCATCCAAAAACCTTTCATTTGTAAGGGTAAACTTGGGAATTTCAGATTATGTTGTTTGATTATGCGTTCAGCTTGTTTTCGGTTCACTGAGGTAAAAACATATTTTTTAGATACCGCTGTTAGGAGTTAGCAAGACGTACAAATTTCCAAGCATAAAATTGAGCCTCTGTCGTATTCTGGATGAAAACCGCCATCTTTAATGCAACTTTGGAAAACTAATTTTCTCAGCAACAATAAAAAAATGTTTTATTCAACAGACCATCTGTTCTGTAACCCTCATGGATCACGAACTTACAATGAACTTGCACTTGTGAAACTGCACAGTGTCTTGGATATCACTAATAAATGAATCTGAAATGTAGGTTAATGGTTTTGGTAATGGCATCCAGCAGTTATTGTTCAAATCCAGTCTGATAAATCAAATATTTTTGATATGGAAATATGAGAGGAATAGAACTTTCAATGCCGATAAGAAAGAAGAAATAAAAATCAAACTGAAAAGAAATCCAATCTAAAACCGCTCATTGAGAATGAGAATAAACACTATCATGCAGCAAATAATAGGCATTTCCAGCTCTGGAGAGCTGCAACAACTTCAATTAATCCTGAAGACATCAAAAGTAATACAGTTTCTTTGCTTTTCCTTTTAAATAAAGATATTGCAGCTCGACGGGGAGGTTCAGATCCTAATTAGATAGCCGAGTGTGAGTGAATTGTAAATGCTTTGGGTTTTGAAGCGTTTTGCAATAAGAATGCACGGAAGAGGAATTTAATAGACAGGATTTATGACTAGCTGGAGAACGAATCTGCATTCTGGCTTTGAATTGTGTGAGAATGCTGTATTCTTTCATAGCAGCGCCAGAACATGGGGACTATTATGTCTCGCTGATATCTCAGAGCAGATGGTGAAATACTCGAGCAGGTGAAGGATCTGTCCTTTGACGCCACCATTTAAGGTCTGCAGGTCTGCAGGCCACCTAAAAACGATTCTGAAATCACAGAGGTCGCACGACAAAAGCATAACGTTGCGGAAGTGTAATGAAATTGGCGATAATCTAATGACCGAAATCAAATAGTGCCATGAGCATTTAATTAGTGCGTATTGGATATGGGAAGCCCTGCTGTTAAAACCTGGAGTCATTCCATGAGAAACAGAGATGCTGGTGGATTTTTTTAAGCTAACATCTGTCACCTGGAAGCCGCCAGCATTACGCTCCTCTCTTGGCTATTTCTGGGGTTGAATTTATCTCGAATACCAGCTACCATCCATCTACATTAATACCACAAATCAGATTACCTCCTCTAAAACTAACAATGACCTCAGTGCTTTACTCCATCCAGGGACGACGGTTATGGGCCGCCGCAGCGGGTGGAAGACTAAACAAGATCGAGTGGAGATGGAGAAGGGAAAAAGATGAGGAGAGCAGGACAAAATGGGAAAGCTTTATAGAAGCGGCGGAAAAAAGATGAGCACTGCGGAAATTTGCAGCCGGAGAGACTGAGGAAGAGGGCGCGAGGCAAGGATCAGAGTACAAATGAGCCGACTTACTTGCGACCTCCAAAGAGGCATTACGGCTGACGGCCTCGCCCAAGTAATTTCTCGCTACGCACACGTATACCCCTTCGTCGGGCTTGCTGCGCCTTCCGTGAACGATTCGGAGGAAGAAGAGGGAGCCGCTGGGGAGGAGCATGCGGTGGGAGCGTGGATCCTCACGGTCTGTTTCGACTCGCTCGCCATCTTTGTACCACTCCACCATAGGGGTCGGCCGACCTTCGGCCTTACAGTTCAGTGTGGCGGGCTCACCCTTGGAAACAATGAGGTCTGAGGGGTGTTCGACAATCCGTGGTGCGGCATCCTCCAGCCTCGGTCGAGATCCTGTAAGAAAGAGAATCAGTGGTCACTATTTGCATTACATGCATTTGAAAGAATTTAGTATCTAAACAACTGCAACAGAGTGTCTTAACCAGATGTGACTCAATGCAACAAGCAGTACAGTTTTGAATCTCTGACAGCGAACTGATTTGATTCATGATTCACTGCTTTTCAATTCGACAGTTTTTGCGGGACAGTTTGCTAAAAAATGAAAATTACCACATGGTTTATTCACCCTCAAACCATCCTAGGTGTACATGACTTTCTTTTTTCAGACGATACAATTGGAGTTATATTAAAAAAAAGTCCTGACTCTTATAATGCTTTATAATGGCAGTGAATGGCTGTAGAGATTTTGAAGTCCAATAAAGTGCATTCATCCATAATAAAAAAAAAGTAATCCACTCTGGGTTTAAATATGGATATTTTTCTTACACAAATGCATCGATTTACTTCAGAAGACCTTTATTAACTCCCTGAAGCTGTGTGGAGTACTTTTTATGATGGATGGATGCACTTTATTGGACATGAAAATCTCAACATCCATTCACTGCTATTATAAAGCTTGGAAGAGCCAGGACATTTTTTAATATAACTCTGATCACATTCGTCTGAAAGAAGAAAGTCATATACACCTAGGATGGCTTGAGGGTGAGTAAATCATGGGGTAATTTTAATTTTTGGGGGAACTATAACTTTAACATCCATTTCATTGTTTTTTAAAATGTCATATTTATTCATACAATTGTTTATATACTTCCCATTTATATATATATATATATATAAATAGACCAACAGGAAATCAGTTAATGTAAAATTAAGAGTGTGGACATGACACGGTCTTCAGAAACTTCACACGTGGTGTACAAAATCTGTAAATAAAGTAATTTGACTGCTAATTTGCCAAAAACATTAATTTATTCCAAGCAAAGAGCAAAAATTCTCACTTCACAAAAACATCTCTTAATTCCAGTTGGAGGTTAGCCAACAAGATGGCCAACAAGTCTTGGATCCAGCACCTGCTTTACCAATGCCATCTTTACATCTGTTGACAAGGATGCAAAAAACAATTTCTGCCAATACTCAGCTAGGTAAAATTAAGTAGTTATACATATGTATTGCTCATATGCTTGTCATAAACTGGCAGTATGAAAATTACATGCTCTAAATTCAACAGCTATCAAAGAAAACAGAAATTCATTTCAATCCCACAGTAGCTGGAATGCTGGGATATGTATATATAATTTGTCTTCTGTTTTAAGGCGCATATGAATTCATGTCGACTGCCAAGGGTTTTTTGTTTCGCACAGTTGTTGGGGGGGGGGAAGGAGAAACCGGTGGTATGGTAATTCAGGTAGGCTTTCAGAAAGCTTTGAAATTGCTTTTCTCTCTCCCAATTTGAATGACAGTATGGTGGTGGGACAATTACGGATGAATAACAACAACACAAACTGATTCTCGACAAGACCAGGGAATTTCAGCCATCGGGAGATATCTGGGGATGAAAGTGAGTCATTGTGCATGGTGATTTTGAAAATAATTACCGATCCCGGCGGCAACAATTATACTGGGGTTTAAAATTCGTGACAGGAGAGAGACTCTGATTTCCAGCAGTCAGAGTGAAGGATGGTGAAAATCTCATTCAGCAGGAAATGAATCATGTGTGATAGCTCTAACAAAAAGCTACAGACATACCCCTGAGGGAACGTCCATCACCACCTCGAAATACGCAAAAAAGTTACACAGGATTATGAGGAAAAACACAGTAATGCATTTCGCACACATAGAGATAAACTCCAGTCTAACAGTCCTCTGTTTACACCGGCAACACAGCATTAAAAATAGTGCTCTTAAGGATTGTTTCTTGCCATTCAGATCTGCAAAGCTTTACTTTGCTTTATTACTTCATATTCAGTCGAGTGGATAAACACCCCTGGGCCAGAGACTAATGCAACTTAAAACAAACCCATTTCCCAACCACTTTACCCCAGCCATGAATAACATGACACAATGACCTTACAGTAGTAGTGCACTGGGCCCAGTCCACAAGAGACGGCAAAGGCCAAACCGCAAGCTTTGTGTTCACCTCCGAATCCCCAGGACTGTTGCCCTTCCACTCTTTCAAAACAAAAAGCCCCGTGGCCCGCTGGGTTAAGGGAGCGGAGACCGCCAGGGTTTGGCTAATAGCTTTTAGCGGACACTTATGGACTGCCGAACAGACTGCGGTTGGCAGGGGGTGGAGGAGAAACAGTGGGGTAAGAATCCAAGAACAGGCTTATAAATAAAACAGACCAAACACTCCCGACCTGCCACAGAGGAGATGTAAGGCAGGGAAAAAAGATGGAAAGTAAAGACCGAGCTAAACGCCTACCAAAGTAGAAGCTATCTCACCTAAATGTGACCTTGCGAAGACCACAGGTACTCATGACAGTCCGAATGTACATATAGAAGTGGAAAACAACATCTGGAAAAGCTGATTAGTCTCTCGCCCTGAGCTTTCAGAGACTTCTAGATCCACGAGTCGCCCATTATGAGGTGCTAGAACTGCTACTTGGAAAAAAAATAAACAAGTCCCATGATGGACGTTTGGGGGATTTTGATGACTCTAAGGAACTCTGTGGTCTCACACCCTGTCAGAGAAAATCAACCCTCTGGGAACCAGTGCACTTTAAGGGCCTTCTGAGGCGGATAACACATCTCCGAGAGCATCTTTTATATAACAACACTCGGAAACGAACATTAAATTGTCTCTGGTACTGACAAGGTAGGAAAGAAATGCTCAAATAAGGAAGTGAATAAGGCAGAACAAAGGTGATATAATTTTAATAACCTCGTCACAAATGGTTGCTCGGCTCCACTGTGAATTGTGGGAAGCGCTTTGATTCCTGGTCGCCGAGTGAAATAAAACTGAGACTATCGTGCCGGTGTTAATTATTAATGGCGCTCGCCAAGGCAAGTCACTATTTTTCAAGTACGTCTGCACTACAGACATGAATGATACTTCAAATCATGCGGCTTGTTAAGGATTACAATTCTAAGCAATCAGACTTATGATTTTCACATGGCAGATGAGAATATCCCTTCAAAATACCATAAAGCTGCCGTTATAACGCTTGGAAGAGGCAGGACATTTTTTAATATAACTCTGACTGTATTCATCTGAAAGAAGAAAGTCATAAACCCCTAGGATGGTTTGAGGGTGAGTAAATCATTGTGTAATTTTCATTTTTGGGTGAACTATTCCTTTTTAGAGCACAAAAATCTAGGCTAATTCTATGCTACATCAGCAGCACAACTTCAGTCCAACTGTTAAGGATTACATCCAGTAAATGCTGCCGAAATTAAAGCGTGTCCTATCTGGAAGAACCCATACAAGTGGCAATCTCACTGTGTGACACGCTAGTAATGGCTCCAGCAGTTAGATTGATTCGGGCATAAAGGGAGGTGCTGCAACTACAACTCATCTGCTCTTAAAGGTATCAAGCCCTTGTACTGTAATAGGGGTTTGACCTTGTTATGTGAAGGAAGAGGGGAGGGGGGGATGAGCTGGGTCTAGGAGGAAATACATGCATCTGGCTATCCTTCTGATCAATCCCAAGGGGCTTTTAGCACTAAGAATATTTATCTCCAGTGTTGGGGGGAGGAAATAAGATCTTTAAACACAGCCCAGCTAAACAAAGACAGATGATGCAAGCCATGTTGCAGTAACAAGACGTGCAATGGGAAATTTTCACAAGCTGATTCGAAATATCAAGTGCAGCGACATATGCAAATATTCAGAGTCTTCTAAGAGAAGGTGTCAATGCCAAAGAATCTCCATGACAACCGTACAAGGAAAGGTCAGATGTCAATCTAATAATTGTCTCCATGCCTTAAAGTATGTGTGAAAACCTGGAGGTCACAAGAAGAAAGATGAATTAAGTAGTTCTAAAGAAACACAAATTAAAATGCAGGAGGAATTATCAGCGCAGGACATTAGTATCAAATCTTGAACAAAAGACGAATTCTTAGATGAATAAAAAATTAAATCTAAAACAATTTTGCGGCAGCACGTCAAACTGTGGCATTGCATAAAAGCATAAAGCTTTGATGCTCAAAGCACAAAGTTTAACACAAATGGCCAACTTTCTTTCTTCCAGTCCTCATCTACAATTCTTTTGAGTGGCTTCCCGTCCCCCTTAAATAGTTGATTATTTTACAACCTCACCCCTCCTTTTTCCACTGGAATCTGGGAATTGATTTGCAAATGTGCTTTCATTACCCTAAGTTAAATTAAGAAGTGGGGGGCGTTCCTTCTGACACTCTCTCTGTGTTTTTGCATTTACAAACAACAAAGAGGCTCTTGAGAAAGAGCACAAACCCGGGGTCATAAAGCTACGCTCTTTACTGCTGCCGGTGAGAGGACAAAGTGAAGCTGCTCCACTGCAAAAAGGAAATTACACAGGAGGGCTGCTGTTTTCCTCTGGGACGAGCGTGTTTCTGCCTGAGTCAACCCTGCGAGGTGGGAAACGGGATGAATTAAGCGCAGTGGCAAGTGCAGAAATTCCATGACAGCTTCTACAGAGCAACCTGACACCTTTAGGGGTTGTGGCAAGAGCTGCTTATATGCTTCCTGCTTAAGAAACAGCAAAAGATGTTGTGTTTACTGCAGGGGATGAAGAGGATTTCTCATTCCAACACGAAGAGACAGCGTCGAGTCACGGAGCCTTAGCAAAACAAAGTCTATGTACCAGTGTGGGTTCAGGGACTGTGTGTCCATTACATGAGCTTTGATGTTGTTCAAAGAGATGAAATACTCCCTTTGTGAAACATGTATACTTGTATACAAGGAATTTAACATGAGTTTTGCATAAAAGTCATAAAAATGCAAAGGTATTGGATAGTGGATATATGGATGGATAGTAGAGATTAAGAAAACACTTTGTAAACTATCCATTTTTATAATTTTCATGGGGTTAACTGCATTCTACGACAGCATTTAAGTGCCACATAAAATGGAAAAAAAAAAAAAAAATCGAAGATTACGACAAAGTCATAATATTTTGAAAATAAAGTCAAAATTACGAGAATAAAGTCGACATATTACGAAAATATAGTCGCAATATTTCGAGAATGAAGTCAAGATTATGAGAATAAAGTCAAAATATTTTGACAATAAAGTCAAAATTATGAGAATAAAGTTGAAATGTTTCGAGAATAAAGTCAAAATATTTTGAGAATAGAGTAAAAATTATGAGAATTAATTCATAGCAATTACAAGATTAAAGTTACAATATTTCGAGAGTATATTCTAGACTATTGCACATGCAAATGGCCTGAACCGGAAGCACCGGGAGATGTTCCTAAATCTCAGCTTTCAAAATCTGTCAGTTTTATAGCGAAATACAAACAATATGTCTATTACAATAATGTGTTTTTCACGCCCTCTTTAATGTGGCATAACAGATTGCTGTATTTGCCTCAGTTTAAACAGCACGTGAATCAGTCATCTTTCTGATTACAATGAAACATTCGTTTTTCATTCCTTCAAATCATGCTGTAAACTTGATATACAGAGGAAAAACACATTTATAATCTGTATTTTCTGACCAAACTGACAGAATTTGAAAGCTGAGCTGTGTTATATTAAAAGCAACAAAGCATAAAATTATTGCGATTACTGTTAATTATTGTGAAGACGTTAAATATTATTTCCAATCATTTCCAGTGTTATACCATGAATAAAACAGCTGTTTTGTGAATTGTGAATAGTCAGTTATATACCTCAGAAAAGACAACTATATAACTTATGTTAATGTGTTGGAGTCCACTTCAATTTTTAGAACATTTTATTGCCGTTTATTTAAATACACGTGAGGAATGAAAGGTTGGACGCTACAGACGTTTTTGCGTAGTAGGTGGTAGAATTTTCACAAACGAAAGAGTATAAGAGCGTGAAAAACACATTACTGACAGATTTTAAAAGCTGAGACTTTTATATTAAACGTACCAAAAGCACAAAGCTTATTACTATTATTGGGTGGCTGGCATACTACAAATAGGCCTAATGAATTGAAGACGTGAAATATTATTTCCACGCATACTGTCCCTGCAAATATAACACATGGTATGATTTCTGCTAATAATCCCACATTATGTTCAAATAAATTCCAGTGGCCTGGCAACTTCTCCCGGTGCTCCCAATCCAAACCATTTGCATGCACAGGGTATACTCTCAAAATATTATAACTTTAATTGCAACAATTTAATCTGACTTTATTCTCGAAACAATCTAACATTATTCTTAAAACACTTCAACTTTATTCTGGAAACATTTAGACTTTATTCTGGAAATATTTCAACTTCATTCTCAAAATATTACGACTTCAATTCGCAATTTTAGATTTTTTTTTTCTAAAATGCCGTCGTAGCATTCTTACTTTGAGGAGAACTTCACAAAACACACTGTGATATATAACCCAGCCCAATCCCAAATCCTTAATCTTTAGAGTGGTGCAAATGGGACTTCCTGACCCATCAGATCTTATCTTCACGCAAGGCTCATCTGGCCACTCCATTGCTTTGAGAACCTTCTCACTTCACAAAATAAACAGTACTTCAAATGAACCTTCTGCTGAGCAGTGGCAACGTCCAGCTGAAGATATCGATCCCTCTGTGGATTCCCGAGAGAAGACTTGGTGGAAAAGAGGAGGGGAATAAACAATTCTTTCAGTGGTCCGACCTGTTAGTGAGAATCTCTTTAAGTGCTGACCCTAAACCCTACCATCTCAAACAACACAGAGCTCTGACTTGCCTCAGGTGATCAAGCCATGAAGCGTAAAAAAAATAACCTCCTGGTCACCCTGGACTTGCCGAGCTAGCTCATTCCTTTAGCGTGAGGGCATTTTCAGAACAGGCTGCAAGGAATCCTTTCCTTTTCTCTGGGAATAGCTGTCTTTTTGTGTTGCCACATACTCAGATACGTATCAGGGGTCTGAAACACATTCGCCTGGGTTCATTCAGATTCTGCGAACCCTCTCCGAAGGCGGTACAATAATACCACAGTCTGTTTTCCCTGACCTCCTGTAATTCAAACTCTCCTCGCCAAAGAAAAACACATCTGGAATACATGTCAATGGCATATCGCGTATCTCAAGGGGGGCGTCGACTTCTCCCATAGAGGAAGAAGTAGGGAATAAAAGATAAATTGTGCATAGTGGCGACAGTGGAGCTCCATCCCAGCTGCTCTGTGTTGTCTGGACCTCTTCAGTGCCCCGCTAATGGAAGTGGCCCGGTTGGGGCGACCAGCATACCGCGACTGGTTGAGATAGCATCAGCTTCCTGGTCCTCCTAGTGGTGCACCACGTTCCGCTGGATTAATCCCACCACGCACTTTCCGCTTGACCCTAACATTGCTAGGTGAGGCCCACACCGAACCACAAATTTAGCAGGAAGTGAAGTTTTTGAATGTACAGCAGATATAGATGTTTTGACAAAGCTGGTCTTTTTTCTGCTATTCACACCAGTCGTTCCCTCAGAAGACCGCCTTGTTTCGCGATCCCTTAAGACTGCCATTTTTCAGCTTCAGGTCAAATTCCAGTGAAAAGGTAAAACAAAGTGTAAGCGGGCTTTGAAGTCACTTTCTTCTCATCAAAAATTATACAGCCGCTTTAAAATTCTTTCAATCTTCAATGGCCGAGCCTTCAATCGAGAGCCGACCTGACTATTCATGAACTGGATCTTTGAAAGTCAAACAGAGAGAGAGAGATGAAAAGGACTAGGGCGTAGTCTGCGCCGTACGGACAGGCTTCATGTTAAATACATGCTTTGGGAAAGCGTGCATCGAATGGGACTACGATTAGGCCTATATTCAACATTTGTCTACTCCCAGAACAGCGGGAACTCTGCATATCGCCCCCGAGGTCCAGAAGATAACATATCGCATTCAGGATGTGTTCTTGTTACTTTGATGGCTGATGATTGCAGGAGGAAATGACCAAAATGAGGGGTAGGAAAACCCCTAGGCTTCCCTTAGCGCTGGACTTAACCTGTGAATGTTTCTGAAGATCTGCAACATATGGCACCGCGCTGGTGAAATACACAGCTGAATCGCTTTCAATTAGTGATTCATGCATTTAACAGGTTTAACATTTAAGTCGAGTGGTGCTCGGCGAGATGGTGGGTGTTTTGCATAAGAATGACTCACTGGGTCGGTCATAAACATGAGCAGTCCTGGCGTGGCTGGATACAAGACTGACATGTAGGGAGGGAAAAATTTTCTTCTTGAAAAAGGCATATGAGATAAAAGACTAATTAATGGACTGCATAATAATGCTGTGCATTCATATGCAGACAAAGTGAATGCATAGCTTTAGCAGCCAAATTAATAAGACTGCTTTCCATTTTTAGATTTAAAACAGAATATGATATTAAGACAAATATCAGATGAGTTCAACTGAATGCTATAATATACTGCTAGGGAGTGCAATGACTGTCTCAGATAATTTTTTTTAATTTTATATATATAAAATATATCAAATGTTTGATATGAGATAAAAGAAAATTCCCTCAGGGAGCACTTTTGCCCTATTTTGGGTAACTGGGGCATTTCTGTCACTATTGGTGGCAGTTTTGCCCAAAGCACTGGTTCATTTCTGACTCCAGTCTGAGAGCTAGAGACTGAAAATACTAAATTTAAGCGTTAATTTGCATTTCTTAGTCTCTCTACTGCACAAATCATTATGAGAAAACCTCCAAATTTCACTAAAATACTTTGTCATTACAACAAACAAGATATACAAGATATACGGTTGAAGTCAAAAGTTTACATACACCTTGAAGAATCTGCAAAATGTTAATTATTTTACCAAAATAAGAGGGATCATCCAAAATGCATGTTATTTTTTATACAGTACTACTATTACAGAAGGTTCAAACGCTCACTGATGCTTCAGAGGGAAACATGATGCATTAAGAGCCGGGGGGTGAAAACTTTTTAAATTTGAAGACCAGGGTAAATTTAAGTTATTTTGTCTTCTGGGAAACATGTGAATATCTTCTCTAGCTTGTGAAGGGCAGTACTAAATGAAAAAAAATATATATATTTAGGCAAAATAAGAAAAATGTACACATCTTTATTCTGTTCAAAAGTTTTCACCCCTGCTTATAATGCATCGTTTTTCCTTCTGGAGCATCAGTGAGCGTTTGAACCTTCAGTAATAGCTGCATATGAGTCCCTCAGTTGTCCTCAGTGTGAAAAGATGGATCACAAAATCATACAGTCATTGTAAGAAAGGGTTCAAATAAACAAAAATGCTGGAAAACCAAATAATTTGGTGTTTAACTGTTCAGGACAAACAAGGGACTTATGAACCATCTTCTGTAGCTTGTGAAGGGCAGTATTAAATGGGAAAAAAATATATATATTCTGTTCAAATGTTTACACCCCTGGCTCTTAATGCACTGTGTTGGTACTAAATAAAGTACTAAATGAGTACTAAATAAAAATTAACATGCATTTTGTATGATCCCTCTTATTTTGGTAAAATAATATAAATAATAATTAAAAAATAATTAACTGGTAAATTTTGCAGATTCTGCAAGGTGTATGTAAACTGTATATTTAATATACATCTATAAAATAATAATAATGAAGCTAAAAAATGTTTTTAATGTAAAATGTAAAAAAATTGTTTAAAAATGAACTCAAAACAGTAAAATTCATATTTTACTTAATATAAAACATACAGTGAAAAACTCTCTAGTTTGTTGGTCCATCAGCACTAGCCAGCAATGGTATTTTCAGCAGGAAAAGCAGCAGATTCCTGAAGCAAGAGAAACTATTCAATGTAGAATAGAGCTGATAATACCAAAGTCTTGCCACGTCTATGGAGACATGAACAACAGCCCGTTAATACTTTATTCACTCCAACAGACAAAGACAAAGAATATTGACACCACGGAAAAACATTCACAACATTCTTTGCATTGCACTCAAGGACCAATTCAAGCTCTGCCAAGCTGCGATTTTGATCTACACGGCCATTAAACGACAACCGCGCACGTAATGTCCATATCTAATAGCCCTCTGAACCCAGCCACTGTTATTTACTGAAACAACACACAAGATCACGACTGATGAGGATAACGGGGAAGCCAAATAGGAGCACAGGAACGAAGTTGAACAGCATGAAAAGTGTGTAAACACAGGCGCCGAGAGGGAAGAGAACGAGAAAGTGTGTGTTAATGAAGGTAATCTAATAGCAGCGCCCATGCAGATAGAGACTGAGTCATTAAATTGGAACTCCTGATGAGAGAGCACACACGGCCCCGGGCCCTTTTGTTTACAGTGTGCCCAAACACACACTTATATACACTATTAGCCAGGTCTGTTTGCATCAACTAGTAAACAGAGCGAATAAAACACAGACCAGAGGTCTCTGTTTCTCCAAGGACAACACAGTTGCACCATGTAAACACTCAAAGCACAAGCCAGCTGTTTATGAGTTGGAGTGAGTTGTTACTCAGTGTGAGAGTGTGGTAATCTAGGCTCAGCAGGTCCTGATAATGAGCACTCATACTGTGTTGTTTGTTAAAAGGTGTGGATCAAGAGAGATCTTAATTTTTCGCACAAAAGTGATCCGATAATTAAGAGTGGCTGAGAATTCATGCCATGGGAACTGTGCTCCAGGCCTGGAGATACTAAGGATTCTTCATCTGGGTATGTAAGTGGTATATTGCCTTGGCATGCAGGTGGCCCCTGCAGTGCCCCACAGCTTCTTTCCACACACTGACACACAGATAAACCGCAGAACCCACTTGAAATTATCCATAGTCCTCAAGAAGCTTATCTTAATGGGTATATTAACATGTTTAAAGAGTGGGGAAGAATGAGTATGCACGGTCTAAACTTAAAAGCATGCACAAAATGTGTGGAAAAACTGGCTTTGGCAAGTAAATAAAAGTTAAACTTTCGCATCATCTAACAAGTCTTTATCCAGCCATCTACTGAAAAGTGTGGAAACAAGTTCATGCTGGACCTTCAAGGTATGCGTTTGCTGCAATTTCTTAAACTGAGTATACTATTGTGAAATAAAATAAAATAAAATAAAATAAAATAAAATAAAATAATTAAATAAATTTAAATTAAGAAGAAATAAAAAATTTCTTCTACCTTTGAGGGCAAGAAAAAAAATAAAACTTGAGGGGTTTTCAGATTTTAAAAAAAACTGAGTCCAAAAAAAGAGGATTACTGTGAGACTTTGCTGTTGGATTGCAAATGCAGCTAATGCATGTGTTTCAAAAGCTTAGAGTTTTGATCTTTTTGCCATTTTATTTACATGGATAGATGATGGATGAAAAGAGAAAAAAAGCTGCTGCTGTTACAGCCTGACATGTGAAACGATCCCAGGAACAACCATGAACTTCCCTATTGTATTATCGCTGATATAAACCACACTGACTACTATCGAGTTATTGGATGGGAAAGAAAATCACCGAACCACTGCTGTAGGGCATGTCAATATCGAAGTGCTGAGAAACTTTCTGATTAAATAGAGAGGCAGTTATATTTCTTGACAGGGAAGCTAAATATCGAACTCAGTCAGTGTTAGAGCGCTAGATAAAAAAAAATCATTCATTAATGAAAGATACAATCTACAGTAATTTAAGAAACAGCCAAAGAGAGTCAAAAGTGGGTTATGTACTTTTCCTATCGACAGCTATCTAAATGAACAATGCATTTGCAGACATCCTGACAATATCTTTCCACAAACCAATTAATCCTTGTACATGAGTCACTTTTTCAATCTATGTTCTGCAAATGTAAAGCAAGCTACCACTTGAAGAAGAAAACCATCACAGACGCATGTTAAAAGAAGCAACTAACTAGTCATATAAACACACTCTGAGAGTTTGGTTTGGCCTTTCTGATTCTTTGTATAGCGCTTCCCATTTGGAACACGGCTTTGAGGGTCACCACAGCCACTGGAACTAATGTGCAAGGCCATTAAACTGTCTTCATCTGCGGCCAGAGACACAAGGTTGGACAGATTGATGCCAAGGCATTGTGTTGTGTCCCCATTCACCCCCACACAGCAACGCCAGCCAGAGCCGACGTCTTTAGGGTTCAATTCAAACTTCCTGTCAGCGCTAGACTCATAAAACCAAAGCCGTATGCGCTTCTGGCTTCCTTACTTGACCAATTAAAAAGCTCCCTCAAAGAGCAGGTGATAAAATCATGCTATTTTAGGAGATGAGTTACGCTTATGCGTAGTGAAATATGTGCTTTTAATCAAAGGTGTCACTTTTTGTGTTGCGGCTATATTAATTCTTACGAGTTAGATCTCGGCAACAACAAAAGAGCGCCGGAAAGATACTGCCAAGCTGTTTTGTCTACCGGCAAGGATCCAGTAAAGAGCGTGAATGTGCTGGGACAGAAATCAGACTGAGACATCAGAGCGTGCTCAGTAGGAGATGCGGCATTTATCTCCCTCCTTATTGACAGCCTCTCGACAGCACACTGTTTACACAGAGGAGACAGGGAGTAACTGTGCGAACGAACGAGCATGCGAGAGGGAGACGCAGACTTCTCTGAGTCACACCTCTCATGCACACACGCGCAAACATGCACCGCTTCTGATCTAAGGAGCGACGACAGTCCTGGAGACGCAAGACATCAAAATAAGCTGTCTCACATGGAGGGAAAACCCTAAATGACACGCTTTATGCGAAAAGTCGCAGAGCTTTTGAAATGCTGCCAATCAAACGTTTGTACAGTATAGGACTCAACAGCTACAGATCCTTCGGTGTTCGTTGAAAAAGGCAAAAGAAATGTGCTTGAAAGTCATTTCACATTTTCCACAAAGGTTCATCTGGTTTAAAGGGTGTCATTACCAAATGAGTCAAAGGCCGGCAGTCGTTAAATGCATGTTTGGGGACAATCCGGGAAGAGCCGACAGCTGTTTGTGGCTGTTTAAAATGACTTCAAAAGGAGCCGAGCAAACACACGTCTTACAAACGTAACAGACCAACAATAAATACACAAGGATCAGGCACCTATAAATGAAAAGTTGAAGTGTAACTCAATGCCTTTTCTTTCAAAACCCTTATCAGGTGTGAGGAGATAGCCAGCGGCCCTCGCCACATACCTGAGCTGGATTAAGCCAGAGGACAATGATAAATTCAGATACTCTGAACTAACCCAGACTCACTTCTTGGATGGTTTTGAGCCTGTTGTAAAAAAAAAAAAATTGAATTGGTTTTGGTTTGGCCAGATCGGCTCGTGAAACAAAAGAAGAGCACTGTACTGACAACACAATTTAGATTGGACTATAGATCTGGTTGAATAAAAGCTTTGCATGTCATTTCATCCCTCGTCTGGCGCCTGCGCTACCCTTGATTCAGTGGCAGATTTTGTCAGCGGTTATATTGGAGGACAGATCTCAGAGGCAATGTTTACTGCCCCATAAAACAGAGCTTCTGTTGGCCAGCTCTGCCAGCAATACCACTGATCTAAGCATGATTCAATTCAAGCTATGCAAGATTGTGGCTCTACAGCCAGCCAGGGGTTCTGAAGGTAGACTAGGGGGTCCAAAAGAACATTTGTGACCCTAGATCACAAAACCAGGGTCTTAGGTAGCATGGGTATATCTGTAGCAATAACCAAAAACACATTGTAAGGGTCAAAATTATCGATTTTTCTTTTATGTCAAAAATCATTGAGATATTAAAATCATGTTCCATTAAGATATTTTATAAATGTCCTACCATAAATATATCAAAACTTCATTTTTGATTAGTAATATGCATTGCTAAGAACTTAATTTGGACAACTTTAAAGGCAATTTTCTCAATATTTAAATTTTTTGCCCCCCCTCAGACACCAGATTTTCAAATAGATGCATCTCAGCCAAATATTGTCACATCCCAACAAACCATACATCAATGGAAAGCTTATTATGTATAAATCTCAATTTCAAAATATTGAACCCTTATGGCTGGTTTTGTGGTCAACAGTCACATATTTAAAATATAACGCATACATTGTCATGGCGTTTCTAACTCTTAGCAAATTTGTACAGTTCTAACTAATGATCTATCCTTTCTTCATCCCTAAGTTGGTTAGAAATCTGTATGACGGGTCTTTGAGACTGTAATGGTTAAAAAGCCCTAATACAGAAGAAAAAGTGTTTGCAATAGTTAACAGTTAAATTACAAAGATATCTAAAGTGAATGTATTTACAGTAAACTGGGTCAACTGGTCTGTTTCGACCATATGTTGATGTATAAACACTAAGAATAGATATATAAATCATGTTTACATTGTATTTATCGGGTAAAAAAGAAATGAGATGCTGATTAAATAAAAAATGAAGGGGTTTCACTTTCCTCGTAAGCTCAAGAATATCTCTACAACCAATACATATCGATATATATTTATATATATAAGATGTTCTCTATATAAAGAATGCGCATTATCACCTTACAACCTAAACAACAACAATAATACCTCACAGAATACCACTGTAGAAGAGGAGAGAAGATGTCGACAACTATTTCACAATGTTTTGCGCTTATAATCCTCATATGGTCATCTGTCGTGTCGTATTTTCTCCATCTTACCTTGAGACAAGCAGATGATGGCAAACACAACGAGCAGCGCATCTAAAGTCCTGCGAAACTCCATCACCCTCAGATATAAAGTCCACTTCAGTCGCCTTTATCCCGGACAAACAGTCCTTAAAACCACCCCGAAAGCGCTACAATCCGGTTGAAGTGCGAGGAGACGCGTTTGAAACAGACGGTCACATTGAAGAACTTTACAAACTAGACCCAAAACACACAAAAACTGTGTCAGATAAGCTGAGCATCACAAATATTCCATATTCCCGTGCGCTCCCGTTGCGCTCTAGCGCTGATCTGTTACAGATAAAGAGTCAGTGTAACGGACAGATAAGATGTGATGCTCACAGTCCGTCCCAGACGCTCTTACTTCCTCCAAGATTCATTTCACGGGCAAAACATATTTCTTTTCTCGTTTCCTTGAGTATGGAAAAAGTATCCGCTCTTTAATAGCCCATTCAGTCAGATTTCCATCTCAGCCGCTGCCCAGCACTCTTCCCTTCGCTGTGAATGAACGGATTTACTACTCTCGCGTCTACGGGCGAGCGTCTCGTGGTTCAAACCCACCCCCCCGACTACCTTCAGCAGTTACCCACACTCGGGTAACAGCGCTCTTAAAGGGCCAGGCGCTTAATTTCGCACAACCCTGCAGATATCGCTGCAGTAATTAAATTCTGGAGTAGTTTTGAGAGATAGTTCACTCAGTAATTAAAAATCTGTCATTGTTTACTCAACTTCATGTTGTTTCTAAGCCTATGATTTTCTTTCTCATGAGGCGCACAAAAGAAGATATTAGGTAGAACTGACAGCCTCGGTCACCACTGACTTTCACTGTATAATTCTGTACAATGAAAGTGAATGGAGACTGAGACTGTCATCCTGCCTAACATCTCCTTTTGTGTTAAGAGTGAATAAAGGATGATAATTTTAATTTTTAGGTGAGCATTTTTTTTTTTTTTTTTTTAAAAAGGATACAAATATTTTGATGTATGTCTACTTTGCTCTCTTCCATGCAATGGAAATACTCATTCACTCTACTGTACTACCAAAGATTTTTAATGTCTTTTTAAAAAGTCTCTTCTGCTCACCAAGCCTGTATTTATTTGATCCAAAGTACAGCAAAAAATATTTTTTTTACTATTTAAATAATTTTCTATCAAAATATATTTTAAAATGCACTTTATTTATGTGATTTCAAAGCTGAATTTTTAGCACCATTACTCCAGTCACATGATCCTTCAGAAATCATTCAGATATTCCGATTTGCTGCTCAAAACACATTTATTATTATGTTGAAAACAGCTGAGTAGATTTTTTCAAATTTCTTTGATGAACAAAAAGTTCAGAAGAACAGCATTTATCTGAAATCTTTTGTAACGTTATAAATGACTTTATCATCACTTTTGATCAATTTAAAGCATCCTTGCTAAATAAAAGTATTAATTTCTATAATTATATAATATAAATATATAATTCTATATATATATACGGACTTAAAGCTTTTGATTGGTATAGTGTATAATGTTACAAAAGCTTTTTATTTCAGATAAATGTTGATCTTTGGATCTTTCTATTTATCAAAGAATCCTAAAAAAATGTACTCAACCGTTTTAAATAATAATAATAATAATAATAATAATAATAATAATAATAATAATAATAAATGTTTCTTGAACAGCAAATCAGCATATTACATTTCTAAAGGATCATGTGACACTGAAGAATTGAGTAATGAAGCTGAAAATTTAGCTTTGGTCACAGGAACAAATTACATTTTAAAATATATTCAAGTAGACAGCAGTTATTTTTAAATAGTAAAAATATTTCACAATTTTACTTTTGCTGTATTTTAGATAAAATAAATGCAAGCTTGGTGAACAAAAGAGAATTCTTTAAAAAACATTAAACATCTTACTGTTCACAAACTTTTGACTGGTAATGTATGAGTACTTTTTTTAAAGGATTTGTAGTAGATTTGGATTTTTGGGTCATTTTTATAATTCTTTTATGGTGCATTTTTTTTTTTAAAAACTGGCAACCCTTCGTACCCAATTCACTGTTATTGTTTGGAAAGTGTTGCTGGAACATTTTACAAAATTACTGCTTTTGTGTTCCAGAGAACAAAGAAAGTCATCCAGGTTTTTAACATGTGTGGTGAGAACTTATGACAGGATTTTCATTTCTGAATCAGCTATTCCTTTAAGAGCAACTAGAGTGCTATATATACAGGCCTGAGTTTAATCATTATTAAAATTAAGAGCCCTATAGGTCAAGGTGCAAAAAAATGTTGCAATTCATTTCACCATTACCTTTAAATTCTGTTCCGTCTCAAAAAAGCAGCATCAATCAGCCCCTGAAGACTCAGGGCTCTAAGCAAATCATCAATCACAGAAATGCCATTGTTTCATGGGAATGACTAGATCAGAAGTGAAAAGCAATATCAGAGGTATATCAGTGTGCTATGAGGTTCAGACAATGAGACACGACACAGAAGACCCTCCGTCTGCGGCAGGTAATGATGGCGGATGATAGCGGTGGATTCAGTCCTGGCAAATAACAGCAATGAATCAGTAAAGAGGGAAAAGAGGGCTGTTTTGTATTCACCGCATTTCACTCTTTCCATCCCAGCCATTTTCTCCACTATAATGAGACTGTATTTGTTAAAAAATTAACCAACAAATTGCATTTCATGTTCATTTGATGACTGAAGGCTCAACATGCAAGTTAGGGGATGTATTTATCTTAATTTTCCTAACATAATATATTCTCTTCCATTATGTTCACAGCGGAGGACAGTCGACGCCTGCAGTACGCAGGAAGCTTCTGGAGCAACTACCCTTGATATTGTCCTCATGTATGATGCATGAGCAAGTTTAACTTAATTGCAAAAACTGATTAATTGAGCTTCAGCGTGTAATTGAATAAAACATGATTCCGTTTTCCCCTAAATACATTTCATCTCTCTTATGACTGATGCAGCATGCTCCGGCTACCATAAAACATCAGCTGGATGCGTCAGGACGAGCATGCAGTCTGTGAATTTAGCTGAATAATCACATTAGTGTGAGAGTTATGGCGACATCACATCATCACGTCTTAATGATGCCATTAAGCAACAGTCGCAGGAGTACGCCAAGAGCGGGAGTTCGGAGAACATCGCTGCCGATGACAGATTATCATTGAATTTATAAAAGCTAACAATGAGTTGCTCAATCTTTCGCACACTGAGCGGCGCGAACACTCTGTTGTTGGGTTATTTAACGACTGCTTTATTCGTCTGAGAACTATAAGATGTTTGCTGCAAGTTTGATGCAATAAACACAACTTTTGTTTTCTTTTTTGTTTCTTTAAAGAAGATAAATGACTGTGAAAAGCATGCCTGGAGCAATCCCTTCACATGAGACGTCCACTAATTTACACACATAATTGAAAGACACTATTGTGCACAGCCAATCCAGAGGCTTTATCAATAGAAATTAACTTAACCTCTCAAATAAGGTGGAGGCAAAACTGACTTCAAATTTCTCAATTAAGCTATGCAGAGATTAGGGGGGAAAAAAAAGAAAGAAAATGCACCTTGGTGGCCACGCATCAGACATCATATCAGCGTTGAGCAATCAGCATTGACAGCAGAAAACGTTCTGAAAACGCTATAGCACTATAAGTAATTAGCCCACCCACCATACAGCCGCTTGAGTCTGTGCCAGCAGAACGTGATTTATTACACTGATCAGCCGCACCATGAACACCTGACAACTCACACTGAACAAGGGCCAAGCCATCTGACACTGTGAATTTAAAGCTCAGCACATCCCAAAGAACAAATGAACACACAAATGTGACATATTCACGGTTTTAAAGGAATATTCAGAGCTCAGTGGAAATTAAGCTTAATCTACAGCATTTGTTTAAAAAATGAACGATTTTGATAGGTGCCATTCTTTTAATACTGCCTGTTTCAATATACTGCAGGCACAAGATGAAAAAAAAAGAATATTTATTTTTACGTTTCTGCTTATATATATATATATATTCTGTTTATATACATAAATATGTCTTAATGTAAGAAAGAGGAAACATAGGAATTCTAATTTTAAGAATTTTATACAGAAAATTATATAAATGATACAAAATATGTACAGTACATTATATAAAATATACAATATAATGTTGCTTTTGCTGAAAAACATATTTTTTAACTAAATAAAAATTTTAATGTCTTTACATTTTTACCAAACTTTTCATTCTGAGCAAAATTGTAATATCCAATTTTAAGATATATCCAATTTTACAATTATGATTTATATATGTGTGTGTGTGTGTGTGTGTTTATATATAAATACAATTTTATTATAAAATTACATTATAATAAAATCAATAAAATCGTGTGTGTGTGTGTGTATAATTATAATGCATTTGTATAAAAAATTAGATTACATATACATATATTAATATTATATATTAATATAGAAAATGTAGCTTTTGTTGTTAAAAAATGATATCTTTAATTTTACAACTTTGTTGCCATTACAATATAACACTGTAAACCCTAAATAACTGTATTTATTATTTATTATTTAATTATTTATTATGTGTTTTCCTTTTGTATTTTTTAATAGTTTGAAATAAATGTATGATTTAAAAAAATGTGTATATAAGTGTATATACATATATATATATATATATATATATATATATATATATATATATATATATATATATATATATATATATATATAAAATGTATATATTGTAAAATACAATATAAATATATAAATTATGCAAAATATGTACAGTACATTATATATTATAAAATGTTGCTTTCGCTATTAAAAATTGTCTTAAATTTCTGCTTTTAAATCCTCATAAATCTGTCCATTTACATATATTGCGAGTACTTTTTATAAAGTGGTACTAATCTATTTATTATTATTATTATTATAATAATAATAATTATTATTATTATTACTATCAGGGATGCACATAAGTTTTTCAGCCTGGTCCTGGAGATTTGGTTTGGTCACATAGTGTGACCCATTAAATATCAAAAAAAAAAAAAAAAAAAAAAAAATATATATATATATATACTCTAAAAAAAAAAATGAATTAATAATTGTGATAATAATATCATTGGACTTATTTATTTCGTTTTTTTAATATAAAATAATAAACAAAATTTAAAATAAAAATAAAAATAAATACAATTACTTTATAGTAAACTTAAAAATAAAATTATAATATTTACTTTTATGAATTTTCATAATTTTCAAACTTAAATTAACAAGCTTTTATTTTGGTGGGTTGCCGGCAAGTAAATATGCACGCTACCGGGTTTAACGCCTCCGCGTTCAGTGAAGAGTGTCAGTGAATGAAATGTCACATTTTTGCACTGTGCTTTGAAAACAGCAGCGAATAGCCAAGAATTATGCTTTCAGTTCGAACAGAAATTTTATACAGTTTTACAGTTTGTCTAAAATGGAAATTGGGCATTAACAGCAGTCAGCCACGTCAGTACGCAAATGCGTGCTCTGAACTTATTTATGCAGAGCATTTCTTATTTTTGTCACGCATGCGGACCTGCGGACCACTTATGTGCACTTCTGATTATTATTATTGTAATAAACATTTCTATAAATGCTACTGACTGAGCTTAACTTTTTAAATTTGGCCAGCATAATCCTTTAAAGGAACCAAGACAGACAGCGTCAAAATAAAAAGAGATTTTTGTAATGGGACAACAACAAAAAATAAGCTACGTCACATCCTGGTGACATTCACAAAGACCTACAGCACATATCGACATGCTTTGTACATGTGTCCGGCGTCTGTTTCTGCCAAAAACCCCGTAGCAAGATATCGACTGCCCATCACGCTGCGATCGCCATGGAGACTGACAGAACGCTGAGACCAAATGACATTTAATGCGAAAAGCAATACACCGAGTCCTTATGTAACGGAAAAGGATCTGACTCCCCCACACGCCCAAAGCAGTGTTGCATATGACAGTTGAACATGAGGGAAGAATGCCAAAAGACAGATGAAATGAAAAGAAACTGCACAAAGGCCTAAAATGAAACAAAAGACCTGGCAAGAATGTGTTTGTTTGCTGCCCTTTTGAATGAGAGCAATTTGCCTGATTATACACAATGGCCTGAGCATCAAATCAGGCATAATCAACTATGTTCTGTTTTGCCAACTTAAACCATTCAGTGGCAGAAATTTATGAAATGTATTCCATCTCAGACGCGTGAACAGAAACGACACGCATTGGGATCCTCAACAGAAACCTGTTAATTCTAGCACTGGCCCTTTAAAATGCACCGATCTTATTATAGATTAATTGATTTAGAGGGTGCGGCTGGAAAATGACAATATATCTCCTCATTGATCTGCTTTTGAATGAGATTGGCTGCTACTAATCATCCCGCGGGACACGGGCGCACATTTAGACGCCCAATTTCCTGTTGCTCTTCACGCATTAATATTCCACTTTCTCTACCTCTGGCTGCCTGTCTGTCACTCTCTCTCTCTCCCTCTTTCTGTCTATCTCGCTCTCTCTCTGTCTTTGTCTTTGAGCCCCTCTGTTTGAGGCCCCCTTAATTGTAGCTCTGTGAAGCGAGAAGGTCCCTCTGTTCTCCTCCACCATCCTGAAAGGGGCTGAAATTGGTGTGTATCAGACGGCCGAGCCCCTTCTGTTGGCGTCATATGCGCGGCACAACACCGCAGACTCGGGAGGAAGTCTGACATTAACCCCTTATGTGTTAGCAGGTCCGGTTTTCAAAGGAAACGACTGGTTTCAAGAGCTAATTATGTAATACGGCCACATTCTTGGCACAGGAACTATGTAAGGTCGACTCGCGTGCAAAAGCCTGCTTGCTAATTGGATAGCTTTGAGAATATGCTAGTTTTTTGAGTTGGATGAGCTTATGTCTATTAAGGTGCAGTCAAACTGGCAAGAAAATTTCATAGGCAAGACAGGTTTACTGTCTACTGTCAATAGTGTAAGGATGTATGAAGCATAGCTCACACACCAAGTGTCTTTCAAATCAAGAAGCTTTCTGTTGATCAACATTCTGTGTGACCATCTTGAAACAGGTGCAAAATCTGAAATGTTTTGTCATGAGAAACTTTTGATCATCCAGATTCCTATTGGACTGGCTGGATTTTGCCAGCAAAAATTTGCTAAGCAATGGTAAATGTGACTGCAATAACACTCCAATAACAAAGCTACCAGAGAATAGCACATATTTTAAGAAAGATCTGCTAAACATCGTATTTTACCAGCAAAAATTCGCTGAGCAATGTTAATGTGATTGCATAGATTTTTTTGTGTAAAATTTTTTTTTAAAAATCAGTTGAACGTCGGTAAATATGACCTTTTTGAATGGATTTTACCAGCAAAAATTCACTGAGCAATGGTAAATGTGGCTGCTTAAATTCTCAAAAAACAAAACAAAACATTCAACTGAACACTGGTTAATGAGATTGCACCTTTTTGACTGGATTTTCCCTATTGAAATGACTGGATTTTGCAAAAAAAACAAAACAAAACAAAACAAAACAAAACAAAACAAAACAAAAAACAATGGGAAATGTGACCACACCTTTTTTACTGGATTTTGCCCACAAGAATTCGATGAGCAATGGTAAATGTGATCGCTGTAACACATTTTCTGGCCTCATGCTAAATTTCCAAACATGTAGATTGTTGAAATGACTGGATTTTGAAGAAAAGAAATATGACTGCCCCTTTTTAACTGGATTTACCCAAATATGGGTAAATGTGACCACCTTTTTATAACTGGATTTTGCCAGCAAAAAATAGCAATGGTAAATGTGACAGCAGTAACATTTCAGTAACAATGCTATCAGAGAACAGCACATATTTTTAGAACTTCGCTCATAATCCTTGAACCTGTTGTGATGCCTGTTATTTTTTGACATTTTTTGCCACCATGTGAAATTCCCAGCCATGTGGATTCCTATTGGAATGACTGGATTTTGCAAAAAAAAAAAAAAAAGGAAAAAAAAAACTGCTAAACATTGTTAAATGTGACTACACTTTTTTGATTGGATTTTGGACACAAAAATTCACTCAGCAACGGTAAATGTGACCATACAGATTCCTATTGAAACGACTGGATTTCGCAAAAAAAAAAAAAAAAAGACGGTAAATGTGACCTCACCTTATTGACTGGATTTTGCCCTCAAAAATTCACTGAGCAATGGTAAATGTGACCGCAATAACACTTCAATAACAAAGCTACCAGAGAATAGTGAATATTTTTAGAACTTTGCTTGTAAACCTTGAATCTGTTACGGAGCCTGTGAAGGGAAATTTTTCACCCTTGTGTAAAATTTCCAACCAGTGCAGATTCCTATTGATACGACAGCATTTTGCAAAAAAAATGAACATTAGTAAATGTGACCATACCTTTTTGACTGGAGCAATAGTAAATGTGACCACAATAACATTTCAATAACCAAGCTAGCAGAGAATAGCATGTTTTTACATCTTCACTTGTAAAACTTGAACTTGTTGCGAAGTCTGTGAGGGGACACTTTTCACAGACTTTTTCACACTGTTGTTAAATGTGTTTGCACCTTTTTGACTGGATTTTACCAACAAAAATTTGCTGAGCAATGGTAAATGTGACCGCAATAACATGTCGATAACAAAGCTAGCAGAGAATACCGCATATTTTTATAACTTCACTCATAAACCTCTAACATGTTGTGAAAAAAAAAAAAAAAAAAAAAAAATTCTGCTAAACATCTGTAAATGTGTTCGCACATTTATGACTAGATTTTGCCTTCAAAAATCCGTTGAGCAATAGTAAACGTGACCGCAGTAACATTTCAATAAAGCTACCAGAGAATAGTCCATATTTTTAGAATTTTGCTCATAAATCTCAAACTGTGTGAAATTGCTAACCGTGTAGATTCCTACTGAAATGACTGGATTGTGTGAAAAAACAAAAAATGGTAAATGCAACTACACCATTTTGACTGGAATTTATCTGCAAATCTAAAAATACGCTAAGCAATGGAAGATGTGACCACAATAACAAAGCTACCAGAGAATAGTGCATATTTTTAGAACTTTGCTTGTAAAACTTTAACCTGTTGCGAAGCCTATGAGGGGGAATTTTTCGCCCTCATGCAAAATTCTCAACTGTGGAGATTCCTATTGAACTGACTAGATTTTGCAAAAGAAAAAAAAAATAAAAATCTGCTGAACATCAGTAAATGTGACCATACTTTTTCGACTGGATTTTATCCACAAAAATTGACTGAACAATGGTAAATGTGATTACATAGATTCCTATTGAAATGACTTGATTTTGTGGGGGGAAAAAAAATCAGCTGAATATCAGCAAATGTGACTGCAATTTTCTGACTGGATTTTGCCCACAAAAATTTGCTGAGCAATGGTAAATCTGACCATAATAATATTTTGGTAACAAAGCTACCAGAGAATAATGCATATTTTTTAGAACTTTGCTCTAAATCTTGACCTTGTGCGAAGCCTGCGCTGGAAAATTTTTCAACCTTGCATGAAATTTCCAACCACGTAAATTTGCTTCCTTTTAACTGGATTTTACCCACAAAAATTTGCTGCGCAACTGTAAACGTGACCGCACCTTTAGCATTTCAATTGTAAAGCTGCCAGCATGTATTTTTGCTCACTGGAACTTTCTGAATCACTTATGAACTACTTAAAAGTGTGAAATGTCATTTCATCTAATGGTTCTTAAACTTATTTCATTACAAACACTGACACCGTGCTGTGCCGAGTTGCACTTAAACTCATATCGAAATCTGTGTAGGCAAATCTTTCGCCCACAAGCAAAATTCCCAAACGCAAAAATCCGCCAAACATTGATAAATGCGACCGTGCCTGTAGTAATTGTTGACTACATCTTTGTACACTCTTGAGGAAGACCTGTGCAGGTTGGCTAGTAATTTAGTGTAGAGATGTACTAGCAGCTCGCTAATGATATGTTCCGCGTCCTCCTTTTCCCTTCAACTTGTGCTGGAAAATTGGAGCTCCCATCATTTCGTTTCCCTGGAGATGAAATGACTCTTCCAATTCCCACAGTCTGTAGCTGGATCCAGGAGGGAGGTGACAGCAATTACAGTCCTCAACGGCTAGCAGCACTGGGGAAATATGCTCTGACACACAGTCTTTGGCTATAGCCGGGTCCGGAGAAGCCTGGTTTGACACTAGCTATCTCATCAGAGTGGCCATTTCTTTCTCTCTTGGCTGTCTTTGCGTGATACGTTAAATCGAAATGAGCTGTTTGCATGCCTACATGCATGTGTTTAAGTGGACTCACAATATGCATGTTTGTATATCTGAGAATACTCATTACGGGCAATTCCATGCTGTTTGCGCCGGATAACAACGTACAATAGACAAACGGCATCTCCATCACGGATGGGCTGCAGAAACGCTTTTAAATATGCAAAGGGTAACTCATTTGACTGCATTGCATATTGACTAAAATGCAAATTAGTGTATCACAACATGGCTTCTGCTCTCAGTTTCCGTGTGGGAGGCGACACAGAGACAGTGAGGAATCAATGTTATCAACTCGCAGCTTATTGCACTTATGCAGGTGGGGATTAGTAGCTGATCTGGAGATGGGAATTCATATTCAACGCCATGCTGATTCTGATTAAATGTCAATGAAATTCAAACTTAAAATATGCAATTAATGCTTTTTTTAACGGTTTAACCACTGCTGTCACACGGACTATTTTAATGATGTCCTTACTACCTTTCTGGGCCTTGAACGTGTCAGTTGCATTCCTGTCTATGCAGGCTCAGAAAGCTCTCGGATTTCATCAAGAATATCTTGATTTGCATTCTGAAGATGAATGAAGGTCTTATGGGTTTAGAACAATTCATTTTTGGGTGAACTACATACAAAGCAACTTTCTTCATTTTGTTCTTACGACATTTCAGTGTGAACTCTCAGCAGCTCTTTCTCGCTGATCTGGTCCAGTGGTGTGTCAGAGCTGGAACGCTCTGGTTGGTCTAAGAGTGACACTACTGTTTTATCTCTTAGCTCTCTCAGGTTGTCCGCGCTGGACGAAAACTGCTCAGGGGTAAAACTCAAGATGAAGGCAGGGTGGGCTGAGAGTAATCCAGGACTGGAACATTCCTAAAGCCTGTTTACAACATGGAGAGATTGGCCAGGGGGACTCAGAACATTGCTGCACCAAGCCGGGACCCAAACAATAAACCCACTCTGACACGATGGATAAACACTAGTGCGAAGACCGAAAGGAGGAATGAAAAGCGATGCAGGGAGTGAGAGAAATGGAAACAGAGCTGGGGAAAAGAATGAGAGCGAAAGGTGTAAATATAAGCAACACGAGCTTGGTGAGCACCGACAGAAGCACAGAGGGACTGTGTACCACAGTTGTGCCAATTAAGCCACTGCCAGCTTTCACCATTAGGCCCACATGTTGTGTAGCGCTGATCACGCTTTATGTAAAAAGCAACCACGCATGGAGACCATCCCCATCCCACTGAGAGACACAAACCCTCACGGTCCACTGTGCAGGGAAACTCTGATGAGAATAACCCCCAGTAGGCTTTCTATTGTCCCAATACACGTTTCCTCCCATGTGAAGAATTCTGTTTCCTCCTGTTCAAGAGCAGATAGGGATTCCACTTAGAGGGTCCTTCAGATGCGAGGTATGATTATGAGAACTAGAGGGAGGCACTGAAGCACAAGCTAACCCCTAATCATAGAAGAAACAAAAAGGGGCAAACTATGCAGGTTTTTGAGAAGCGGAGTGCTATTAGTTTTCTAAAGTCGCATTTACACTGCAGGTTTTGATGCCCAATTCTTATATGTTGACTATATTTGATTATTTTGACGACCAGCTTACATCTTCTTTTAAAACGTGACCCATTCAACATCTGCATTTACACTATAAACTGGCGAACCACCCAAGGAAGACATACTGACCCGGAAACAGGGTTGCCAGGTCTACAAAACAAAATCAGCCAACCGCATTCACCATTATCACTTTTTCAATGACATATGACTTGTATTGACAGGGGAATATCTGATCTGTCTGCTTTGGCCTAATCAGTCTAAAAAATGCAAAAATATTGATTAATACCCATGTCAACATACTGTATATAAGTATATATGACATTTCACATTTTAAATCCATAACAGTAATTTATGGACAATTAGAATTTGATCACTATTACAGGGACTCATAGTGTTATTGTATTAACTAAGGAAGATGTATTAACCCAGAAACAGGGTTGCCAGGTCTGCAAAACAAAACATGACGTAATTAACCACCATCGCTTTTTCAATGAAATATGACTTGCATTGAGAAGGGAATATCCGATCTTTCTGATTTGGCATTACCAGTAAAAAAAAAAAAAAATTCAAAAATATTGATTAATGCCTATTTGCTCAATTCTGCTTTTTTGACTATATTCGATTTTTTTGATGACAAGCTTACATCTTCTTTTAAAAGTGACCCATATTCAATATTTGCATTTACACTATACCAGAGGTGCTCAACCCTGTTCCTGGAGATCTACCTTCCTGCAGAGTTTAGCTCCAACCCCGATCAAAGACACCTGAACCAACTAATTAGGATCTGAAGGAGCACTTGATAATTACAGACAGGTATGTTTGATCAGGGTTGGAGCTAAACTCTGCAGGAAGGTAGATCTCCAGGAACAGGGTTGGGCACGCCTGCACTATATACTTGACGAAACCACCCAAGGAAGACATATTGACTCGGGTTGCCAGGTCTGCGAAACAAAAACATCCAAATTGCTATTCAAAACAGACCATGACTGCATATGACTTGCATTGACAAGGGAAATATCGGATCTTTCTGCTTTGGCCTTACCAGTAAAAAAAATGCAAAAATATTGATTAATACCCATTTGCTTAATTCTGCTTTGTTGATTATATTCGATTTTTTTGATGATCAGCTTACATATTATTTTACACTAGACACTTGGCGAAACCACCCAAGGAAGACATATTGACCCGGAAACAGGGTTGCCAGGTCTACAAAACAAAACCAACCAAACACATTCCAAATTGCTATTCAAAACAGACCAAAACTACTTTAGTCACATAATTTTCTGTGGTTTTCCACAATCCGGGGGTATCCTCCGTCAAATGGCTTTAACCCGCATACTGAAAAACCTGTTGCAATAGTGTAAAAGTAACCACAGACTTGGCAACAATGCGCCATTCACCACCATTGTTTTTTTTTTTTTTTAAAGACATATGATTTGCATTGACAGGGGAATATCTAATCTGTCCGCTTAAATGGCAGATGCAAATCCATGTATCCAATTCCTATGAGATTTATTTGTGTTTCAAGAGATTTTTGGCTATTATTTCCCTTTCTTAGTCATTCAGAATACCTGCATAACAACACCTTGTCTACCAGTCATCATCTATTTTCCATGGATCAAACATGTTGTAAAACATGTAAAAAGTTTATTTTCCTTCCTAATTGTATTTCAAGAAATTTTGGGCTATTACTTTCACTTTTAGACCATGTCACCTTCTCTTGTTTGTGTCCTTTTTTGTCACTGTACACCACACTTTCTCCTAACAGTGACATTAGAGGTGGCCTGTTGTAGCCATAATGCCACCTACACACACACATAGCTTTCTCTTGATTTACAGCACCTCAGTAAGCTGGACTACCTCTGTGTGTGTGCTGCAAAGATGTCTCTCTTATTTATGGAACATCGAGCCCTGCCGAGAATGTGCGGTGCCTTAGGGAGCGTCCCAAGCCTGGAAGAGAGTGGCGGGGACCGTCCCCTGGGCTGCCAGAGGCCAACTTCAAGGCTGCTGTTGTTTGGGAGACAATAGCCCATGCCTATCACCGACAGGGAGTCAGATGTGCTAAACACGGCAGATTGGGCCTCAGGTCCAACCCAGAGCTCGCTGCCATTGTGAATTGTTCTTCCTCTGAAATATATGGTAATGGCTGGACACATAGGCCGCCTCTCAACCTCAGTTACAGACAACGGCACTGCCCGTAACCCTCCCTCTGGGAGTTATAACAAGTTTAAGGCATGTCTTACGCTTTCACGCAAGAACAATGTTAGTGTAATGAGACAAAAAAGAACAAACATCTCATTTCACAGGGGATTGAAAACAAAACGCACTAAGATGTCATTTAAGTGTTATTTCTTACCATTACTGCCATATTAATTTCTATTTCCTGGCTCTTTTAACATATGGGTCAACACAAAAGAAACAACGGATGCTGTTACGGATAATTAGCCTTTAGATCGCAAGAACTAACAGGCTTTTAAAGTCGTAAAAGGCTGTGTTTTAAATAGACTACTCCATGTCTGATTGGTCCACACCTGTTTTAGCCGCTGTGGGAGCAGGTGTACCTAACATTTAAGGGTTCAGAGGTCAAGCGAAAGCACAAAGGCGACGCTAAATCGCAGACTGGGCCAAAAAACGCTAAGCTGGCGAGCAACCGGAGCTCAACGGGTCTAAAACACTGCTGACAGGGTGTATGTATCGTTCAGCTGTCCGGTTTGTCAGCGGGGACACATTTAGCCAGGGCTTTCATCACCAGCTGAACCCTTAGAGCCTGTGTATCGCCTTATCGTCACACTAAACTTGTTGTTAAGGCTTACAGTTGAAACACAAGGGATGATGGGAAGGAATGTAAACAATCTGGGAAGACGTTTCATTAACAAATCTTTCATCACGAGGTCAGTGCATGCAGACTGTGACAGAGAGGCAGAATGTTTACCTTGTGTTGTTATAAAAATGCTATCTTCCTTATGTATTTGCAATGCTGATGTGCTAAAACAGTCTACACTTTAATTAGTATGATGCATCTGCTCGTGTTAAAATAGAAGAACAGATTTTATGCCTTCAGAAATGTGTAATTGCTCAAATAAGCTTACACCTACGCACACTAGCTAGTGAACTAAAATGTTACAAACAGGAAATCTTGTCTGTACATAAATGTACTAAATAGGATGCAATATTCTCAAAACGTTAAGACTGTTTATGCGCCATGTCCTCTGCTCAAAAATCACTAAACTTTTGTTTTATTTGTAATAATGTATATAAAAATTACATTTTATTTTATTTGAATACAAATACATTTAAATACAATGTAAATGCAAATGCATTTTTATCGTTCTTCTTCTATATGTATATATATTTACATTTTTTTGGCTGCCTAACAAATATCTTTTCTTTAAAGAAATGCAAATCTAGCTGGATTGTTTAGTAATGTGCTTCAAGACCTGTTCTGCCAGGTCTAGACTAGAGAATAAAGTGCTGTTTCCAAACAGAACTTTCATTGCCATCTACGTATCTGTCTTTTCTCCACCTTCTCTCCCCAGGCCAGCAGACAGCAGACAGTTTTAAGTGTGCTAATGAGTCATATTAGAGTAAGAACGTAACCAAATGTCAGGGGGAGCTTAAGGGGAGACTAATAAAAAGATAATAAACTGTATCTTGGAGTTCGTTTTGCTGTCACAGCCTCAGCACTGGTGCAGAGTTTATTATAAGAGCGACACGAAGTTTCGTTTCCCTAATCAGGCAGAACGACCTAGTTCGAGTCACCCCAAATACATCTTCATCAAAAACCAAATGCGAAATGGAATCTCACACACATCAACAACTAGCTTCAGACCAGGACGCAAAGTCACAGACAGAAAATGAGAGTGCTGGAGTTATTATGTGTCTGACCTGGAAGAATCTGCCGTGATCTGGAGCTATGGCCTGTCTGGCTTAGAGCAGAGGACGAATGGAGGACGAGAGCTGGATGGTCCTATAACTCAAAGACTTTTATAGTGAGGAAATAAACAGTGTGCTTGAGGGAAAAAAAGAGAGAGGGTGCATGGGATTGGTCCTCAAACAGATGGGATCTTTAAACACACACACAAAGAATTTCTCTGAGCCAAAAAAAAAAGAGGCTTCAGAATAAAATATTGAATTATTAAATTCATACAATGAACCTTGCTTTGAAGGATGTACAGTACTCTTTAAAAGTTTGTGGTCAAGATTTTTTTTTTTCCAGCAAGGACAAAGCAAGGTCAAGGTTTGATCAGCAATTGATCAAAAGATCTTTTTCAAATGTGTTCTTTTGAACTTTATATTTGACAAAGAATGCTGGAAAAAAGTTTCCAAAAAATATTACGCAGCAACACTGATAATAATACGAAATGTTTCTAGAGCAGCAAATCAGCATATTAGAATGATTTTTGAAGAATCGTGACACTGAAGACTGGAGTAATGAACTTGAAAATTCAGCTTTGCCATTACAGGAATAAGTTACATTTAAAATATATTTCAATAGAAAACAGTTATTATAAACTGTAATAATATTTCATAATATTACTGCTTTTACTGTGGTTCAAATGCAATAAATAGCATTTATGAGACTATTTTTGACACCCAGAACGATCTAACAAATGCTAAAAATCTACAGCCTAGCAATATTTCATTATTCACTGCTGAAAAAAACAGCATCCAACCTGATCTTAGCTGGTCAGCAGTCTGGTTTTAGAGGGCTTTTGGCCATTTCCTTGGTCAGGCTGTTAGACCAGCTAAAACCAGCTTAAACCAGCTTAAACCAGCCAACCAGCTTTAGCTGTTTTTTTTTCAGCAGTGTTATTATATAATATTCATGTCCAACTATGAGAACTGGGCATTTTAACATTCCCTCAACCAAAATGTAATGTCTGGAAATGTTTTAGAACACAAATTTACTAGCTGTGAAAGACACATGGAGGAACAGTAGTGCTGGGAAATATAGAGGGTTTGCACTTACCTCACGATTTGGTCAGTTACCTGGATGCATGGCCATATCGGCAATACTTGGATGTAAACAGGGTTACCAAGTCTGTGGTTTTCCAGCGGAATTGGGCTACTTTTACACTGTTGCCACGGGTAGTTTTTAATGTCTGCGGGTTGAAGAAACCCCAATAACGTGTATTTTATTCCCCCGGAATGCAGTTTTTAACAGGGGACCCCCCTCGAAACGCGATTGGGCTAGTTTTGAGTAGCAATTGCACGGGTTTTGGTGTGAAAACCTGGCAACCTTGGATGTACACAACAGCATGGACTGCATGGTAAATGTACTACTGAATACGTTGTTCTGCTAATTTATGCTGTCTAAATCACAGAAAAAAATTATAAGCTGGAAGCTGCTAAATTATATAGAGAAGGAAAGGGCGCAATATTTTGACAAACTAAAGTTAATAGGTGGTAAAGATACAAACGAGCAGTATTAAGATATTAGCCTAGTATTTCACCTACCTGATCAGAAATGATAAGAACAAAGTGTAATGTTGTCAAGATTCTTGCCTTGGAAATCCTGGTTCAGTTTGTCCAACCACAAATGCATTTTTTTCCACAGTTTTTTTTGCACTTCTCCTTGATTTGTTATAAGTTTTGGCAGTCTACAGCACTCCAAATGTTTTTTCCCAGTCCGACCTATTAGTACAGCCAAAACATTACAGTAATTGACCATTTTCAGCAGCAATAATCAGCAAAATATGCGAGTTTCGTTCGGTTCAGTGGCATTGTTTATATTCAGTGTCGCCAATATGGCCGATTGATGACGTGTTGTGAAAACACTCTGTACCGGCTTGAATTACACATACAGTATGAATTAAAGAGTAAAAACGCCATACTTGTACAAGTGAGCAAGCAATGTAGACAGTGTCGTGAATTGAGAGGAAATCCCCGTTAATTTCAAACACTTCTGAGTAATAGTTGGAGAACTATTAATAACACACAACTAATTCTGTAAATGGGCAAATAAATTGACCCTTAACATTGAATAACAGAAGTCAGAGATGCTGAAGACAAACCCAAAGAGGAGAAAATACTGTAGCAAGCAAAGCAAGACCTCAGTTCAAGATGCAGGAAATACTCAGAGAAAACTCTGGTAACACTTTATTTTGATAGTCCATTTTAGACATTCTACTAACAGTAAGTAACTTTGCAACTGCATGTCAACTAGTCATTAGAGTATTAGCAGACTGTCTGTTTAATATCTTTTAACACTCTTCTAAATTTTGCAAGTATGTAAACTTGTTCTGCTAACCCTAAACCTAACCCTCTTAGCCTGCTCTGAGTTAGTAGACATGTAGTTGCAAATTAATGAGAATTAGTTGACATGTAGTTACTTATAGTTAGTAGAATGTCTAAAGTGGAGTATTAAATAAAGTGTAAAACGTTAAATACTGAATTTGAGGTTTATATGAATGTATCTCTGAGAGGAACTGACTGTCTTCAGAAACGTTTAGATGGTATTTTCTTCATCTTACCTCCATATAATGAGTATTAATGTAGTATTTAATAGTGATGGGTCGTTCTTGAACGATTCGTTCATTTTGAACGAATCTTTAATTTGACTCGGGACGAACGAGTCGTCTCGGGGAGTGATTCGTTCAGTCGCATATGCGTAACATCCTGTTCGGTTCTGTACTGGAAGTAGTTCACCTGTTTCGAATCTTCGGGTTTTTGGAGTCATTCGTTCATCTTATGGAGCTGTCACGTGATGAACGAACGACTCTCGAAGACTCGAGAGATGAACTAATCAATTCTCTTTCCGGCTCAGACTGCATAGTTTAAGCTTACGGGGCCGTCACGTGATGAACGAATGATTCAAATCCAAAGACTCGAGAGATGAACTATTCAATTCTTTTTCTGGCTCTGACTCCATTGGTTAAGCTTATTGGGCTGTCATGTGATGAACGAACGACTCAAACCCGAAAACTTGACATATAAGAGGTGAGGTGAGCTAATCATAGACTAAAGACCCAGGTAAACAATGAATTAATCTTTTCTGTTTCTTATAGCATTAGAGTTTTGTCTTGTTTGTAGTGTGATGTTTGTGTAAGCAGTAGATGTGTTAGGGAGGTAACGCGTAACATTTTAATTATATTTTGCTCAAATTAACGAAATGACTCGAAAAAAGATTCGTTCATTTTGCTGAACGAGACTCAAAGAGTCGCTAAAATGATCCGAACATCCTATCACTAGCATTTAAAAGTAGCACTGCTTTGTTTACAAAGGTAACGTCAACCAAGGAAATGCTGTCTGTATCAATGTTGTTCCATAAGCGCCACCTGCTGTCAGAGAGTGAATTTGCATCCCATTCCCGTCTGCTTTTTGTGGTTCATGCTTAATTTTATAAAGCTAAGGTAAGACTATTCTGCTTTTGCTTAAAATTTTGTAATTATACAATGTAATTTGCATCAAAAACTGCACATATATAGCATGTTTGTTTGGATCATGGTTAAAATGCATTCCATGCATTCTGATTCATATAAAGGCACAGTTAAGTTGGAAAAACCATGATAAACTGTGAAAGCACCAGAATCCTAAAAAAACATGATACAGATTTTTGGTCAGCAAAACAGGGTGGGTGAGAGAAAGTGGTGTGGTGTAATGTCAGGTTGCATAGATCAGCATTTAGACTGACCTATCCACACATGGGAAGTGCCATGTTTGCACTGTTACGGGATAGCTGAGATACCCAGCTGTCTGTCCATCTCTTCACCCTTGTGACTTCTGCTTAGATAAAGGCCCAAGGCCAGCTGTACACTGCCCGTCACTGTCTCTCATATCAACACACTCTTATTCAAACACACACACACACACACATATACACTAACATGCTCTTTTGTTGTATAACGGTCACCAAACCTATTAGTCCATCTGGGTAGCTGGTGATGCGCCGGGTTACAAATTACACGTGTCTGTCCCACCCACACGAATAAACAACAAACAAAGCCCTCGCCTAACGAGCTCATTTGCATGTTCCCTAAATCCCAGCCAAATTGAGCAGACTGCATATTATTTTTCCCATGGCTGCTGAATCCTCCTGAATCCTTATGCACTGCGGAGTCTAGTTTGGACCAATGGACGCGCACACATACAGACGCCTTCTGTCACATGACACGTGCCTCACACAGGCTGCTTTTGTCTCTGCTCCCGTCAATCACTCAAGCTTCCGCTCAAAACACGGATATCACACCGGCAGCTGTCTCGGTTTAACCCCCCACTTTTGCTCAGCGAGTCGTTCCTGACCTTTGACCCCTGCTTTGTGAACAGCAGACTTGCACAGACACTTCTTTATACGGGAATCATTAAAAAAGGTGAATTGAATCACCTCATATAAAAGCACAAATAAGAACTTCTCCCACTCCTTCCAATGCAGAATTAAAAGGCACTCTGAGAATTTCACTGTAATATTTTTTATAGGAAACTGAAAAAACCAAACTATAGACTGTAGGCTTTGCTGTGATTGCATTCATACACTCGATTTCTCTAAGGTAAAGATGTTGAGGGCCTAAATGGATTTTCTTGATTGAATCAATGTCCTCATGCAATTCTCTCTTTTATGTTGCCAATTCAAGTCCGGGATCAATCTGTAACACTCCTACAACCTTTCTGAATAAACGTTATTCCCTATATACAGCCATTTAAATAATGCAGCTAGGGTTTGCCTTTGAATGTCTGGAGCCACTTCTCTTTGAGTAATAAGTCATGTGGCTTTGTACTGAGGCCGTAATTATGTTTGAATACCATAGACATGCATAAAAAGAGAAATACTTCTACATTTGAGAACACATTTAACTGTGCAACCGGGGCAATAACTGGCAACTGTTGCTTTCCAGAAGAGCAAGAGTGCGTTTTTACAGCAAATGAGAGTCAAAAAAAAAATTAAACAAAGCCAGTTTGTGTCTGTGTGCATTTAACCATGTGTTTACTATGGTGGAAAACATTTTAGTACAGCTATTCACATTAAGTCTAAATAAATGAAAGTTTTGCCTGTAAATGATTAATCGTGATTATTTGCGATTAATCGCAATTAATCGCATCTAAAATAAAAGTTTGTGTTTACATAATATATGTGTGAGTAATGTGTATATTTATTATGTATATATAATTACATACACATGTATGTATATATTTTAAAAATATTTAAATATATTTATTTATATATGATTTATATTGTATATAAATATTTTATAAAAATCACATTTTTCTTAAGTATGCGTGTGTGTATTTATATATACAAACAATTTACACAGTACACACACATTATGTAAACACAAACTTTTATTTTGGATGTGATTAATCTTGATTAATCGCAATTAATCATTTGACAGTGCTAGAATAAATAATTTTTTTTTATTTATTTAATTTAATTAATTAATTTATTTATTTTGGAGACAAAGTTTTAAAAAACAAAAAGTACAATTCAAGTATATAAATGTGAAAAAATGACCAAAAATAAAATAAAATAAAATAGCAGGTGAGAATGTTTGCATGTAAGAGTCTTGTAAATAAATGTATGATAATTATATATGTATATATATATATATATATATATATAATGCCTTATGATAGTATATATTGGAAATATATTTATATATATATATATATATATATATATATATATATACATATATATAATGCCTTATGATAGTATATATTGGAAATATATATATATATATATACACACACTTTTTTTTATAAATTCTAAGTGATGGAATGATGTAATTTGCTAATTCAATTTGGTTGCATGCTGGTTTCAAGAGCTCAGAAAACACCTCGAACTGTTGTTTTAGCATATTATAAAAACAGATTTGTTTAAATGTTAGCATTCACACAGTTAGTATTCATCAGATGACACTGCGTTGTTCCTCTGGGTTATCTTAGCTTCAAGCATCATTAGTCAAATTAGATTCAAATGTAGCTGCCAATAAAAGAGATATTTTTTCACACTAAACACAAGAGATGGACACACTCACCCCTCTATTTCCAAATGCACATACAACCGGACAAGCATGACTCAAAGGACCTGGAAATAGGTGCGCAAACTGTTGCTTTGCGACTGCCGCACTGCTACCAAACGTGAATACAGATGTGACATTTAAATATTATGACAGAGCCGCAAGTGTAATCATCTTCAAAGTTAAATATTGAAGAGCGGATTAAAGCTGACATTACCTTAATTCCTCAATGTCACTCATAAAACAAGGGCACACTCCATTTGACAGGCCCGGTTGCCTGGCTTAAAGTGAAAACCGCTTTCAAACAGCTACTTTTCTCAAATTTCAACATAGCGACGAACGCTAATGCTTCTCTCACCGCCGCAAGGTAGCAATTACTAGATAGCACGTCTGCTTCCCAGAAGACTTTACTGAAAAATCAACAAATATAATCATGCTAGCTGAGATCTAATCTAGCTAACAGACAGTTTGAGAGGAGAATACAGATTTCGCCAACAAGAAAAAAACTGTGTTATGACTTCTGAGGGGCAGTTAGATTCATCCAGCTGCATTGAAATGAAAAGGTTAAGAAACAAATTAAGATAAAACCCTTAATTAATGTGTTATTCTCGTTTCCCCATCGAACCCCAGAGGTTTACAGCAACAGTCGCTAAGAGCGAGGAATTCTGGCAGTGCCCAATACTCCTGGCACAGTTATACGTAACTCATTAATACCACAAACAATATCCCACCACACAAACGCGCGCACACAACCTCCTGTCGTTCTGCTGCGGGGCAATTTGGTAATCAGTCCTCGGAGGGTTTTACCGCGCACCGAGACAAAGGAACTCGCTATACACACACACGTACACAGATATCAGCGTCAAACATACACTGAGAGACACGAGTACGGCAGGAGACGAGTCTGTTAAAAATAAAACAAAAACACCTGAGTCAACCCATAACCCAGTAAAACCTGTTTTCCTCCATGAGTCCTTAATTATCAGCCAGAGAAAAGAGAGGTGGAGGGGGGGGGGACAAGAGAGAGAGATAACTGCAAAAATACCCTCCTCCTTCCTCTGGTGCGGCACACCTAACAAACTGAGCTGCTGCAGTTATATTTAGGCGCTTAATAAGACAGCTGGGACTGATTGGATCTCTGGAGCCTTTGAGGAGAGCAGAAGCTCATGTCCGCTGGGCTTCCAGCAAACAGTCTTAAAATGCCCAGTTAATATTTATTTGCATACTTGGCACTAATCGGACAAGCTGCAAATGATAAAGTGTGCCGCTCTCGCCCGCTCTTGCTCGCTCTTGCTCGCTCTCTTGCTAATTGTGGCACATTTTCGCATCAGTGTCCATTGTTTTTCATTAGAGTCCAGTGCAAACAGCAGATCTGGTTTGTGTGTTTGTGTGTGTGTTTTGTCAGAGCCAGATTTTAGGGGATGGAGAGGAGGGATGACTGGGCTGGAAAGTCAGAGCGGTTGGGAGGAAGCGAGAGCTGCCGCGGGAAACGGCGTCGGTCCAAAATGAGCTTTGCGCTCCTGCCAGCTCGGACTGCAGACCCCTGCATTGTTAGCAAACAGATTTGACTCTCTTGCCGATGGAACAAATTAGCTGCATTTGTTCACTTCTCCTCTCTGCCCTTTTGACTCCGCATGTGATTTTAATTTACAAGAACGTTTTTCTTTACCAGAGACCATTAAAATAAAAAATAGGCCTCGTTTTTGGAACTAATCTTAGCGAGGTCTATTCGGGTGCTTTTCATGAAGGAAAACTACCTAATGAGATCTTCCTAATGAAAATGTTATAAATGTTTACCTGTGTAAAAAAAGCATATTCTGGATAGTTGTCAAGGTGTATGCAGTTGCTAGGTTGTTCTGGATGGTTGTGTTGTGGTACTCTTGTGAATGCGCGTCCAAGATTGACACAGAAAGTCATTATTTTTGTTTTCTTCGCACACAAAATAATATAACATTTGAACCACTGATGTCACATGGACTATTTTAATGATGTCCTTACTACCTTTCTGGGCCTTGAACATGGCAGTTGCATTGCTGTCTATGCAGGGTCAGAAAGCTCTTGGATTTCATTAAAATATCTTAATTTGTGTTCCAAAAATGAACAAAGGTCTTACAGGTTTGGAACGACATGAGGGAGAGAAATTAGTGACAGAATTGTCATTTTTTGGGTGAACTATTCCTTTAACAACAGACTTTCCTAACTTTTGGTCTTTTAAATTGACACTCCGCTCACTTATCTTCAAAAGTTTGGGATCGGTAAGATTTCATGATTTTGAAAGTATCTAATGCTCACTAAGCTGACTTATTAGATCAAAAATACAGTAAAAATAGCTAAATTTTGAAATATTATTACAATTTAAAAGAATGCTTTTCTATTTTAATCTAAAGTGTAATTTATTATCATGATGGTAAAGCTGTATTTTCAGCATCAATACGCCAGTCGTTAGTGTCACATGGTCCTATAGAAATGTTTCTAATACACTGGTGTTCAAGAAACGTATCATCAATGCTAACAGCATTGCTTTATATTCTTGTGAAAATTGATTCTTCGAATGGAGTTCTAAAGAACAGCATTTATTTGAAATGAAAAAAAATGTAAGGTTTTTAAGGAAAACATTTCAGGATTTTTCTTCATGTAGTCAGTGCTTAAAGTGGGCCAGTACGTACCGGTACGCAGTACCGGCACTTCTGTATTTTAGCCTTTTTTAGCCTGTATTTTGGCACTTTTTTGTGCATACCGGCACGTCTGACATGTTGCTGGTACTCAAAATCAAAGCGTCAGTGTCTGGGCTATTAGAGATGGCACTATATAAATCACACTACCAGGAGGAGTAATCTCATCTCCACAATTCACGTGAATGGATGCAAGTGGAGTTGGTCTACCTCAGGGGTTGTCACCCTATCTCATGAAAGTGCGTGGGGTAGATGCGTATAATATGCACGCCAAACACATACATATCGTATGCACACCAAAGTCAATTTCAGTATATGAATAACATGCCAAATATAAACAGAAAATCGTGCTATTTATACGCATTTTCATGAGACCGGGCTCTCGATTTAGTGCATTATAACCAGGGCTGGAAACGGGTGGGGGTGTGGGGAGACGGAGTGTGGGGAGTGAATTTCGAGGAGGGACGGCGTTTCAGTTCCAAATGGTTAGGTTTATTTAGAAACTAAAGTCACTTTTCTATTTTAACCATTCAAAAGACTACGAAAGCGATCCCATTTCTACACGTAAATGTTTAGCGCAATGTAGACTAAAAAACGTAGCAGAATATTTGTCTACGTTTCGCTGTGCAATAGCGTCTTTTGCCATTATATAGGCAGATTGCAGCTAATAGAAATGCTTCTCTATCGGTCCTGCTCCTCAGATTGTGAAAGCAGACTGCAGTTTTTGTAATTCATTATAACAAACAAATTGTAGAGACGATGTAAATAATAAAGAAAAAATAATGCAAGTTTGTGAGATCGTTTATGAATGAATCCACGTTTTTGAATCGATTGAATGAACCATTCAGTCACAAAGACTTTGAGCTGATGCCACCTACTGGTGGTTTTAGTTTCATTTTTAAAATATAAAATTGAGTCATTTAAATCGTTTTATATCTCTATATTCAAAACGTTATATTTAAAACATTAATCTCATAACACTGTTATTATAAAATGCATTAATACCATCTCTAAATCTTATCAAAAAAATCTGTAAATATTCATTAATGCCACATTTGTGCTCTTCTGTGCCATGCAAAGGTGAATTGTTGTTGCTGATTTCATTTGACTGGTAACTTATTCCTCCTGATTGTATCATATTATTTTAATTTAATTTATTGTTTAATTCAAATTTTTGAAAAAATAAAAAAATAAATAAAATCTTATTTCTTAATTATAAATCTTATAATTAGAAAAATATCGCTTTATACTGGGAAGGTTAATTTCTGTCATTAAAAAGGGTTTTATAATTAAATACAACTGAAAGGACATCTAAAATTACCATTATTACAACCCCCCACCCCTAGAGTTACCTCCCAGCTAGAGTACCCCAGTTAATATTGTCCATTTCCACCACTGATTATAACAAAAACAATACCTTAAAATGAAAAGAAGCAGGTTTTTGTGATCACGTAATTTTAAACCTGTAAACTCCTGGAAAGTCCAAGAGTTCAATAAGTGAAAGCATTCAAATGCTTTCAAAATAGTGCTAATACAGAGAATAGTGACTTGCGTCCAGATGCCGGTAAGGAGTGTTTTATAGTGAATGCTGGCTGAAGGAGTTTTAGATTATGTGGTGGTCAGAGGTGTAGTGATTCTGAATTGATCCATATATATACAAGGCACAATTTGTAAGTTTTCGCCGCTAGAGGTCGCATTTCTAAAACAATAACAGAGGCGAAGCTCGATGACGCAATGACGGAGCAATGTCGTTTTCACAAATCATGCTCACGGATGAGGTAACGTATTACTTTTTTATTAACTTACCTGTACATTTAATAACAGTATTTTATGTCATCGTAATGCGTTATCTGCAAAGAACATGAAATTTGATTCAATATTAGCCTTTTACTGATATGTGACTATTTGTCATGATTTGGCGGGTTAATGATGCGCATTTTTACGTGTGTAAAACAGTCGTTCTAAAAGTAAATTTGAACGAACCCACCATATTTGCAAGTATGGCTAAATGTTTTTGTGCAGCACATACTGTATTTAATTACATTACCATAGGTTTGCTCACCAGACTTGATAAAAACTAGGGATGCATGGTATTTTCGGCCACCGAAAATAAAGAGAAAAACGTCCGCAAAAAAAAATGTGACCTGATAAAATGACCTTACCAACTATAACTTCCGCATTTGTCCACATGTGTTGCCATGGTATTCATAAGCGGAAACAGAGGATAGCACGGATATTGCGTCATTGATAGGCGACAGTGACCAGGAACGAGTCATTATTTAAAACTGGAATTTCTCTGGATTTACAAATCCTTGAGAAGTTTTTGAGATAACCTAAGTACACAACTGCATGAAATATATAACACTGTGCAAGTGGTTTTTGGACATTTTATTACAAAAATCGTACATATTGTGCCTTTAGCAGTCAGGACTTGCTTATTTGTATTGAAAACATGTATTTAATTATTGATTTATTGATTAATTATTGATTGTGGCACTATACATACATTGTGAACTATGAAAATTAAAAAGAACTTATTTATTTATTTTGGGTGGGGGGGTCCAAATTGCAGTATTCATTTCAGTTCATTTTTGTAAATTACCAATTGTTTCGCTAGATAAGACGCTTATTCCTCGTCTGGGATTGTGTGGAGCCCTTTAAAGCTGCATTGAAACTGCAATTTGGACCTTCAACCCATTGGCTTCCATTGGAGTCCACTATATGGAGAAAAATCCTGGAATGTTTTCCTCAAAAACCTTAATTTCTTTTCGACTGAAGAAAGAAAGACATGAACATCTTGGGGATGAGTAATTTATCAGGAAATTTTCATTCAGAAGTGAACTAATCCTTTTAAATTAAACTACTTCTAAAAACAAAAAAAGAGCATGAAAAAATTGAACATCACTACTCTGTGATATTCTGTTCCCTACATGCCTCATACTCCAATTTCCATGTAAATCCATAGATATTTTTCATCAGATTTACCTTCCACCATGTAAAAATTGCCAAGCACACCCCAAAAAAACTTTTATACTGATGCTGGCAGCTTCGTATTCTCAGGCTGTCCAGATATTCTCACTCTCAAAGACAAAAAGGAAAGATATTGGCTTTTTGCAGCACAGTAATTTTCTCAATGGCTGCGATCAAAGCCTATACATCCGCCAGACTCCAATGACAGTGTATGCGAATGCATTTTCTCTCATGTAGCTCCTGTCCAGCAGGTCTTTGTGGAGGCAGCTGTAGTGTGAGATACCTGCAGAGTGCTGCAAAATGAACCCGGTGAATCTCTCACCGCTGTCACACATTGCATCTCCAGTTCGCTTTGCATTCCGCACCTGGCCTCAGCGGAGAGCTCCCGATTAAGGGGATCATTTGCAGGCGGGATGCTCGGAGAAAATAGCGCAGTGACTGTGTTTGTGCATGTGTGTGTTGCTTCTGAGTGGGCAGATTACAAAGAGAGACCGCTGCATACTGGCTTGTTGTCTGTCCCCATGGTGCATTGTCCCTGCCCTCTTTCCAATCTACATCCCCCCTATACACACCACGGCCGTAGCCGCACATTTTCCCGAGAGGGAGTCCTATTGATCAGGCAGGCATCTCCCTAATTAAGCTTGAGACCAGAGGAGAGAAAAGCAGGAACAAGGGGGAGGGGAGACAAAGAGAGAAAGAGAAAAAGTGGAGGAAGAAAAAGCCGTATGCGCTGAGACCAGGCGCACTTGTTGTTCAGAGAAGAATGGAGGTGGAGAGAGAAGAGAATCACTCTGATAGAGAGAAACGAGAGAGGGAGAAGTGTTGAAAACAGCAAGAACATGACACGCGACATCCAGGGAGCCTTAAAGGGCCGCGACAAAACCAACAAGAAACTTTACTATTTGATTCCAATCGTCTTCAGGGTTTTAAATGCTCTTGGGATTCAATTAAGAGTGACAATTATCTAATTCACTGTTTCTCGGCTCCTCTGCCCCCTCCAGGCACAGAATGCGGTGATTCAGGAAAAGACAGACAGAGAGAAAGAGAGAGAGGGAGAACGAGAGATTTTCCCCTGCGTAATCTTTCTTAGATAAACTGTTCTCGTACGCACCCAAAGGGAAAGCGGTCGCTACAATGCATCCCAAATGACAGTTTAGAACACAAAAGCAACTGCGCCAGAGAAACAATCGAACCGTTCCTAGTTACACCGCTATATCAAAGTCATGTCCATTCTTCTTATATCAGGCTAAGTAAGAAAAACAAAGAAATTTCATTCCTCCAGCACCGCATTAACACATAACAAAGAGTCTTAGTAAGAAAACAAGGCTGTGAGGTGTAGCACTATAGCCTGTTTAATGCTAAATGCTAAAGTTAATAACAATGTAAACATTATTATTACTTCTTCACTCTTCGTACCTCCACAAGACTTGAGGGTAGGACTACTGTAGTGTGTTTAATGACATTCTGAGACGGAAATGACATTGCAAGATCTGACTGGAAATAGAAGATTTGCACTAACGTCACGATTTCAGTATGGATTGCACGGTTAATACACAACTGAATGCGTTGTTCTGCTAATTTCTGCTTTTTAAACCTTTGAGAAAACGTGTGGAAGCTGCTAAATCTTATAGAGAAGGACTTAGTAAGCAGGAAAGGGCACAATATTTAACAAACTAAAGTTAATAGGTGGTGAAGATACGTACGAGCAGTATTAATTAAGATATTAGCCTAATATTTCACCTACCTGACCGGAAATGATAAGAACAAACACGAATTTTGTCAAGATTCTTGCAATGAAAATCCTGGTTCAGTTTGGCCAACCATTAACAACAGTTTTTTGCAGTCTTCTCCTTGATTTGTTATAACTTTTGGTAGACTATAGTACTGCAAATGTTTTTCCAGGTCTGACCGATTAGTACAGCCCAAAACATGACAATAATTGATCATTTTCAGCAGCAATAATCAGCAAAATATGCGAGCTTCGTTTGGTTCAGTGGGATTGATTACATTCAGTTCTGCCAATATGGCCAATTAATGACGAATCGTGAAAACACTCTACTGTATATTATGACTACAAGTCATATTTACTTTCATTTTTGTGTTTTCACACATCACACGTCTCATATTTTATCTCAACAAGTGCATTTTGGGTAAATGACAGGTCAATAGTAATTTTCAAGTGAATAAATACATAATCTAAACGGATCATATTCAGCGTAAAAGATCAAATATTGTGCTTATTGTGTGTTTTATAATATGGGTAATAATTCATTTTTATGGGTTTTTCATAATTTAAGATTAAAAGTCGGACTTGACTCTGGCAAGAGTAACAATAAATCTATAGCATAATAGAAAAATGCACAAAACAGTTCTAGACTTGATATGACTAAAAATTCCTGGGATATAACACCTGAAACTGAAGAAACACCCAGTTGTGAATATTAGATCTGACCGGGGACCTTAAAGTGGTAGTTAACGCAAAAATGAAAGTTACCCCATGATTTACTCATCATAGGTGTATATGACTTTCTTCTTTCAGACGAATACAGTCGGAGTTATATTAAAAAATAATGTTCTGGCTCTTCCAAACTTTATAATGGTAGTGAATGGGTGTTGAGATTTTGAAGTCCAATAAAGTGCATCCATCCATCATAAAAAGTGATCCACACAGTTCCAGGTGGTTAATAAAGTCCTTATGAAGCAAATCGATGCATTTGTGTGAGAAAAATATCGATATTTGAAACTTTATAAACCTTGATCTCTAGCTTCTGCTAACTGGCGAATGTGTGTTCACGAGAGTGGCGTTCCAGCGGAAGGCAAATGTAGTGACGAACGCGGAAGCGCAGTGGAGAGAGCACAACAAAACACGGTCACGCATTACAAGTACAAAACGAGGATTTGTAAAGAAAAAATGTCGGAGGAGACTGGTTTTCCTTTGCTGTAAACAAAACAAAACTTACACCTACATCCTACGTCATCCGCTGGAATCTCTCGTGAACGCACGTATGACAGTTAGCGGATGCTAGAGATTACGGCTTATAATGTTTTAAATATGGCTAGTTTTCTTACACAAACACATTGATTTACTTCAGAAGGCCTTATTAGCTGGGAGCTGTGTGGAGTACTTTTTATGATGGATGGATACACTTTATTGGACTTCAAAATCTCAACACCCATTCACTGCCATTATAAAGCTTGGAAGAGCCAGGACATTTTATATTATAACTCCAACTGTATTCGTTGAAAGAACAAAGTCATATACACCTAGGGTGGCTTGAGGGTGACTAAATCATGGGGTAGTTTTCATATTTGGGTGAATTATCTCTTTAAGTCTATTCCACACAGCCTTATTTTCATAGACGTCAAATTAAATATGGAATTTTACCACTGTAAATGCCTCTAAACACATTAAATAGCCAACTAAATATACTAAATTTCTTAAATAATACATAAAGTAGTTGGTCTCAGTGGTTTCAAAACATCTATCACTTAAATATATTTAACAAAACAAAGATTATAAAACTGTATGTTCTTGGCTTCAGATTGGGTTGTACACAGCGTGAAAGTCTGGGTTGTGTAGGATGAGACCTGTCAAACACATTAGTGTGAGCACGAGTATGTATGTGTGTTTGTGTTTCACCCCGAGACACACCAACGCATCAGCGCTGTCTCTCCTGATCGCTGATTGCTCCTGATGCTAATTTGATGTGCCGCGGCTCATCAAACCACGCTGCCCCACTTTCAACCATCCTGCAACGCTAAACAAACCTAATGCAAGCTTCAAAAAGCAAAAGTAAACATCAGAGAACGGCTTTCTCCCCCAAGCAGCCCTCGCCAGGCACACTGCCACCCCGCCCGGGCACATCGCCTGCCTGCATTCACAGCTACCCGTCTGAAACGGGCCTGAAATCTGTTAATTACTGCTGAGATCAGACAGAAAAGATGAAGAATAAAGTTCGCCGTTACTCACAACAGGCACAATGTGTGGAAAACACAGTCTTGATAAACAAAAAGTAGATTAAAATGCAACAGATAATTTGCTCAGCACTGCTGAATTACCACAAGGCTAACTGCTACACTAATGAGGGAAGTATCGCTAACAGCTAGAAGTAAACAAAGAAAAGGCTGTGGAATGAAATGGAATTTGTCTGTGTTGTCTACATGAAGATGCTAAGCTGTTTCTCAAGGCTTTAACAGCAGGAAATGCTTGACGAGTGTTTGACATTGCCTACTGGAACAGGAAGTTTAGCTTTGACATGTTGCAGAGCTGTGCTGTTTTAATAGCAAATAAGCTTGAAACATATGAAGGACCACTATTAGCAAGACAAAAAAAAAAATTGTACACACCCATAAGTACAACATGAAATAGCATCAGGCTAGCTGTCATCAGTGCTGTTACTGAAAAAAAAAAAAAAAAACAATAATTTCAATTCATAAAACAGGAAAAAAAAAACAAAAACAATACTTTTAATTCATAAAAACAAAGCTGACAAAAACAAAATAATTACTTATATAAATATATAAGTAATAATCATTTATATATATGAACTTGGACTTAAAAAAACTTCACGAAAATTAGAAATGGTTTAAATTGAACCTTTAAAATGACTAAAAGCTAATATATATATATATATGTGTATATAATGAAAGCACAATAAAATGACTAAAACTTTTTGCTCATTTAAATTGTGAAGAAATGGTATAATAGAAAATACAGAAATAGTTTAAGTTTTAAAATTGCTATAAATAAATATAAAACATATAAATAAATTAATTAATTAAATAAAAATAAATAAATACAAAAAAGTGATAAAAGCACATAGCAAAATTATTAAAACTTATTAAATTATTAAGTTTAGATAAAAACCAAAAATAAAAAAATTAATTCTCATTTAAATTGTGAAGAAACACTATAATAGTATATATTTAATATTAAAATACTACAAAAAAAAAATCATGAAAATTAGAAATGGTTTAAGTTGAAGTTCTACAATTACTAACAAACTAAAATAAATAAATAAATAAAAGTGATAAGCACATAACAACGTTACCAAAACTTACGTTTAAATGAAAACTGAAAATGTCAAAATAAATGCTAATTTAAATTATGAAGAAATAATATAATAGTATATAATTAATACTAAAATATTACTAAAAAAGTTATGAAAATTAGAAAGAGTTTAAGTCTAAGTTTTAAAATGACTAACAAACTAAAATAAAAAGTAAGTAAATAAATAAATAAATAAATAAATAAAAGTGATAAGCACATAATAAATGCTAATTTAATTTATTAAGGAAAACTATAATAGTATATGTTTAATACTAAAATAATCCTAAAAAAATTAGAAATAGTTTGTCTAAGTTTTAAAATTACTAACAAACTAAAATAAAAATGAATAAGTAAATAAATAAATAAAAGTGATAAGCACATAACAAAATTACTAAAACATAAGTTTAAATGAAAACTGAAAATATAAAAATAAATGCTAATTTAAATGATAAAGAAATAATATAATAGTATATAATTAATACTAAAATATTACTAAAAAATCATGAAAATTAGAAATAGTTCAAGTTGAGGTTTTAAAATGACTAACAAACTAAAATAAAAAGTAAGTAAATAAATAAATAAATAAAAGTGATAATAAATGCTCGTTTAAATTATTAAGGAAAACTATAATAGTATATAATTAATACTAAAATAATACAAAAAAAAAACATGAAAATTAGAAATGGTGTAAGTTGATGTTTTAAAATTACTAACAAACTAAAATAAATAAATAAATAAAAGCAATAAGCACATAAAAAATTAATAAAACTTAAGTTTAAATGAAACTGAAAACATAAAAATAAATGCTAATTTAAAATACGAAGAAATACTATATTATAATATAATTCAAATTCAAATAATAATGGTTGTCACATGAGAAAATAATCATAGGTGACAGCAATGATGACAGCAGGTTTGAAAAATGTATATATATATATATACACACAGGTTATTAATTGCAATATTTGTTGTCCAAAACAATGATATTGTGTCTTTTATAGTTTGCCGTTTCATAGGTTTTGACAGTTTAAATTTAAATGAAAACCCAACAGAAGACTTTTACTGTGACTTAACTTAACCTAACCCATATAGTGTGACAACATGTCCCAATACCAAAAGGTAAATGTGTGTGCAATGAAACGGAACGAAAAGAATGTTTTAGAAAGGAGTAAAACACTTTTTACTCAATACTTTTACTTGGACTAAACAACTAGCTCCAAATCTACTTGTGTGAGAATCGCTCAAGGATAGCAAACAGACCGAAATCCACAAAAAAAACTCTTTAAAAACGATAAAAACACAACTTTGACTATAATTGAATGCAGTTTTTGCACTCTGCAGTCGATGGACAGTGTATTCCACTCGAATGTTTACCTCGTAGCAGCGCTGTGTAAACAGAACGAGAACAAACAGCTGATGTACTTCGGAGAGATAGAGTGGCTCGCGGCTTACATCACTTGCTTGTATGGATTTTGTGTCTTAAATTGCTGGTGACCTTATGATGTCTGCAAACGGCTAGAGTTCATCTTTTGGTACACAACCAGAGGTAAAACAGAGGAGAAAAGGAGGAGGGGTAGAGATGCAATTTTGACAGGGGAATATGAGAGAGGGGGAAGGGAGAGAGAAAGACAATGAGATGAAGAGAGAAATGATGGACGACAGGTTCAACAAATGGCAATAAGTCCATGAACCTGTGGCTTCAGCACCTCAAGAACTCACAAACCGCACAAGCACGCATACATGCGGCAACACTCATGAAACATTAATAATCTCTATTGATCACATCTGTCCTTCACAGGGCGAATGTGACACACATGCTCTCGCATTCACAAGCACGGGCCACATGGGAAAGCTATGGAGTTAAATAAAAGGAGGAAGCGCCTTCATGTTGATGATTTCTAAAATATCCGCAGCCTTCTCTTTCTTCAATATTGTGTCTCGAATTCTCAGAACTGAGGTGTCAAAGAGTCACACATTTCATTTATCGCAGGACAAGGGGAAAAACTCTTCAACATCTATTGCTTTCACTATCTCCGCATTTCCCACAATAAAATGCGGCGCTGGCGACCGCACAAGGTCACGGGCATCGAGAGAATTAATATTTCATTCTTTATGGGTCTCCTCCTCTCGCCGTTCCTCGGGACAGAATCTATTTCCAGGGAGAGAAGGATAAGAGATTGGAGAGAGCGGCCGGCACGAAACGTGCATGAAGAAAGACCTCTATCAAAAACTTATTTGAAATCAGAAGAGTATGTGAAAAATGAACTCGTGAAAACATTTGGTTGTGGAAGAACGGACAAAGTTTGTGTGATCTTTTACTGTTCGATGTTTAAAAGCTGCATATCAGTCATTCCTGTATGAGGGAATATAGATGTTCTGTCAGTCGATACAGCTTCCCTTACGGCCTTATGTAAAATCGAACACATGCTGCTTTTTTAAACACATGGTAATGGTTCTGCATGCTGATCAAGCAATTTATGTCTGTGTGTGTGTGTATATATATATATATCAGGGATGCAACAATACAGTTAGTCCACGCTTTTTAACCACGGTTTTCGGTTCGGTTCTGATATCTTGCCACTTCAGTGTGTTTTTTTTTTTTTTTTTTTTTTGCAACAAATTAACAAAATACCGTAAACCTCTGTACACTGGAAAAAGCATGGTTTAGTATGTCTGCTTAATTTTTCTTATGAGAGAGGTATTATTTTTCAGATTTTTACGCAAAATAGAATGGGTTTCATTCATACTGGACGCCAGAGGGCGCCCTCGTGCAGAAAATCCACATATGCCTCGAAGTATCAGTGACTAGGTTTACATGGACATCAGTAATCTAATTATTTATCTTGTTCTGCATAAGACAATATTATGATTAAGGTGTTTACATGAATTGATTTTAGAATATTCCTTTCACGTTCCCGTTTTACATGTTATAGTTCATAGACCGATTAATGGCACACGTCATTACTACACCATCTGACTTTCCCTCTAGAATTTCACGGATCAACATATGATTTGTATTCGTTATGGTGTCATATACAGTTTTGGGTGTTTCATTTTTAATTTTACGAAAGCTTATTTGTCATGCTATCTGCGTTTACTTCGAGTATGACTTTATCTGGATTAAGGTAATCAAAAATCTCTGTTTACATGGTAGATTCTTAATCAGAGTATTGTCTTAATCGTGTTAAAATCGGAATATTGTTGTCCATGTAAACGTACTGACTGATGGCGTTCCGTTCCAGCTTTTTTGGATAAAGGCATCGCCATTGCTGTAACTGAATAAAAACAAGATATAACGTTAAACGTTTTGAATGATTAAATATAAGGACAATAAACACTCGTCTATAATAATATAGGGTTTATCTGTGTTCTTCAAGCCATCTCATGTATTTTCATAAGCCATTGCTAATCGACATACATAGAATATGAGTATAGAGTTTATTGTCTGCCACATTCTGTGATAAGAATCCACATCAGATCACATAAGGAAGTTATTTCAAACACTTGACTGATGTTGTGAATTAAAAACAAGTTCTAATGTTTTTTATAACTTTTGTTTTTATTACTCTTTTGTTGGACAACAGGTTTAGAAAGGCGTATCATTGCATGTCATTAGAATGGAAGAAGCTCTGCGTGGGTTGCTTTTTCAAATATAAGTGTGGAAGCGTTTCCTCGCGGGCACACATACAGCAAATTTCTAGAGAAATAAAACAAGGAAGTTATTTAAATGCAAAACCTCAATTCACAAGCGGCGTATTCAACCGTGGATGTCGTACCGAATGGTTCGATATATATATATAAAGAGGTCCCGTTATCTGAAAATTGTCGCTTGTCGTCACTTTCACAGATTACACTGAAGGTGATCTATTGTAACTTCTAACTGTAATTCCCACCCCTATCCAGTTGGTGGCGAGTGCGCTCCAGTGTAACAGCAGCGCACTGGATCCAGAACAAAAATGAAACTGTCACAAATGTTTTGCTATGCGTTTGATTACGCACAGGCGAATACCAGAAGCTACAACAATCTATCATGCCAGATTGAAGAGCACCAAAACAGTATTTATTATTTAAATATCCTAATGAAATGGACAGAATTTGAAATCTGAGGCTCTGTTTCATATCAGAAGTACACAAAGCTTAGCCTGTTGCGATTTATTGGTTGGGAGGTGCACTATGTACTGTTTATTCATCAACTGAAAACAGCATAGACCAAAAGATCGATTGGGATTTACGAATCGATATTGGTTAAAAAAATGAGAATATATTAAAATCGCTGTCACTGCGGGGTGTGGTGTTGAACATGAAAAGTACAGAGTCTCATCTGTTTATCTGTTCTCTTCAAAACAAATGCCTATAATGTCCTGTAGGTTCATAATTAAAAATGAAAATGTGAACAAAAATAAAACCAATTAAATGTGTTATTATAGTTAAAATATGATAATTAAAATTACGGGTAATAATAAATTATGACGGAAATTATTACTACCCTGTCCATCAAAATGACAGACAATGTTAAAGTCTAACGCAACCTCTGGTGTATACACTATCAGTCGAAAGTGTTTTAAACAGTAAGATTTTTAATGTCTTTTTTTTTTTTTTTTTTTTAAGAAGTCTCTTCTGCTTAGCTAGCCTGCATTTATTTGATCCAAAATGCAGTTCAAGTTGAAAACAGCTGTGTAAAATTTTTTTCAGGTTTCTTTGATGAATAGAAAGTTGGAAATCTTAGTTAGAAAAGAATAGAAATCTTTTGTAACATGATAAATATCTTTATCATCACTTTTGATCAACTGAAGTCAATTTAAATCAGCCTTGCTAAAAAAAAAAAGCATTCATTTCTATAATTTCTTTCACCAAAAAAAAAAAAAAAAAAAAGACTGACCTTTGGATCTTTCTATTCATCAGAGAATCCCGAAAAAAAATGTATTCAACTGTTTTAAATATTGATAATAATAATAACAACAATAATAAATGTTTCTTGAACAGAAAATCAGCATATTAGAATGATTTCTTAAGGATCATGTGACACTGAAGATTGGAGTAATGATGCTGAAAATTTAGCTTTGATCACAGGAATAAATTACATTTTAAAATATATTCAAATAGAAAGCCGTTATTTTAATAATTCAAATATTTCAAAATGTTTTTGCTGTACTTTGGATCAAATAAATGCTGGCTTGGTGAGCAGAAGAGACTTCTTTAAAAATCTTACTGTTCAAAAACTTTTGACTGATAGTGTATACACACACATACAGTTTAATAGTTGTCATATCTATGCCTATCAATGTTCTATAATTTTACATTTTATCACTTTATCGCTTATTCAATTGTTTGCTTGTTCTATCATAATGCTTTATAGAGAGTTTTATTGTTTGTCTGTACTAGCATTTGTTTGTTCGTTCTATCATCTATTTTATTCCATCCCTTTATCTATCTCTCATTCATTCATTCTATCGTTTAGTCACTTCTGTGCATACTTGGTAGATTTATCTCTCATTCTATCGCTTAATTGTTCATTCTATTTTTCGTTCTCTCTTCTAGAAAAATGAAAGTCAGATATAGAGAATACATACTTGCCTTTTTATTGTTTCTGTACTGTAAATTTACACAAATTAGTAAATTATTATCCTGAAAATATTTACTAATTTGCTCTGTATCCTATTTTCTAAATGGATAAATTAAAACAGAGTCATTTTCAGTTCAATTCTTATATTTGTATGCGTGCATGTTTTTCGTTTTACATTAAATACAAAGTTTTACAGTCAACTTTGATAGTTCTAAAAATATACATTTCCCCCTAGAACCCTCTAGACCCCAGTTTGGAAGCTTCTGAGCTAGATAATATAGCAGGCAAGTCCCGGGCTGTTTTTGAGGCCAAGTCCATCCCTGTAGCAGCTGTAACAGACAGTGTCTACAGAAAGCACAGTAAGGTGAAACCATTACAGAAGTACCTGCAGGGGCACATGTTGTATTATGTGTGTGTGTGTGAGCTGCTGACATGTCGATCTCTCCAGCTATGAAGCCCTTGAGTCTCTCAAACCCTTCCCTAGCAGTAAGACTCCTCTTCTCTGCTCTTTTCTTTCCTCATCTCATCCTCCTCCCCTTTTGCGGGAAAGGCAGAGGTGAATTCAGTCAAGTCGAAAGACTGAACATCTCTCCTCGTTGCCCGGTCATCTTTGCAGCAGCAAATAGAGCAGAGCGTGTGTGTGTTTGTGTGTGCATCACTACTCCCGCTGTGGCCTACCGCCTCAGTCCACTCAGCAAACACACAGCACTTGTAGACATTACCTTAGTAATGACACACAGGGCATGTTTATGTGCGTATATGAGGGCCAACATCTGGAACGCAGCGAGAGCATGTAGATAAAATATAACCTGCTGAGTTCTCCGAGTGGAAAGCGCTGTAATGGTAAAAAAAAATCATACTCATCCACAACTTTGGATCAGTCATATATATATATATATATATATATATTGGTAGGTTTTTTATTTATTTATTTTTTGATTAATTAATTTTATTTGTTTAATTATTTATTTATTAAATAAATGCATCTTTGGTAAGCAGACGAGACATTCACTAACTTTAAAAAATCTTACCGATCCCAAACTTTGGATCGGTTATTTAATATTTATGTATTTATTTATTTTATTATGTATTTTTTTATTTTAATATTTATTTATTTATTTTAATGCAACTTCAGTGAGCAGAAAATATATTCAAAAACATTAAAAAATCTTGCGGATCCCAAACTTTTGATCGGTCGTAAAAGATTTTTAATTTATTTAATTTTTTAATAATTCATATTTTTATTTTATTTATTTATTTTTTTAATTAAATAAATGCAGCTCATTTATTTACTTATTTATTGTGATTAATTAATTAGTTAATGTATTTATTTATTTTTGCAGCTTTGGTGAGCAGAACAGATATTCAAAAACATTTTAAAAATCTTAATTAATTTTATTTATTTATTTACTTATTTGATATATATATACACACACACACACACACACACACATAAAGGTAAGATTTTTCTCTTTTTTGTATTAAATAAATGCAGCTTTGGTGAGCAGAAGAGACTTTCAATAGTTTTTTTAAAAATCATATACACATTATCAATAGCACCTTATAAGATATTACGGAAATTATTGACAATATCGACAAAATATAGAAAAAGGATGATAGATAGATAGATAGATAGATGCAGCAACAATTTTAACTCAGAAATTGCTAATACATTTCTCAATTAAAAATAGCAAGTAATAAGTAATAAATAAATAATGAATTAAATGTGAAATTTTGAAGCAGAAAAACTTCCATAATCTTTACATTCAAATTACAAAAAAAAAATTTTTTTTTTTACAGTGCAGATATGGATAAATATATAGAGGTGGCCAGCCTATTATAACCCTGTAAGGGTCCTTCTGAAAGACAGAGGTGACCTTGCAGCGCCTGGTGACATTCTGCATCTTAATTAATGCAGAAGATCTGAGCTGAGTCAAACAGGCCCGCTGGGTCCCAGCATGAGGAGGGAAACAGCGAAAGTGTGCACGGGAGAGAGAGAGAGAGTAAGCGAGAAAGCTGATTGATTTGGTTTAGGAAAGGAAAAGAAAGCTGATTTCACTACGAAAATGAAGTAGTGATGTGGAAATGTCCAGAATCAATCTCTATTATCAACCACTGCTTGAGCAATTAGCCCACATAAAACAAGCTGATGAATCGCTTTGCTCTGCCGTAGGAGAGAAAGCGGTTGGTAATTGAGATGAACCGCTACGTTCGGCTTCGCTCATTACACAACCCACAAAGATATTATTCAGCAGTCATTCAAAGAATTTATCAAAACAATATCAAGCACAAAATGGCGTGAAACATCTATTCTCAGATTTAAAAAGCAACAAGAATTCAGGAAATTCAACTGATTCACAAATCAAACTTGTACAAGATTTCATTTTAATTTTAATCGCCAAATGATGAGATAACTTCAATGCTAATGATTACAAATTCTTATAAAAAATGTAAATAACTTGTCACAGTCTTTGCTGCCTGAATGCGATTTAGTAATTTGCCTCAACTTTGTACACTGTAAAAAACTATTTGTTGAGTCAACCTAAAATAATTTGTAACCTGGCTGCCTTAAAATTTTGAGTTCAATCAACTCAAAAAAAGTTTATTCAACTGTGCTAAATTATGCTAAGTGTGACAACTTTACTTTATTTGAGTTGAATTAACTTCAAATTTTAAGGCAGCTGGGTTACTTACCCATCTGTTAAGTTTAGCAAACACAAATATCTAAGTTGTTACTTAGTACAACTTAACATTTTAAGTTGAGTAAACTTATTTTAGTTGACTGAACTTAAAATTTTAAGGCAGCAGGGTAATAAATTATTTTAAGCTGACTCAACTAATTGTGTTTTTTATTTTTCACAGTGTATGAATCAACAATTCAAAGAATTGAATTAAATTAAAAGAATTCCATCTATTCCCAATTTGTTCTCAATCAGTATTCAGTTTCAGTCACAAATATGTCACAATATGTAGGTAAAATGGATCGTGGTAATTCACATTGACTTTAAATGGTCAGAGGTCAGCATTGGCATATCCCACAGCAATCTGATACACAATGATCTCCAGAGGAGCGCAAGAGACACCGCTGTGCATTTCAGGCTCAGAATTGATCTTAGACTAAGGCTACAGCCAGTACTAGTACAAACTAAACCAGTGGGAGTCGAAAAGATGCATAGACCCACAACAGGGGTCCAGAACAAGCCACAGGCATTGCATGGAGTTCTAGCAATCAAGAAAGTTGGAGGGCTTCAACTTGCCAGTGGTCTTAGAGCACCAGAGAGAGTTTCTTCTTTCTTTTTCGCCTCCCCTTCGTCTCTCTCCATCTCTCTTTTTGTCTGCCGCATCCAAACCACAGGAACATTCCAGAGCAAAGTTCACCCTCAGAGGAGATCGATTTCTACCTGAGGCGTTCGCTGAAAGTGACGTGGATCTGCTTGATATGGGTGTCTGCAACAGTTTGGAAAACGCAGGATCTCCGGTGGTGTGATGTGACTCTCCCTCTCTCTTGTATTTCATGCTCTTTTCAAAGTGCTTGAACAGCAGGTTTCTCTCTTTCTCTCCAACATTCTGCTTCACTAGCACTCTACCTCTCCTTTCCAAAGGCTACGATTCAGAAGATTCCAGAATGGAAGATTCGCACTGGAATATGCTGAGCGACCGCTGTAGAAAAATAAATCAATTCTAGCCATTGTTAAACTCAAATTACGAGAAAGCTCAAATATGTGGGTATTATGTCGAATAAGAGGACAGGTAATTCACAAGCGGCGCTGCGTAAATCCTTCTGGCCATCCTCGGAGACTTAATGTGACTATGAATAGAATTCAATCTGAAGCAAACTGATCCGGGAACGCTGTGTGAGTTGGAAATGTATGATGGCCTGAGCCAGGCTCTTGGGAAAAGAGACCCAAGGTTAGCTTTGAGATTAGCATTGCGCTAGCCTCAGGGGCAATTCCCTCATAATGCCTCCCTAAATTAAGGAATTTCGTACATGGCATTTCTCAAACTCGCACTTTCGACGGTGGGAAGGCAATTTGGAGGCGTTCTTCAGGAATTTATGGCACGCGTGGGTGTGAGAAAGGGAGTTAGCAATCATCGTCGCGCTTATCCCTCAATCTCACGCTGCGCTTTTTTCCACCAGCCCTGTTTATGTTTCGCATTCCACATACAGTATGTCTTATTGATTAAACCGCTTCTCAATTTCATCGCAAATGAGTCCTCAAACCACTCGCTACCCGAATTCAATTTTGCAGACAACTGCGGAGAGTAACCCTAATGGATTCTTTTCCAAATAGGCTTCGGCCTGTTTTAAAGCGCTTGTTTAATATTTCAGCGACCCCCGTGCTTTCTGTTTTCTGTATTGATTTATTTCAGAGTTCCCATACACCCCTTCTGGAGCGGGGGAGACAATATATTACAGAATTTAATACCTCTCAAGGACCTCATTCCATTTTTGAAATGACCAAGAAACACTTTCATTTCCCCGGACTTGTGGATTCATCACAGGCCGGCGCTCCACATGGGAGATTCCGGAGATAGTATCTGAGGGCGAAGAAAGAACCGAGCAAGAGAGACCTGTAAACAGGATATGATGTCATTTATCTTCTACACCGCTCACGTAAACACAAACAAACTACTACAGGATGTCACAACTATCTCTTTTCCTTTTAAGGAGCTTGGTTAAAGCATCCTGTCGCGTTCGGTCTGTTTTGAGGATGATTACGAAATTGGCTCAAGCTTCCTGTAGGATGGGAATTGCGTTAAAAACGAATGCCCCAGAGACTGATCTGAGATCTGCTCTGCAGGTGCTGAAAATGAAGCCTGAAGGCCAGCAATCACCCAGAACAGGACTGTCCTTCCTGCTTCCTGCTCTCAGTTCAGCGCAACACCTGTCAAACTCATTAAGCCTGAACGAGAGCCAGGAAACACCATCGGGTATCTGCTCAGAGTAAAATCCCCCACACGGATAACAAGCTACGTATCGTATCTCGGTTGCGGAATGTCCACGTCGGTTTGCTGAGGAATGCATTCATTTGTAGGAATTCCGTTCTAATCTTTTCACGCAAACTGCAATGCAGTTGGCATAATGGCATCTTGTTCTCGCCGCTGCGAATGGCGAAGTTAAGAGTTTAATCCGTTTGTCCATTTGGGTGATTACATTCATTAGGAAAAACTGAGAGCTGCTAATTACATTAGCCAGATTCAGTGTGAAATTGCATTAGGGGCTTTTCAGTGGCCTGTGAGTGAATACACCGCCACACTAACGCACACACGCACACGCATTCATACATATGCAAACACTGCAAAGAACGTAATGTAATTTCAGCAGTTCATTGCAGAGACTATACACGTGACCTGAAGCTCATATGTTACACTGTGTCTACACACTGGAAGCAGTGAAGCATGAGAAGAATGGAAACTAAGCGTAGGCCAATAAAATGTAAGCTTGAGACTAGACTAGATTTCTTTGTTTACTACTTTCTTTTCTATGGAAATATAATAGCACAAAATCTGAATGCGTGTGCTATTTTTTTATTATTATTTTGTTTACACAATGTATTTTATATTCTTATTCTTAGAAATGAAATTATTTAAAATTAATAAAATTAAATAAAACTAGTGCCGTTAATTGATTAAAGATCACATTTTTTTCTAAAATTCAATCCTAACATTAAAGTTTTTAAATATACTTTTATATTGCAAACATTTCGGATTCAATCTACAAATTAATGTAGTAACAACATTATAGTATTTTTTATTTTATTTATTTTCAAACAAACCATGCATTAGGAGCTGGGGGGGGGGGGTAAAAACTTTTGAACAGAATGTAGATGTGTACATTCTTCTTATTTTGCCTAAATATATATTTTTTTCACTTAAAACTGCCCTTTAAAAGCTACAGAAGATACTTTCATGTTTCCCAAAAGACAAAATAAGTTACATTGACCCTGATCTTCAAATTCAAAAAGTTTTCACCCCCTGGCTCTTAATGCATCGTGTTTCCTTCTGGAGCATAATTGAGCGTTTAAACCTTCTGTAATAGTTGCATATGAGTCCCTCAGTTGTCCTCAGTGTGAAAAGATGGATCTCAGAATCATACAGTCATTGTTGGAAAGGGTTCAAATACACAAAAATGTTGGAAAACCAAAGAATTTCTGGGACCTGAAGGATTTTTCTGCAGAACAGCAGGTGGTTGAACTGTTCAGGACAAACAAGGGACTCATGAACAACCATCACTAAACAAAAAAACACAGCTGTGGATCATTCAGGTAACAACACAGTATTAAGAATCAAAGGGATGTAAACTTTTGAACCGGGCCATTTTTATAAATGAATTATTTTATCTTGTGGACTATGTAAACATCTTTGATGTGAAATATCTTATTCAGGTCAGTACTAAATATACAATAACATGCATTTTGTATGATCCCTCTTATTTTGGAAAAATAATTAACATTTTTAATGATTCTGAAAGGGGGATGTATACTTTTGACCTCAGCTGTATACTAGGGTGACCATATTTCAGTTTTCAAAAGAAGAGGACAATTGGGGTCATTTCTATACCTAAACTACATATTTTACAGTCACCGTCATGCAGATTGATCATACACACAACTAAAAGGCTTCCTACCACAGTGGTCATCCTTCACAAAACTTGTATCTACCACAGTTTTATCATAGGTTGAATGCAAAATGTTTCAATACAAGCATTTCAGTCAAAAGCAATGTATGCAGTATTTCACACCTTTAACCCACGGGAGAAACTCAACCTGCCGCAACAGTTCAAAATCATCCCAATTTCGTGGAAAAAGTACGGATTTGGCAACCCTACATCCAACACAAGCATCCAAAGTAATTTAAATACTCAGCATATTGATAGCGACTCCCTGATGCGTGAAAATTATATTCAATATTACAATGTTTGCGGTAGCGAGATTAAGAAAACAGTCCCGCGCAAGGCTTTAATACAAAAACGTACATAATGACTGTAGAAAGCAAAAGCTGAATTCCGGACATTTTGGGTAATTTAGAAATCCCAGCCGGATGCATGTCCAAAAAGAGGACATGGACAAGAGGACGTATGATCACTCTACTGTATTCTGGCTTTGATGCAGTGTTCACAAGTTATGCATAAATTAAACCTGCAGTCTGTAAATTTTACCTCTTTGTCACCATCTCAGTGTGAAACCTGCAACTGCAGTTATTTGTGGAATTATTTTCTTTACCTGGGTTGTGCATCAGTACGGCTCCTCAGCATGGATAAATCTAATGTTTTGAGGTGTATGTGTGGCCATCAGTCAAGGCACCAGTGTGGATATTCACTCCGCAATTACAGATAAGCTACTACATCTTGGAAGTATGTCCAGAATAAGAAGTCTCTCTGGAAAATGTAATCTGAACAAGTAAGTAACATGTTTTTGTTCAGACCAACTGAAAAATAAATAAATAAATAAATACAATAAATCACGCTACCAATGGTGATTAAATCTAAACTAGTGGTGTCAAATGATTAATCGCGATTAACTGCATTCAAAATAAAAGTTTTTGTTTACATAATATATGTGCGCGTACTGTGTATATTTATTATGTATATATAAAGACACACATACAGTATATATTTTGAAAATATTTACAAATATATATTTATATTCATATAATTTATATTATATATAAATATATTTAATATATAAACATTACATATTTTTCTTAAATATATACATGCATGTGTTTGTATTTATATATACATAATAAATATACACAGTACACGCACATATATTATCTGAACAAAAACGCTTATTTTGTATGTGATTAATCGCGATTAATCATTTGACACCACTATATCTAACGATCACAAAGTTAGATTACGTCAAATCATGCAAAATTTGTTATACTGTGTTCTCACATTGTTAATGTTAACATCAACATTGCATGACTACATGTATTTAGTGTGTATTGCCGTTATCGGTCGATTTCAATTTCTGTACAGTCTACTCTCTAATTGTCTTACCATTTGAATGTCATTGAAAGAAATTGTTCTTGTATCCCCAAAAAGCAATTAACTTAGGTAACTTAGAACTCATTCTAAAATGGCAAGTTTAATTATTCCAGCTGCTGTATCCACACATGCGATGTAGCCAATTAGCCAGAACCCTTTCTTTATGTATACATATATTACATAATGACACAAAAGCATTCAGCGGCAAACTTTGAAACGGACCCAAACCACTCAGATCAGAAAAGATTATTACAAGCTTACTGGTGTGAATCAGGCTAAGGTAAGGAGATTTTAATACTGATTGGTTATGTACTATGGGGTCATTTTTAATAAAAAATAGTTACAGAATGCAGCTTTAATTTTAGATTCATAAATGTATGATATCTCAACATTAAATTATTTTATTTCAGATGGAATGGAAAACAAGTAAATACACAAAAATATATCAAATTAAAAGTACCACATCAGCTTTGAAATATGCCAAAAAAAAAAGAAGAAATGACCTGATCTACATTTTTAAAAAAAGGAGAAAGAAAAAAAACATTCAATGACATATGTAGGTCCAAATAGGAATAGTTTTGATTCCCTCTTACTTATAGATGTACACAGTGCAATATTATAGACAATAACATAACAGTACTTATCAGTCAGCCACACATATTATATCACTCTCACATACTCCAGCAAGAACACATACATGCGAGTGGCACTACATATATCAGACTGTATCGGCCAAGCATTGATCGGTCTTGGAAGTGCATGCGATGGCAACAGATGCTGAAATGAGCAAGACTGCAGAATGGATCTTCTGGGTTGTGCTCAGTGGTGCATTACAGAGGGCAAAAGTCTTTAAGCCTCTGCCCAACAACTCTCTAAAGCTGTTAAAAGACCATGAGATCTGAGCAGGAAAAACATCGTTTGGCCAGGGAACGCCAGCCATTCACAGTGTTAAACAAACCTGGCTAAAGCTCAGACTTCTGGAAGTTGAGTTAGCTTTATTCCAACTGGAAAAAAAAGGGAGGGCTTCATCGGAATATAACAAATCTTGAAATATTTTACACATAACAACCATCAGAGTGCCGCCATCATCTCGCTGTTTTGCCAAAACGCATTTCAGCTTTTTAAATGTGTGTATCGCGCTGTCATCTCCCCATGCAGTTCCATTCGACTGTTAGGCTGGAATAATTTAATACCTTTAGACTGCATGACCACATCTGAGCTACAAGGAGAAAGTGTGTGTGTGTGCGTGTGCATGCACGTGTGCATTTGATTGCATGCGCCGTTATGTACCAGTGAAGAAATTGTGTGCGCTACAAATGACAGGCATTTACTGAATAGAGCTCACAAAACAAGGCTGTGGGTACTAAAAGAAGAAGCCAGAAACAGGAAAAAGGTTAGACAGAACAGGAGAGTATGCCTGAATGGGTTTGAAATCTCTTTGAAATTGCTGGTAATCATTTCAATTAGGTGCACTCAGACATTTCTTTCCCTTCATTAAAATATTTTTTTTACATGTAAGTACTTCTGAGAAATTATGTTTAAAATGATGCACACTCACCTGACACATGAACAATCTAGTTATATCAGTGGCTTAATAAAAGCTGTTGTATTTTACATGGAGGCAGCCATTTTGAGATCACATGACCAGCCAAATACTATTAATTTATCCACCTTGTTCTTTAAAAAGTAAGTAAGCCTATGGGTGAGACTTACGGTTCATTATCCGCTATAGGGAAAGAATAACAACATGCAGTAAACAATAATACTGTTTGCACTACAAACCAGTGGGTTTATAATTAAAATAATACATTAAAATTTGCAATATCAAGCAGTGAAACTGTTTTGTACAGCTAAAAATAGCTGGACCCGGATGAGATCGGAAGCCAGAATCATAAAATTTACAAATGGCTGCGCCCACTCTTACAGCAAATTTACAAAGAGAGTATTTAATTATTTATTTTTCAATTATTTTAATTATGTTAATTATATTAATTAAAAGTAACTGATTAAAAATTACTAACAAATATGTTAATTATTTTATTAATTATTTTATTATTTAAATAAATAAATGAATTACTAATATATTGAGTACTGCACGTCTGTACTGTTTTGACTGTAATGGTTAAAAGTTGTTTAAATGTATAAAGTTTGTATTAATAAGTGCATGATATTAATAACTAAAATCACTTCAGATGGATGGGAGAACACATAAATATAAAAATCTATAAAATGCATACTCAAAACTGTGGTGGACCCGGTTTGCAACATGTCAAAATGAAAAACTACTCACTTTATTTACCCTCTTTAAGAAATTAAATCATTTAATAATTCATTCAGTTAAATGAATCATCACTGAATGTAAACACAGTCAGTTTACAATGGTATTGGCAACTAAAAACAGCTTAGCTATTGCCGAGGTGTAACAGTTTAGCTAGTTAGCATAGCGCAGTTAGTGCTAGTACATGTCGTAACTACAAATCTACTAATATTTTTCTTTATTGACTGTCATTCAGCTGTGAATTCTAATTTTTTAAAAAAATTATTTAAAATTCAAAGTGTAACATATGCTGCGTTCATGCCATATTGTAATTACCGAAATTTCGAGATGACAACATGTGACGTTCTACTCGGAGCTGTTCACGTCCTCAGACTCTGAATTATGCTTTTCTATGGCAACACTATCAATGCCTAAACAGCGCCTACGTTGGTCAGGTGGTACAGCGGTCATGTGGTACAAGTCATAGCTCTCAGAAGACACCCAGTTCACAAGTTGTTCTACGAGTTCTATGAAGACGTGAACGCTTTTTACAAGTTGAAATCTCATAATTACGAGAATTCCGATATGGCGTGAACGCACCTATAGACTGTGAAATCAATTTATGTTTTTCCCTGCCTGCTTTTCAGCAGTTTCCATTGACTTCAGTTAAAGGGATAGTTCACCCAAAAATGAAAAATCTGTCAATAATTACTCACCATCATGTCATTCCAAACCTGTAAGACCTTCGTTCATCTTCAGAACACAAATTAAGATATTTTTGATGAAATTTGAGAGCATGCACAGACAGCAATGCAACTGACACGGTCAAGGCCCAACAAGGTTGTAAAAACATTGTTAAAATAGTCCATGTGACATCAGTGGTTCAACCGGAAATTTTATAAAACAAATGCTACAAGAATACTTTTGTGCATAAAGAAAACAAAAATAATGACTTTATTCAACAATTTATTCTCTTCTGTGCCAGTTTTCGACATGGTTTAGTATGCAAGAGTAAAATGAAGACAAACGAAGGTCTTAGTGGTTTGGAACGACATGAGGTGAGTAATTACTGACAGAATTTTCATTTTTGTGTGAACTATCCCTTTAAATGTTATCCCTACAATGGATGTCAATGGGAAATGAAACCATTTGGTATACCAACATTCTTGCAGAATAAAGAAAGTCATACTGGATTTGAATGACATAAGGGTGAGTACATGATAACTGTTTTAGGTGGACTGTCCCTTTAAGAATCGAAGTAATTACTTATAAAATCACTGAAAAGTTACTATTTGTAATAATAATAACAGTAATAATCAATATTCCGAAATGTGTTAACAAATACTAACATAGGCAAAAGCATAAATGCTAAGATCTATGCATCTCACAATCTATAGACCCTTCCCTCTTTCTCCATCTCACACAAACACACACACACACACATATACTCAGCTTCACAGGGGAAACCTGATCCCAAGATCAATAGTGGTGGGAGAAAAATCAATAAGATCCAATGAGGGAAAAGGAAAAGAAACACCACAATAATGCTGCATTTAGAAAATTGGAGACTCATTACAAATAGAGCTACATTAAAGATAAATAGCGATAGAAACAAACCGACAATGAAATGCTAATGAATTCCATATAAATCCATACTGCGAAGACTAGAGGAATATAGAAAGATCATCACATGATTTATGCTCGACACCAGCGCTTGCGTCTCCATTATGCAGTACATTTAGCTTTATGAATACGAGGAAGGTCATATATTAATTCATCCCCTGCATATTATTCCCATTTGCCATATCACTTTTCGGCGTCTAGACTGCTTTTCCTGTGTAATGTGGCCGAGGTCGGTTTGCGTGTGGATGGCGATGATGGTTTGTATTCCCTCAAGCGCCTCTCACATATGCCTGAAATTCACATCTGAGACGCGCTCTCCTATTACAGCCCAAGACAGACAGGTCAGCGGTCAAAGACAGGCGGCTTGACACTAGAATAAGACACAGACATGCACTTACAGACTGTGGAAACACAAAACAACACGAGTTTGTCTCATGCAGAACTCTGCAATCATACGCATGAGCGAACTGCGACAACAAAAACATACATATGCTTAAAACGACACGTTTAAATATGCACAAGTGCGCCGATCAATCAAGTTTGGCTGCCGTGGTGGCTGTTGACAGAAATAGGAGGGGTTGAATGTGCATATGGAACAAGTATGTGTGTTTTTGTGTCTAATATTTTTGTTGTAAATTGTAATAAAAGGTTATTGGAGCACATGTGACCCTGGACCACAAAACCAGTCATAAGGGCCAATTTATTTAAAATTGAGATTTAGCCTATACATCGTCTGAAAGCTGAATAAATAAGCTTTCCATTGATGTATGGTCTATGGTTTGTTAGGACAGGACAGAGGACGAGATACAGCTATTTGAAAATCTGGAAACTGACGGTGCAAAAAAATCTAAATATTAAGAAAATCGTCTTTAAAGTTGTCCAAATAAAGTTCTTAGCAATGCATATTACTAATCAAAAATTAAGTTTTGATATATATTTACAGTAGGAAATTTACTAAATATCTTCATGAAACATGATCTTTAGTTAATATCCTAATGATTTTTGGCATTAAAAAGAAAAATTGATTATTTTGACCCATACAATGTATTTTTGGCTATTGCTACAAATATACCCGTGCTACTTTAGACTGGTTTTGTGGTCCAGTCTAGGGCTGTCACCATTGATCATTTTGGCAACTGAGTAATCTGTCAATTATTCTGACGATTAATCGAGTAATCGGATAATTATAATAAAAATGTTTGTGAACAATAGCCTTTAAAATGACTTAAAACACATATATAATAGCAACGAGGCAATAATAACCAGTTCAAATAAAGTGTCAAAAGCAAGTAATCTGGCAATCAAGTAATATGGTTTTATTGAACAAAACTGTTAAAATACATAATGTATTATAAACAATGGAGCTTATGTACATCACACTTTATATCAAATGACTGCAGAGGGCGCCAACAGCCTGACGATTTATACACTTCACTGCGCAATCTAATCTGTTTAATATTGACTCAACAACATTTAATTTAAATGTCCACTTTAATCTTTATTATTTGACCATTTCTTTATAATAGAAAAGCTACAGCCACTGTAATTTCTTGAATATGTGGACATCAAAAAGTGTAAACGCGGAGTGAGGGTTTAAACTTTTATTTTGAAATCGCGATGAACACACTTAGCATACTGATAAAGATAATGGTGTATTCTCCTGTGTTTGTGTAGGTTTATAAATCATTAACCTTACAAATCTTATGAAATGGCACAGGATTCGTTCTCAGATGAACGTTATAATAAATCCAAACTCACAGCAACACGCAGAGTTGCAGTTTAAGACGCTCCACACATGTAAATGATAACAGTTTGAGTAGCAGCATTTACTGTAAAGGAAGCTGCTCTGAGATGCATGTACGTAACTTACAGGCATGTAAATAATTAAAGCGCATATTAAACCTGCATCGCACATATATTTATTTAACTGAATCGTAGCATTTCTGTATTCTTGATAGATTTATGCTTTATTGTGATTTTTAAATGGGTTTAACATGTGGAATGCGCCACTTCCGGAATTTTGCCGATTACTGGACATGGGCAAAATGCAATCGAGGATTTTTTTAAATCGAGTACTCGAATAGAAGCGAGAAATCGTTGCAGCCCTAGTCCAGTCACACACATTACAAGAAAGTACTATTTAACTTTTTCTATTTTAATGCACATGTGAGATTTCTGAGTGAAAATTGTGTCAAAGTAAATCCTACACCTATTTTTTTTTTCCGCTTAGGACAGTACACCGAAAAAAAAAAATGTTGTGGAAACAATTTTCACTCAGAAATTGCTAGTAAATTTCACACTTATCATTTTCGTAGAAGTAGAAATATAAAAAATGTAGATAGAAAAAAGTTCTTCTTAATTTAAACTTCAAAAAATGCGCTTTTATCAAATATAATGTTGTTGGAAACCATAGGTGGAACTTCAGAAAGGAGGGCAGGGCCAGTGTTGCAATTGGGCTTCTTTAACACTGTTGCTGCGGGTGGTTTTTCAATTCCACGGGTTGAAGCGAACCCAATACAGTGATATTTAGCCACTGGAATGTGAATTTTGCCAGGGGAACCCCAACAAAAAATTTGTATTTTTCCCCCCAGAATGTGATTTTTACTGGAGGACCCCCTCTGAAATGCGATTGGGTTAGATTTTAATAGCAATCGGGCAGGTTTTATAGTTAAAACCTGGCAACCCTGGGTGGGGCTGTCACTGGGGATCAAGCCAGAACCTGCCCCCCTCACCTGTCAATCAACAGACACATCCACAGATCCGCCTCCTTAGAGGAACAAAACCCCAAAAATCACATCCATCAGAATTTATAATAGCAGAGTGACTGGCATCTTCTTGGTTCAGTGTGCACCGTCTGTTCCTTCATGACTAAAGTCAATTATTTAACAAAATAAAATCTGAGACATTCAGGGTCGGTCTGAGCTCAAGTTTACTGGCCATTATAAGACATTTTATTACAACAGGCTTTGTGGTAAGCCCAAGGACAAAAATCAAACTCTAAGCCCTGTTCCTCTTAAAAAGAACTATTCAGTCTTGGTGAAAAGAGCTGAAGTTCTTTCAGATATACTGTGCATTAAATATACTGGAGGCAATAGGACTTTATCCTTTGGGGTTAAAAGTTCTGTATGATCTTATGAAGAGATTAATAATCTTAAAGATCTTTTAGACGTATTTTCTGTGCACACAACCCTCTTTATGACTGAGTATCGAGTTGTTTGGCAAGCTAAGTTGAGCATCAAAGCCCAAATCGGACTCTAAATATAGACTTCGAGTAAACTGAATGAACATGGAAATGATGATTCATCTCAATTGCTAATCTTTGATGAGTAACAATCTGGAAAATAAAACAATCGCTCATTATAAACACAACGATGGTCGTGACTCAGCCACTTAGCTTAGTAAACTCAAAGGAATTACTTAATCAAATAATGTACAATAATGTAAGCAATTCACACATTATGAACTAATGTATGGATTGGAATGTATTGGCTTGTATTAATTTCCATGTAATTAACAGATAAAGAGCAGTGAATGTTTTTAAGAATCATTATTTGTGTTTATAGTATATTGATGGAAGGATAAATCATTTGGGAAGGTGTTCCTAATTATGGCTTATTATTACAAACACAGACAAAGTTGTGCTGCACTCTACTGGTCAACTGCATTAAACACACTTGAGTAATGCAGAAACAAACCTCTTGTGCATTACTACAGTAATGTTCACAGATATATAGGTTTAACATTTGTGACCCTGGACCACAAAACCAGTTTTAAGTAGCACAGGTATATTTGTAGCTATAGCCAAAAATATATATGGGTCAAAATGATTGATTTTTCTTTTATGCCAAAAAATATTGGGGTATTAAGTAAGATCATGTTCCATGAAGATATTTTGTAAATTTGCTACCATAAATATATCAAAACTTAATTTTCGATTAGTAATATGCATTGCTAAATACTTCATTTGGACATTTTCAAAGGTGATTTTCTCAATATTTAGATTTTTTTTTTGCACCCTCAGATTCCAAATTTTCAAATAATTGTATCTTGGCCAAATTTGATCCTATCATAACAATCCAAACATTAATGGAAAGCTTATTTATTCAACTTTCAGATGTTATAAAATCTCAATTTTAATGACCCTTATGACTGGTTTTGTGGTCAAGGGTCACATTTATACACAGCATATGTAGTAGTTTTGTCTCTACTCTAAATGCAGCCATAAATGATAATGAAAATAAAATTCATAATGTGTGAATTGTATCATTCATAGTAATTCATACATTATTTCCTTAGTATTTAGTATACTAAGTGGATATATAGAGTTCAGATGCAAAACCAACTAAAAGCCATCTCGGTCAAAAATGAGATAATGATACTGAGTGAATGCTCTCGACACATATTATATGTCCATCAAATACTTGTTCTTCAAACTTGCTAAAATACCAGCCTTAGTGCAATCAGAAGTACCGTTACATAGAAACCTATACATCTGAGCCTGATAAAAATGCATTTTTTAAAGAAAGATGTCAGATGGATTTAGCTGGTTTTGCATCTGAATTCTTCACACACACACACACACACAAACAACATCAATATATATATATATATATATAATATATATATATATATATATAATTCGCTATCAAACTAGTTGGTCTGAATGGGTTAAACTTCCACAAAGGAAGAGAATAATGGAATGAAGAAATTGGCATGACACCCCAGACACACTTCTAGCTGCGTGAATATGTTGCCATCTGATGGCCATGTTGGCAAACTGCTTTTTTTCCCCCCTCCAATGGTTCTTTAGGGCATTGTGTTGGAAGCAGCCTACATAATGAAGGCTGAATGTGAAATTAATTAATCTCTAGGGAATTCCTCTGAGCATCTGTCTGCATGAAGAGGAATATCTTGCGCACGGATATTTTGTATGAGTAGCAATAAAATGAACAACTCTTTAAGGGCAAAATGTTGTCATTTGTTATTAACTAGTGTATATGGCATTTTTTTTTGTGTGTTTTAATAATTACAGGCCTACTTAGAACATTCCATTACTTCATTGTATTTGTAAATTACCATTAATTAACATTTTAAAGAATGACTTTCCTTTTTTTAAATGCGTTATTAGGCTTTAGTTTAACTGTATGTAATGCACTCCTTTTAATCATTTCTAGTTTGAGAGGCTCTGCGCCCTCATGTGTCCATCTTGTGGTACTACTACAAACACCCAACTCTTCACCCACAGATATTTTTATCACTTGGCCACAAGAGAGCGCCATCCTTTCATAATCAATTCATCACAGACGTTCTCTAGCTTTGTAACTCTAATAAGGTTAAACTCTGGCATTTCTAAGAACCGTATATTGAACAAAAACAACAATGGCAGAAACAAAAGCTCAGCGTCCCACCTCTGTGTGCTGTATTTTAATAGCCTGCAAGCCTTCTCATCGACCAGCGCTATCCAGACTCAATCTCCCACTGGGTCGAAGTGCACCAGGCTGTCTGGGGGTTAATACCTGCTCCCCTGGCCCGGCTCCGCTTGTCTGCCCGCCACAGCGGGACCGGGCAACGAGCTCCCCGAAATGTCACGCAGCCACCGGCTGCTTTGATGCGCGGCTATCTGAGGCGAACTCCGACCCTGACATTTTCTTTCATGTGCTGAGGTATAGTTTTGGGTCTTTTAAATGCAAAGCGACGGTGTGGTGGGTGAATCTCTCTGAGAGAGAAGCGAGTCCCTATCTCTGGCGTTTCTCTGTAATTTGAGTGGTAAATGCTTTCGCACGTAGGGGAGCAGGACCGGAGCTTTTTAAACCTTTGTAAAGAATAACATTTAGAAGTTGCTGTGAGACCCCTCATGTAATTATAACAGCGAATTTATCGAAGCACCCCTGAGAATCCCTCTCTGCGGTCTACCTGTCTGTCACACGGTGGGATATACAGTATGATATTACCGGGAATCTGTAATGCTGACGCTAAATCATGACTAAATCATATGTTGAATTAAACAGTGTCTTAATGTTTAATATTAACTCTAAACCCCAATGCGAATGGAGCTTTCATAAAAGCTGTCTCCTCAGCTTTTCCAAAGCTGTCTCCTCAGATTGTCTCATACTTTATACACAAAAGGAATATGCATGAAAATCCACTGCAATTCCTGAATACATTTAAAATGATGAAATGTTAATTGCCCGGTTGACCTTATCCTACAGTGTGCATGTCAGCCTCATACCATCAAGTAAATATTTATATTTAAAAGGAAATACAGCACACTGCAACTAAATTTCATCTGCTAAATGTCAGAAACATGGACATCACTTTGCTTTAAAAAGTGGTGGGGCCAGTTTGAGAGGGGCTTGTGATGTCACAAAAATAGCAAAAGCTTAGCTCATGAATAATACTTAGGTGTGTTTGGTTTTTTTCTACTTTTTCATTTTCTATTAATGTATTTCAAGGCAGTGATGTTTCTTCTTTTTTTTTGGAATAATAACATAATTGCTAAAAAAAAAGGATATATTAATTGGGCAATGCAAAAATAATTAACATAACTTTTTTTTTTTGTTTGTTTTTGTTTTTGTTTTTCATTTTGGTTTGATACACTCTAAAAAAATGCTGGGTAAAATATGGACAAACTCAGCGACTGGGTTGTTTTCACCAAGCAGTTGGGTTAAATGTTAAACTCAACTGTTGTTTAAAAATGACTATATGGCTAGCTTAAAATGAACCCAAAATAGGTTGTAAATTAAAAATCAGACATATAATTACTATAGGCATTAGTAATAATAAAAAGGTGAACATTTATTAATATGCTTTTAAAGAATGTGTATTATTTAATTATTATTTATCCAACTTATTGAACATATTAATAAATGCTAATTCCCAACCTATTTTGGGTTCAGTTTAGGCAATAATAATAATAATAATAATAATTTTTAATCAGTAAGTCATTTAAATAAAACCACACAGAAGGTCAGGTTAAACATTTAACAAAAAACAAAAAAAAAAAAAAAAAAAAAAAAAACCCAGTCGCTGGGTTTGACCATATTTCACCCAGTGCTGAGTTGTTTTTGACATTTTTTTAGTGTGTAAATAATCTGTACTGATATTACTTACAAATTTAGACAACATTGTAATGTGAAATGTGTTTAAAAAAAGAAAAAGAAAAAAAGGAAAAGAAAAAAAAACTCTACCATTGAGGAACAATTTGTAAAATTAAGATTAAATCAAATTTAAAACATAAAAAAAAATAATAATAATTACTAGTACTACTAGTACTACTACTACTAATACATTTAATTAGATTTATGGTGTTAACTGTTCCACATCATCAGTCTAAGAAAAGGGTCCAGTAGTGATCATTGTGAACATTTCATAACTACTTCCCCCTTGCGGTCAAAAGGAAGATCACAGCAAGGGTGCTTTGAGAAAGAGGAACAACAGATCATGTGGATAAGAAATAACTGCAAAATAGGCTTACGGACATCAAATGAGCTCACTTGAGACAATTTTGACCACGTTTTTCCTCAATAAGCTCAGATTTATTTCTGCTCCTCAAACACTTTCATTATCAGTAGAGACCACTTGAAATGTTTTCCATTGTGTTCCCAAATACATCATGACAACAACACCTTCATTTCGAGTCACTGAGGAACTCAATATGACATTTACTGAACCGTCATTTGCTGAGGTCATGTGCTGTATGTTTAGTGTGACAAACGAAAGAAGAGACAAAAGTCTTGTGCATCTGTTCCTTGCCCCCACACCGTTTCATCTCGCCATCATGAGTTATTCACTCAAATCAATAGATGCTGACCTTTTATAAAGACAGAGTGTCTCAAAAGCCAGCTCCCCACGGCCAGCCTGAATCCAAATGCAACCTGTGCTCAAAAACCGCCTGTCAGGGTGGGCTTAACACTGCAGACGTCCTACTGGGTTGAATGTCGAAGTGTCTTAGATGTAGAAGTCGGAGTTTTATAAGTTTACTTAGACACACTGAAGCTAGTCAACTGCAACGGCTACTGTGATCTCACAGCTTCGAAACTGAACAAAGCCTCAAACCTAGTCCACCTCAGGGCCTGTTCCTGTGACAGATGAAAGGTCTTGTCAGGTCGACAAATCTTTTTTACTGAAGCCAATAATAACATACCATTTGGCCAAGTGGCTAAAGCTATACAAAGCTACAAAACCCAATTACACAGTTTTGCATTTTTCAGAAGTGCTAATGAATAAGCTGCTGTGCTTATTGAAGTCCATTTAATGGGTTAGATTCAGTTATCAAGTAGCTAAGTGCCTTGGTAAATATCCAATCACAGTTGGCTAGTTATGCTAAATACCTGACTACACACTATCCATCAATGTCTGAAAATCTCATTTTGCACCTCACTGAATCACTTCAGCTTTAATCTGTGAATCTAAAAATCTAAAAAACATGATACGATAGATGATATACTATAGAAAATGTGACCTTTCTTTTTCAAATGTATTCAGAAGTTAAAGGATTAGTTCGCTGCACAATTACCTGAATTTACAATTACCAAAATTTCCTCATAATTTACTCACCCCATGACATAAGATATTCATGTCTTTCTTTCTTCAGTCGAAAAGAAATTAAGTTTTTTGAGGAAAACATTCCAGGATTTTCTCCATATAGTGGACTTCAATTGGGATCAGTGGGTTGAAGGTCCAAATTGCAGTTTCAATGCAGCTTCAAAGGACTCTACACGATCCCAGCTGAGGAATAAGGGTCTTATCTAGCCAAACAATTGGCCATTTTCTAAAATAAATAAAAATGTATGTATTTTTTAAACCACAAATGCTCATCTTGCACTAGCTAGACGTCACGCATTATGCTATTACATTGGAAAGGTCACACATGACTTATGCAGTAGTACCGACCCAGTGTTTACAAAGCAAACGTGCAAAGAAAGCGAAAAGCCCTTTACAAAAAAAAAAACAAAAAACAGGTAAAACAACGATGTTGGATGATTTCGAGTAAAAATGTACTAATTCGTTCCCTAATTTTAATAAATCGTGCACACAATTTAGTAAAGATTTAGTAAACTTTCACTTTCAGTAGTTTGCGAACAATCCAGAAAGTTCTAGTGTTTGGTACCTTCGCAATTTAAACGCTAAAGGTGCGTCATATTTACTGTGCTCCGCACAATCCTAGCTGAGGAATAAGGGTCTTGTCTAGTGAAACGATCTGTCTTTTTTTGTTTTGTTTTGTTTTATAAAAATGTATACACTTTTAAACCACAAATACTTGTCTTGCACTAGCTCTGTGTTGCCCGTCTAATCACAATGGAGTTTAAATTGCGAAGCTACCAGACACTAGAGCTTTCTGGATAGTTCTGGAACTACCTGAAAGTGAAAGTGAAAGTTTACTAAATCTAGTGATCATCTAGCTAGTGCAAGATGAGCAAGATGGACCCTATTCCATCTAGGCTACTAAAAGACTTGCTTCCAGATCTCATAGATCCTCTGCTAAATATTATTTATTCATCACTGTCATTAGGATATGTCCCCAAAACCTTCAAACTGGCTGCTATTAAGCCTCTAATTAAAAAACCACAACTTGACCCCAACGAATTGACTAATTACAGACCTATCTCGAATCTCCCATTTCTATCAAAGATATTAGAAAAGGTTGTATCCTCACAACTATCTTCCTTCCTACAGAAATATGATATCTGTGAGGATTTTCAGTCAGGTTTTAGACCGTATCATAGTACTGAGACTGCTCTTATTAGAGTTACAAATGATCCACTCTTGTCATCTGATCGTGGTTGTATCTCTCTGTTAGTGCTACTGGATCTTAGTGCTGCGTTTGATACTGTTGACCACAACATTCTCTTGAATAGACTTGAGAATTATGTTGGCATTAGTGGTAGTGCATTGGCATGGTTCAAATCGTATCTATCTGACTGCCATCAATTCGTGGTAGTAAATGAAAAGGTATCATATCGATCACAAGTGCAGTATGGAGTACCGCAAGGCTCAGTACTAGGGCCATTACTCTTTACGCTTTACATGTTACCCTTGGGTGATATCATCAGGAAATATGGTGTTAGCTTTCACTGCTACGCTGATGATACCCAGCTCTATATTTCTTCACGGCCCGGCGAAACGTACCAATTTGAAAAACTAATGGATTGTGTAGTTGAGTTAAAAAATTGGATGACAAGTAGTTTCTTACTGCTAAATTCTGAAAAAACAGAGGTGTTAATTATTGGGCCTAAAACCTCAGCGTGTAATAACCTACAACACTGTCTAATACTGGATGGCTGTTCTGTCAATTCTTCGTCATCAGTTAGGAACCTAGGTGTGCTATTTGATGGTAATCTTTCCTTTGAAAACCACATCTCTAGTATTTGCAAAACTGCATTTTTCCATCTCAAAAATATATCTAAACTACGACCTATGCTATCAATGTCAAATGCTGAAACATTAATTCATGCGTTTATGACCTCACGGTTAGATTATTGTAATGCTTTATTGGGTGGTTGTTCTGCTCGCTTAATAAACAAACTCCAGCTGGTCCAAAATGCAGCAGCTAGAGTTCTTACTAGAACCAAAAAGTATGATCATATTAGCCCAGTTCTGTCTACACTGCACTGGCTCCCTATTAAACATCGTATAGATTTTAAAATCTTGCTAATTACTTACAAAGCCCTGAATGGTTTAGCTCCTCAGTACCTGAGCGAGCTCCTATCACATTATAGTCCCTCACGTCCGCTGCGTTCTCAAAACTCTGGCAATTTGATAATACCGAGAATATCAAAATCAACTGCGGGCGGGAGATCATTTTCTTATTTAGCACCCAAACTCTGGAACAATCTACCCTACAATGTTCGGGACACAGACACACTCTGTCAGTTTAAATCTAGATTAAAGACCCATCTCTTTAACCTTGCTTACACATAACAAATCAACATATTCTTATGATTCAAATCCGTTAAAGGATTGTTATGCTGCACTAACTAGGTCAACCGGAACCGGGAACACTTCCCATAACACCCGATGTACTCAGTGCATCGTCAGAAGAATGGCATCTACGCTAATATTAGTCTGTTTCTCTCTTATTCCGAGGTCACATTAACCACCAGAGACGGATCCACAGTGAAGACCTCGTCACCTAGACGGCTGTTGGCACAAGACCACGGGAACTTTGGCCAGAGGAGAACTGGCCCCCCGACTGAGCCTGGTTTCTCCCAAGGTTTTTTTTCTCCATTTGTCACCGATGGAGTTTTGGTTCCTTGCCGCTGTCGCCTCTGGCTTGCTTAGTTGGAGACACTTTCTCTTAACACAATATTGCATTTTATTTTATTGTTTTTGATTAACTACCTTTACCTAAAATGTGAGTGTTTACTGTTGCCTTTGGCATTGTTGATGTACTGTTTCCTATTTAATACTGTACAGCCGCCTTGTCACAATTCTGTATTGTTAAAGGCGGTATATAAATAAAGGTGACTTGACTTGACTTGACTAAATCGTGCGCACTATTGACTGATTCATTCCATCATTTTAATTAATCGTGTGCACAATTTGCTAATTTGTTCCCTCATTTCAATAAATTGTGCACACGATTTACTACTTCGTTCCCTTATTTTAATAAATTGTGCACACAATTTAATAATTCATTCCCTCATTTTAATTAATCGCGCGCACAATTTACTAATTTGTTCCCTCATTTCAAAAAATTGTGCACACGATTTACTACTTTGTTCGCTCATTTTAATAAATTGTGTGCACAATTTATCAATTTGTTCCCTCATTTTAATAGAGTGCGCACGATTTATTAAAATTTGTTAAATTCCCTCATTTCACTTAAGTGTGCACACAATTCACGAATTCTTTCCCTCATTTCACTAAATCGTTCACACAATTTACTAATTTTACTACAATTTACTAATTAATTCCCTTATTTTAATAAAGGGAATGAATTAGGGGAGAAGCGACTATCGTCCACAGAGAAGGCAGCAGCAGCTGTAAGTGTTTGCTTAATACTTTATTTCAATAGGTGTTGTTTGAATTATTAGCTACTGCTAGAAAGAATTTATTCGTTCTCTACCTATTTCTATTGTTTCTATTGTTCATTTTAAATTGTAGTTTTGATTGCACTTATTTAAATTAGAATACTAGCCGCCGGCTAAGGGGAAGCTTTTGTTATTTGTATTGCTCCGTTCCTGCACGCAGTTAAGTGCGAAGGAATCTTGGCGTAATTTTTGATGACCAATTGACTTTCAAAGACCACATAGCTTTTTATTAATTTGTTCTCTTGTTTTACCTGCAGGTTTGCATTGCACAACATCAGAAAGATCAGGCCCTTTCTAACGGAAAGTCCACGCCCTGGTCATTTCTAGGCTGGACTACTGCAATGCTCTTTTAGCTGGTCTTCCATCATGCACAACCAAACCTCTACAAACGATTCAGAATGCAGCAGCACGACTGGTCATCAACGAGCCCAAAAGGGCCCATGTCACACCTCTATCTCCCTGCACTGGCTGCCGGTTGCGGCTCGCATCAAGTTCAAGACACTGATGCTTGCATATAAAACAGCCACAGGCTCAACACCTGCCTACCTCCACTCACTACTATGAATCTACACTCCCTCCAGAAGTCTGAGATCCACTAGTAAGGCAATGCCTCATTGTACCGTTACAGAGAGGCACAAAATCACTTTCCAGAACATTTTCTTTCACCGTTCCTGGCTGGTGGAATGATCTTCCCACCCCTATCCGGATTGCCGACTCCCTGACAATTTTCAAGCGACTGCTAAAAACTCATCTCTTTCGACACTATTTGACTTTAAAAAATAAACAAACAAACAAAAAAACCTTTGTTCTACTCTTTTCTTATTCTTCCCTTTCTAGCTTGTACTTATCTGAACAATCCCTGATATATGGTATTGTGAGCACTTCCTATGTCGATTTTCCTCTTTAGGATGAATCGCTTGATTTATTCCCCACTTGTAAGTCACTCTGGATAAAAGCATCTGCTAAATTAAATGTAAATGTAAATAAAGCGTGCACACTGTTGACTCATTCATTCTCTCATTTTAAGTAATCGTGCCCACGATTTACTAATTCGTTCCCTCATTTCACTAAACTGTGCACACGATTCACTAATTCATTCTCTTGGTTTACTAAATAGGTTTACTAAATAGTTTTTCGCTCTACTCTACCTGTTTGTACTGAAGTTCACAGGCGAACGACTAACCGCGTTACCTTTCCAATGTGATTAGATCACAGAGCTAGTGCAAGACGAGCATTTGTGGTTAAAAAAAGTGTATACATTTTTATAAAAAAAACAAAACAAAAAAGACCATTTCGCTAGACAAGACCCTTATTTCTCTGCTGGGATTGTGCAGAGCACAGTAAATGTGACCGCACCTTTAGCGTTTAAACTGCGAAGCTACTAGACACTAGAACTTTCTGGATCGTAAACTACCTGAAAGTGAAAAAGTAGTGCATTAACCAGCATTGTATTAAATTTCGCTGATAGTTTCTCGACTTACTTCATTATACACGTTTGAGATTGTGCTGAGTTGCGCTGGAGGATAATCGCATTAAATTAAGTGTGACAGAAAATGACCCGAAGAAAGTGAGTGGGACAAAGAGAGAACTAGAGAGGGAGGAAGAGCAAGAGAGAATGAGTTCACCTAATACACTTTAAGAGTGGAATAATGATGAGCTTTGAGCCGTCGAATCTCATTACAGATGTGTGAGAGGGAATCAGACCAGATCTTATCCCTCTATCTACACATGGGAAAAGGAGAGAAGAAGCACTTTGGTTCACACAGTCATCAGTGGTGACACACTCCTCTGCAATCACACACACACACCTGAAAACCTTCTTCCATTCAATGGCCTGCTGGGGTTGAAACCTTCAGGTCCGGTATTAGCACTGTAATTTGCCGCAGCAGGAGGCTAATGTGAACTCTCAAAGGTGCAGGACAATGAAGCGGTGAATGAGAATGAGAATGAGAGATTAGTCACCTGCAACAATGCTTCATTAGTAAATCCTAACCTGTTGCGATACCCAGGACCATAGAAAGCCACAACACTTCTGCTCCATGAACAAGCACGTCTTAGAAATAAATGTTATTTGATGTATCAGAACAGTGCTAACAACATTATAATGTTCATTTTCCTAACATTGCTGTTAAGTTAAATACAGTAAAAATATTTCCCAGAAATAGTTCTGGGAAACGTCCAGTTTTAAAACGTTTTAAGAATAATTTTCATTTCAATTTTCATACTGTACATACATTGTAAGAAAATTCTGTTTTCCTCATTATACTAATGTCCTAATGTTCTCCTTGGAACATTCACTAAGTGAGCTATAGTGCCAAGAAGTGTTGTACTCTACAATCAGTGAGTGAGCACCACCAACAAAGTACTAATAACCCAGAACTAGTTTTTTGTTGGTGGTGGTGTTCCTTTGTTGAGGAACAAGCTTCCAACCTCCACCCAATCTGCTGAATCCATTACAGCCTTCAAGAAAAAGCTTTTGTTCCCTCATTTTACTAAATCGTGCACATGATTTATTATTTAATTCTTTTGGTTTACTAAATTGTGCACACATTTCATTAATTTGTTCTCTAATTTGTTCCCTAATTTTACTAAATTGTGCACACAATATACTAATTCATTCTCTTGGTTTTCTAAATTGTGTGCATGATTTACTAATTCATTGTCTCAGTTTACTAAATTGTGCACATAATTTACTAATCCGTTCCCTCATTTCACTAAAACGTGCACACGATTCACTAATTCATTCTCTTGATTTACTAAATTGTGTGTACGTTTTACTAATTTGTTCCGTCATTTTAATAAATTGTGCGCACAATTTACTAATTTGTCCCTCATTTCACGAAATCGTGCGCACAATTTACTAATTTGTTCCCTCATTTCACTAAAACGTGCACATGATTCACTAATTTGTTCTCTCAGTTTACTAAATAGTGCATACAATTTACTAATTTGTTCCCTCATTTTAATAAATTGTGCGCACAATTAACTAATCGGTTCTCTCGGTTTACTAAATAGTGCACACAATTTACTAATTAATTCCCTCATTTTAATAAATCGCACACACAAATTTACTAATTTATTCCCTAATTTTAATTAGTCGTGTGCACAAATTACTAATTCGTTCTCTCATTTCAATAAATTGTGCGCACACTTTACTAATTCATTCCCTCATTTCACTAATTCGTTCTCTTGATTTACTAAATTGTGCGTACGTTTTACTAATTTGTTCAGTCATTTTAATAAATTGTGCGCACAATTTACTAATTCGTTCCCTCATTTCACTAAAACGTGCACATGATTCACTAATTTGTTCTCTCGGTTTACTAAATAGTGTGTACGATTCACTAATTCGTTCTCTCAATTAACTAAATTGTGCATATGTTTTACTAATTCGTTCCCTCATTTCACTAAATCATGCACACGATTCACTAATTCGTTCTCTCGATTTAATTTATCGTGCACACAATTTACTAATTCGTTCCCTCATTTTAATTAATCGTGCACACAATTTAGTAATTCGTTCTCTCTCATTTCAATAAATCGTGTGAACAATTTACTAATTTGTTCCCTTATTTCACTAAATCGTGCACACGATTCACTAATTCCTTCTCTTGGTTTACTAAATCATGCACACGATTGACTAATTCGTTCCCTCGTTTTAATAAATTGTGCGCACAGTTTACTAATTCATCCCCTCTTTTTAATTAATCGTGCGCATAATTTACTAATTCATTCTCTCATTTCAGTAAATCGTGCACACAATTTACTAATTCATTCCCTCATTTTAATTAATCGTGTGCACAATTTACTAATTCATTCCCTAATTTCACAAAATTATGCACACTAATTCCTTCTCTTGGTTTACTAAATCGTGTGCACGATTGACTAATTCGTTCCCTCGTTTTAATAAAATGTGCGCACAATTTACTAATTCATTCCCTCATTTGAATTAATCATGCACACAATTTACTAATTCGTTCTCTCATTTGAATTAATCGTGCGCACAATTTACTAATTTGTTCCCTAATTTCACAAAATTATGCACACTAATTCCTTCTCTTGGTTTACTAAATCGTGTGCACGATTGACTAATTCGATCCCTCGTTTTAATAAATTGTGCGCACAATTTACTAATTCATCCCCTCTTTTTAATTAATCATGTGCATAATTTACTAATTTATTCTCTCATTTCAATAAATCGTGCACACAATTTACTAATTAATTCCCTCATTTTAATTAATCGTGTGCACAATTTACTAATTTGTTCCCTAATTTCACAAAATTATGCACACTAATTCCTTCTCTTGGTTTACTAAATCGTGTGCACGATTGACTAATTTGTTGCCTCGTTTTAAGAAATTGTGCACACAATTTACTAATTCATTCCCTCATTTTAAGTAAACTGTGTGCTCATTATAATAATTCGTTCTCTCATTTTACTAAATCGTGCAAGCGATTTACTAATTCGTATTATTATTAATAACTAAAAATTGAAGGTAAACAGAAATATTTTTAAAAACTAATTAAACTGCAAAGCACATAAAATTAGTAAAACTAGAAAAAAAGAAAAATATTTTAAATACTATAATATTATATAAATAATAATAAATCTGCACTACTTTAGCTTACTCTTTGGTTTTGGGTGTATTTTTATTCTGTGTATCAATTCTGTCATCAGTTACTTACCCTCATGTCATTCAAAACATTCAAACCTGAAACGTCTTGTCACAACTACCAAAACGTATTATTTAGCTTTAAAAGACTTCAAAATATATTGCATGTCATATAGACCACTTTTATTATACCTTCAGTTTTTTTCTACTTTGAAGCTTGACAGCTCCACTAACCATTCACTGTCATTGTATGGAAAAGAGCAACCTGAGGGTGAGTAAATTCAACAGAGGAATAGTGTCAGAGAAACTGACACATACTGTAGATGGTTTTCTCAAGATCCGTGTACTTTAAAAAAAGGTTCGACTACGGCATCAAGTCTTCTTGAAACCTTTTAAGAGTGCTATCTAAATGCGTATGCTGTACGTGTCTCAGAATCACTCTAGAACAAAATATCCCAGGCCTTTACAGGTGAGCTATTGGATGGCATCATCCTCTGAAGCTCTCCCAGAGGTGATACAGCTGGACTAAGTTGGATCCGACCTTTTCCCCGAATCAAACTTTCATTTAATCCTCCCTGCCTTCTCGTTTCAATCCCTTCCACCCCACTTTCGTCGTCCTCTGGCAAAATGACTAGTCGAGATTCTCTCGCACGTCCCTCTCCTAACACTTGGCCACTCCGCTCTGCCGCTGCTATGGCAACGCGTGCTCCCCGTGCGAGTCAGAGCCGGGTCGCTCTCAGCCAGGGAAATCAGACTAATAAATAGCTTTATGCTAATGTCCAGGGCAGCAGGAGAGTGTAGCTGCCAATCCTAATACACTTATTAAATTTCGATCAGATGCTGGGACAAAGAGGGCATCTCTGCCGGCCTCTGCCCGTACTGACGCCATCACCCCCACTTGAAGACTTTCTGCTTTGCTCTTCTCTCTTGAATTGTTGGTTGTGGATCTAGACGCTTTGAGCAGAATAGATTCTGTTCTGAATCAGGTACTCAAGCTCCCTTTGCCCTGTACCTGATTTGCACTCCAGCATCCTGGGTAATGTGCGCTATTGTCTCTCTCTCTCTCTCTCTCTCTCTCTCTCTCTCTTTTTCTCTCCAGCCCTGTCAGAATTTTCGGCACTGTGAGGATGCTGCAAAGCTAAAGGTTTTTCCCACAATCCTTTACGCTGAGGATCTTACAGGTTCTCTGCAGTATCACAGACACTGAATACTAATCATGTGTTCTGCCAACACTTGTATCTTCCTCAGGTGTACACACCCTTTCTTTAAACAATCAACTACAGGCCATAATAGTAAAACTATGAAATGTTTAATTACTGATTAAATACATTTCGTCATGAAAGCCTGTTTCTGCCATTGAATAAAAAAAACAATTGTGACTTTCTCCTAAGTTTCTCAGAGTTTATATCTTGCAATTGTGAGGAAAAAAACAAACTCAGAATTGATGTAAATTTGCAATTGTGAGGAAAAAAGTCACATTTACCTTTTTTATTTTTTATTCCATTGCAGAAACAAGCTTCCATATTTCAAAACCTAAAAACCTTCACATTTCCTAAAAAAAAAATAAAGCGAAGCTTGCATATGCAAACCTATGGACGCCGTTTCCACCACTGAATAAAAAAGGTAATTGAGACTTTTTTGATCACAATTGCAAGTTTTTATCTCACAATTCTGACTTCTTTTCTTGCAATTGTGGGTTTTTTCTTTTGCGTGAAATAAACTCACAATTGCGAATTATAAAGAAGGAATAGCGGAATATAAACTCACAATTGCGAGAAATTAAGTCAGAATTGTGAGATAAATACTCATAATTCTGACTTCTCGCAAATGCGTGTTTTGTATCTCGCAATTCAGACTTTTTTTCAGAACTGTGAGATATAAACTCACAATTGTATGTTATAATGTCAGAATTGCAAGATATAATTCGCAATTCTGAGAAAAAAGTCATAATTGTGAAATATGAAGTCACATTTCTGAAAAAAAGTCATTATTGTGAGATATAAACTCACAATTTGGAGAAACAAGTCCCAATTGTGTAATACAGACTCGCAAATCTGAGAAAAAAGTCACATTCGCGAGATATAAACGCACAATTCTAAGAAAAAAGTAACAACTGCGTGATTTAAACCTGCAATTCTGAGAAAAAAAAATAGCGAGATATAAATTCGCAATTCTGAGGAAAAAAGTCACAATTGCGAGATTTAAACCTGCAATTCTGAGAAAAAACAATTGTGAGATATAAATTCGCAATTCTGAGAAAAAGTCACAATTGCAAGATATAAACTCTCAATTCTGAGAACAAAAAGTCACAATTTTGAGATATAAACTCCTCTAAATTCTGAGAAATAAGTCAATTGTGCAATAATGACTCGCAAATCTGAGAAAAAAGGCACAATTGCAAGATAAAAACTGAGGAAAAAAAATTCACAGTTGCGAAATATAAACTTGCAATTTGGAGAAAAAAAGTCTGAATTGTACGTTTATATCTCGCAATTCTGAGTTTTTTCTCGCAATTGTGACTTCTCAGAATTGCAAGTTTATATCACGCAATACTGACTTTATAACTCGCAACTGTGAGTTCATATAACGCAATTCTAAAAAAAGTCTCCATTCTGAGAAAAAAAAGTCAGAAGTATGAGATAAAGTTGCAATTACCCTGTTTTATTTTTTATTCAGTGGTGGAAATGAGCTTCCATACAAACCACATGTCTACAATGACAGCCTTTCGTAAGTCTATATTGACTGTTTTTTAAATTAATTAATTATTAACCACAAATCAGCTGCAAACAAAGACAGTGGTGTCCTGCTATGTAACATGGCATCATTTCAAAAAGATTATTCATGCAGTTTTTATGACCTGATATTAATTGAGAGCCTACCTGGAAATTTTCACCTTTAAAAATTCATTTGTCTCACAGCAGGACTATTTAAGAGCAACTGCAAAAAACGAAACTGTGATTGAAAATAATGAAAAACGTCAAAGAAATGGTCACACCAACAAAAAACATAAATTTTTTTACACACATTTTATCATAACATAAAAAAAATGACTTGTTATTTTTCAATACACATTTCAGCCGTGATAAATCAAAACCTGTGTATTACATTTAATGATGTTCCAGTTACATGAGCAGACATGTGTAACAATATTTCATCATGTGCTATGATTTATGGCTGTGGGTGTTAAAAATTAACAGTATGTGTCACCATCAATGTACTATTGCAACAGCATCCTCTAAATTTAATTTCTCAAGCATGGACTCTGCTGTAGCTATGTGACACAGCTCGATCTGTAATTATTCAGCAGCACAGCGTGTGAAGATTAGTTTACTGTTGTTGTTTACGCTCGCTGTTTTCTCAGATCTGCAGCAGTCCTTAGAGTGATTATGAGTCAGATTATTAAAGCCGCATATGTTACAATGTATGGCACAGCACAGCTTTACACACATTATTAACAACACCGTGTGAGAGAGTGTGAGTGTGCATATTTGATAACAGAGGGGTTTTTGCTGGCACATCGCCCTAAAGCCCCCCTCCACACACACACACACACACACACACACACACACATTCTCTTGAGGAGTGCAATATATATATGTGTGTGTGTGGTGTGTGCAAGCACCCAAGCAGGACTGACACTGCTGCCCTCTAACGACTTAATTAGTGTTTAAGTGTGCAATACACATTGATTGGCTTGGAAGAGGTTCACTGCAGGCCTCGGCTCTCAATAGACAGAGAGAAAGATTCATCCATCCTGTCCGCTCTCTCTAATCAGTGGACTCTTAGCGATACAAGTTAATCAATCAATACCCACTGCAATCACATCCTGACAAAGACTAAAATAGCCTAATGGTGAAAAAAATACACAGTCATAAATCACAGTGCATGATGAACTATCATTACACATGTCTGCTGCTTATGCAATGTCCCCACAAATATTAGAAGAACTATGCTTTTTTTCCCTCAAAATATTTAGGCTAAAATTAATATAGATGTATGAGAAAGTACACAGACAGAATGACAGAATGACAGAATGTATGTGAAGGTCTTTATCATTTTTAAATCACAATTGTTAAACCAGAATGTGGAAAAAAGAAAAAAACAAACAAAAAAAAAACAACAACAGTATACTACTGGTCAAAAGTTTTTGAACAGTAAGATTTTTAATGTTTTTAAAGAAGTCTCCTCTGCTCACCAAGCTGATATTTGATTCAAAGTACAGCAAAAACAGTACAATTTTTTAAATATTTTACTATTTAAAATAACTGTTTTCTGTTTGAATATATTTATAAAATGTAATTTATTCCTGTGATTTCAAAGCTGAATTTTTAGTGTTAGTACTCCAGTCACATGATTCTTCAGAAATCATTTGAATATTCTGATTTGCTGCTCAAAAAAACCGTTTATTATTATTATTATTGTTGAAAACAGCTGTGTAGAATTTTTTTCATGTTTCTTTGATGAATAGAAAGTTCAGAAGAACAGCATTTATCTGAAATAGAAATCTTTTGTAACATTATAAATGTCTTTATCATCACTTTTGATCAATTTAAAGCACCCTTGCTAAATAAAAATACTGATTTCTATCATTTAAAAAAAATAAATAAATAAATAAATACTCCAAACTTTTGAATGGAACAGTGTATAATGTTACAAAGCTTTTTATTTATGATAAATTCTGATCTTTCTATTCGTCAAAGAATCCTGAAAAAAAAAGAAGTACTCAACTGTTTTAAATATTTAGAATAATAATAATAATAATAATAATAATAAATGTTTCTTAAACAGCAAATCAGCATATTAGAATGATTTCTGAAGGGTCATGTGACACTGAAGACTGGAGTAATAATGCTGAAAATTGAGCTATGATCACTAGAATAAATTACTTTTTAGATTTTTTTTTTTTTTTTTATAACAGAATAACAGTTTAAAATAACAGAAAGCAGTTATTTTAAATAATAAAAGAAAAATTCACAGCATTACTGCTTTTGCTGTATTTTGGATCAAATAAATGCAGGCTTGGTGAGCAAAAGAGATTTCTTTAAAAAAAACATTTAAAATCTTACTGTTCAAAAACTTTTGACTGGTAGTAGATACAATATATATATATTATATATATTATATTTTATTTATATATATATATATATATATATATAAAATATAATATAATGATCTATGCTTAAACACAATCACTTTCTGCATATTGACTGGTGATGTTTTCAAAACAGTTATGCACGCATACTAAAATCTATCAAAAAAAAACTTTAGACAAGTTATGAGATAAACATTCAATGCTTTCATCTAATCTTGCATGCCATTTACTCGTCACAGTAAAATTATTTCTACTAATCTTCCAAAAAGAACATCTAATTTGTTAAACCGCTTGTGCAAATCAGTGCGCCTGCATGAATATTCATGAAGATTCTGTCCACAGAGTCTGCAGTAGCGCAGACAATGGAAAAAGAAGTTTGCTTTTTATAAACTACCCCACTGGTAATGTGCATGCAAATGGATGCCATTTTCTATATGTCCGCCGTTTAGCTCTGTAAACAATAGTCTTATTATGCATAAATGCATGTGATTTTAATAGGCATAAATGTATGCAAATGTTAACGTGTGCGCCTTGCACATCTGTGTGTATACACACGAAGATCTCCATCATGGCTAGAGGAATCACCCTCATTTGCATATGAAAGCAAAGGGGCAGATGTGTAGGGTTGCAGACTGGACCGCTCGGCTGCAGGCAGCATGGGCTTCTGTCACTGACTGGTGTCAGACAGAGAGGAATAAATGAACTCGGCTCTATGTAACGATGAGAAGGAGGGTTTAGGGTCACGACCCCACTCCCTGACCCCTCCGTCATTGACACAGTGAACCCCACACTTTCATTGACTTCACGCCTACTTGAGTTTCCCCCAAAGGACCGTACAACAAGGAATGACACAGTGTTCAATTCGGCTCACAGCTGAATTACTCTGCCACAAATAAATTGATTCAATATACAGTGCTGTAATTGAAATATCTAATACATTTTGAGGGATTTTCATTCACGGCGATGTAATGGTATCAGCATATAGTGTGTAATGTAGAATGTAGAAATATTTATTTGCTACACTGCTAGGTTGATTGACAGGTTAATATTTAAAAAACAGGATAGGGCCGCTATCATCAATCATGCCTGAGTTGCATAATTTTGCACTTATACACACATAAGCATGCAAACACACAATTAAAACTAATTCTAGTACTTTCAGTCATTTATAATGGAAAGCATTAATTGAATTCAAATCATATTTAACTCAAGGCATGTAAATTAAACATGGGAGTGCTTAACTGTATGATTACCTACATCTATTTCTAAACATTGTCTGCAACACCCTTCGTAAAATCCTCAGACTGCTGAAGAAGTTGAGAAGGGTCATTTTGAAGTCATTTGCATATGCATGTGAACACCGTTGGGTTGCCAGGTCTTTGGAGAACCCGCCTTTCTTGCGCTAGTCACCTTCACACATGCAGATGGAGTCGGTAACTGATTTCCATGCACGTTTTGATATGTACATAACTCTGCATATCATCCGGAGCCACAGGGGCTATTAAAACCCTGGATTAGCTTGTCAGCGACAGGGAGGAGTTGTGGAGGATATGGAGTGAATAAGTTTGTGTCTGATTAAGCTTGAGGGAGCTCATCTGTCCGCCCAGGAGCAGAAATGACAGTCATTTGCTGCTACATGACACATCGCTCCTCACAATGTTATTCATAGCCTGACGTTTTGAAGGATTGATATAGGGGAGAGACATCGCTTGAAATAATGTGAGAGGGAGAGACAGATGGAGAGACATATAGATTAGGTGGAAAGAGAGAGAAGTGGTGTGTGATAGATACAATTATGTCCACAGAAAGACCATCAGATAGACAGAACAACAGATAGATAGGCAGATAGATAGGTGGATGGATAGATAGATAGATAGATAGACAGATAGATAGATAGATAGATAGATAGAACGACAGAACGATAGAATGAGAGAACAATAGATAGACAGACAGATAAACAGATAAAGACATAAAGAACGAACGAAAGACCGACAGACAGACAGACATACAGTAGGTAGACAGAGACAGGCAGAATAATAGAACGATAAACAGATAGAATGATAGGTAGAATAACAGAATGACAGAAAGAATGATAGACAGAATGATTGATAGAATGATAGAACGATAAAACGATAGATAGATCGATAGATAGAACGACAGAACGATAGAACGATAAACAGATAGAATGATAGGTAGAATAACAGAATGACAGAACGACAGATAGAACGACAGAATGATAGAACGATAGATAGAACGATAGAAAGATAGACAGATAGATAGACAGACAGACAGACAGACACAGGCAGAATGATAGAACGTTAAACAGATAGAATGATAGGTAGAATAACAGAATGACAGAAAGAATGATAGACAGAATGACAGATAGAATGATAGAACGATAGATAGATCGATAGATAGAACGACAGAACGATAAACAGATAGAATGATAGGTAGAATAACAGAATGACAGAACGACAGATAGAACGACAGAATGATAGAACGATAGATAGAACGATAGAAAGATAGACAGATGATAGATAGATAGATAGATAGATAGATCCAGAATGATAAAACGATAGATAGATAGATAGACAGACAGACAGACAGACAGACAGACAGACAGAATGATGGAGAAGATAATAGAACAGAGCGAAGCAGACAGACAGGAGCGAATGATAGAGCGATGACAGTAGAATGACTAGGTAAAATAACAGAATGACAGAAAAAATGATAGACAGAATGATAGATAGAATGATAGAACAGTAGAACGATAGATAGATCGATAGATAGAACGTCAGAACGAAAGATAGATAGATAGATAGATAGATAGACAGACAGACAGACAGACAGACAGACAGACACAGGCAGAATGATAGAACGATAAACAGATAGAATGATAGGTAGAATAACAGAATGACAGAAAGAATGATAGACAGAATGACAGATAGAATGATAGAACAGTAGAACGATAGATAGATCGATAGATAGAACGTCAGAACGATATATAGAATGATAAACAGATAGAATGATAGGTACAATAACAGAATGACAGAACGACAGAACGATAGAAAGATAGATGATAGATAGATCAGACATACAATAGGTAGACAGAGACAGGCAGAATGATAGAACGATAAACAGATAGAATGATAGGTAGAATAACAGAATGACAGAAAGAATGATAGACAGAATGGTAGAACGATAGAACGATAGATAGATCGATAGATAGAATGACAGAATGATAGAACGATAAACAGATAGAATGATAGGTAGAATAACAAAATGACAGAACGACAGAATGATAGAAAGATAGATAGATGATAGATAGATAGATAAAACCAGAATGATAAAATGATAGATAGATAGACAGAGAGACAGACAGACACAGGCAGAATGATAGAACGATAAACATGAACGATAGAATGATAGGTAGAATAACAGAATGACAGAAAGAATGATAGACAGAATGATAGATAGAATGGTAGAACGATAGATAGATCGATAGATAGAACGTCAGAACGATAGATAGAACGATAAACAGATAGAATGATAGGTAGAATAACAGAATGACAGAACGACAGATAGAACGACAGAACGATAGAAAGATAGATAGATAATAGATAGATCAGACATACAATAGGTAGAAAGAGACAGGCAGATTGATACAGATAGAATGATAGGTTGAATAACAGAATGACAGATGGAACGACAGATAGAACGATAGAACGATAGAACGATAGATAGATAGATAGATAGATAGATAGATGCAGAATGATAACACGATAGATAGACAGACAGACAGAAGCATAATGATAAAATGATAAAAAGACAGAATGATAGAACGACAGATAAATAGAATGAATGATAGAATGAACAAACAACCGACAGAGTCAGACAGACACAGTAGGTAGACAGAGACAGGCAGAATGACAGAAAGATAAACAGATAGAATGATAGGTAGAATAACAGAATGACAGATAGAACGATAGAAGCAGAATGATAAAACAATAAGAAGACAGAATGATAGAACGACAGATAAACAGACTGAACGATAGAATGAACAAACGGCCGACAAACAGACATACAGTACGTAGACAGGGACAGGCAGAATGACAGAGCGATAAACAGAAAGAATGATAGGTAGTATAACAGAATGACAGATAGAACGATAGAACTATAGATACAGTCTCTTTATCTGAAATTATCTTCTTCTCTGCTGATATAAAGCTTGACCAACTGAACTGTCTCAGGCTGCAGTGAAAAGGTCAGATTTAATGATGGGTGGTTGAGGAATTAACCTCTGTCACTTTAAAACTCTCAGTGTGTGTGTGTGTGTGTGTCTCAGCATATATGATTAGTGTGTTAATGACGGTAGAAGCCTTTGGAATGGGCACAGATGTGGGGCTGATTTGCATTCCAGGTTGTGTCATATTATGAATAAACATGGATGTGTGTCCATGCTGTTTGCATATCTGACAGCTAAGGAAGGAGGCGTTAAGATTTTATTAGCTGATAAACTGTAGTACAATGGATCTACAGTAAGTCACGGCGAAGAATTGCTAGAAGTAATAAAAAACATATTCTCTATGCTTTCCAATTGCATCTGATAAACCTGTGATTATATACGAAGCACTTGTGTGCTTTTACTGGCATCTGAGTTGAATGCAAAATTCAATACCTTACTGTTACATTGGTTTTTGAAGAAGTTGTATAAAGCAAAGGTTTATTCTGCAATTATTTTTATTGCATAAGACAGAAAAGCCAGATTTTTTTCTTAAAAATTTGTAGTTTTACTGTACAATATAATAACTATGGTACTTTGGTGGAATATACAATAAGGTTACCTTGATATATTTCTGAAGGATTTGCCTGAAAAGCATTTTTTCTTCTTTCATTCATTCACACAGCAGAATGCTGACAAATCTGGACATGAATGAAGATGAACAAGCACCAAAACGTGATAAATGTAGAAGGTTTGTTGCCCTAAAGATGCCTTATTTAAGCCCGCAGGGAGTAAAAGACCTGTGAGATGAGGGAGGGCTGAGCCCACTTGACCTCTCTGAGCACACAAACACATACATTAGCACAGCGGGATTAGAACACGGCCCCGTTACCCCCGACAACAACACAGCCAATTAGAGAACATGGGATCAGCCCCCTGCTGCGGTATGGATTAATAATGGACAAAAAAAAAAAAAATGGAAAAAAAAACAAAATACATACAGCTCTTCTGTGCCACATCATCGCTTATAAACAAAAGCTACATGACTTTATAAAATTGAGTGTGTTTAGTATACAAAATGATGTATATACTAAAGTACAGCGCAGTATGGAAGTGCTGACTCGAGACTGTCTGAATCAAACCTGCTAAATTATACTCCCTCAAATATACACTATGTTTTCAAACAAACTAATTGAGATTTATAAAGCAAAAAGACAGCCTGTCACTGCGTCTGACACACATTGAAACCGACTGGCCTCATTAAAATGTGTATATTAGACCCATTCATGCACAATAGGGCGCTGCGTTGACGTGAAAGCACAGGAATCCATTGGAAACCTCACAGCCACGGCCTCAGGTGCAATGCGCTTCCGCACATGGCAAAACTCATTTGCTGTCACTATTCATTGTTGGTTCATGAATTTATATTCATTGTCAGATTAGTCACTGAAATAAGCTGTCATGACAGGCTGGATTGTCACAGAAAATTTCATTTTCTTGCGTCGGGTCAATTACCATTCTGAAAAACAGAAAACGTTACACAAACCAAATCAAAGGGGTCTGGACTTTCATTCCAGCTATGCTGGGATGAAAAGAAATATGTGAAGGAGACTTATGCAATCAAAAACACCAAATATGAAATCGAAATGCCACAACAGAAAACATAATGGAGTTTCATCCTCATCCTTAGCAAAAAAAAAAGACAGAGACACACTGGTTAGCTATGCATTACTTTCACCATGGCAAACATTTTTTATTCCCTTATTTGTAGTCCAGTTTCATTTTTGGTGACGAAAGTAGCTAATATAAGTTACCACAGCTTTAATGTAGTGCCTATGGTATTTTTGTGTTGCCAAGTCCACGGTTTTCCCCGCAGAATTGAGCTACTTCAACACTGTTGCCGCAGGTTGTTTTTCATGTCCCAGTAACATAGCACTGAGCCCCTAGAAAGCAAATTTTACCAGGGGAACTCTGCAAAAATGTGTATTTTTACCGAGGGACTCCCTCCGCAACAGGACTGGGCTAGTTTTAGTAGCAATTTGGCCGGTTTTGTTGTGAAAACCTGGCAACCTTGACCATGGTAAACAGTTTTTTATTTCCTTATTTGTAGTCTAGTTTAATTTTTGAAGACAAAAGTAGCTAATATAAGTTACCACAGTTTCAATGTAGTGCCTATGGTATTTTTGTGTTGCCAAGTCTGCGGTTTTCCCTCAGAATTGGGCTATTTTAACACCGTTGCCGCGGGTTGTTTTTCATGTCCCGATAACATGAACTTGAGTGCCTTTACCAGGGGAACCCTGCAAAAACGTGTACTATTACCGTGGGACCCCCTCCGCGATGCGATTGGGCTAGTTTTAGTAGCAATTAGGCAATCTTGACCATGGTAAAGAGTTTTTTATTTTTTTAGTTACCACAGTTTCAATATATTGCCTATGGTATTTTGTGTTGCCAAGTCTGTGATTTTCCTGCAGAATTGGGCTATTTTAACACTTTAACTGTTGCTGCGGGTTGTTCTTCATGTCTGCGGTTTGAAGCGACCCCAAAAATGTGATATTGAGCCCCTAGAAAGCTAATTTTACCAGGGTAATCCTGCAAAAAATGTATATATTCTACCCCCCCGGAACATGACTTTTACTGGAGGTCCCCGTTCTCAACTCAATTGGGCTAGTTTTAGTTGCAGTTGTGCAGGTTTGTTGTGAAAACCTGGCAACCCTGACCATGGTAAACAGTTTTTAATTCCCTTATTTGCAGTCTAGTTTCATTTTTGGTGACAAAAGTAGCTAATATAAGTTTCCACAGTTTCAATGTATTGCCTATGGTATTTTTGTGTTGCCAAATCTGCGGTTCTCCCATGCAATTGAGCTACTTTAACACTGTTGCTGCGGGTTGTTTTTCATGTCCATGGTTTGAATCGACTCCAATAACGTGATATTTAGCCCCTGGAAAGCAAATTTTACTAGGGGAACCCTTGCCCCCCAGAATGTGATTTTTACCAGGGGACCCACTCCACAATGTGATTGGGCTAGTTTTAGTAGCAATTGGGTGGGTTTTGTTGTGAAAACCTGGCAACCTTGTCCACGGTAGACAGTTTTTTATTCCCTTATCAGTCGAGTTTTATTTTTTTGGTGACAAAAGTAGCTAATGCCACAGTTTCGATGTAGTGCTTAAGGTATTTTTGCAGAAATTACGGTTCCATTGGTAATTTTATATAAGGATTTGTATTAAAAATATCTTTATTTTTATTGCATGACAATACATAAAGAAGTTTTTTTTTTTTTCAGACATGTCTAAAAAATGAATGGACATGCACAGAGGAAGTCAAAAACCCATAAGAGGAGGGAAATGCAACAACAGCTAACGGAAATGAACTTTTTTGCACCATATTCATAAATCATACCAGACAGATGCACATACATTGGTCAGCTATGCATTACTACAAGAGTCCTATAGACTCTATCTATATGAATTCACCATTATTTCCTGGATTAGTTATCTGGCGCTATTGATTTTCCCCCGTCTTCGATTAGTTTAGAGGGTCGGGAGCCGGCTGAGTAATCATTTCATAGAAATCAGCACATCGTATTGGTGAATGCAGTGGACAAAATTACTGGTTATCAGCACGGATATTAAACACCCAGATAGAACAGCAGTATCAGGTTTAAAACTCTCACATCTCTTGATTTACTCATGTACACACACAAGTACCCAGAGACTGGCACATAAAAGCACTTCCTAAAGCTGTTAGATCAACTTCTATATTAATTTTACCCAATTTATAAACAACTCTAATCCAAAATTCATACTAAAAATGTAATACAGTGCGAAATGTATTTACACAATGACAGTATATTCAGAAAGGCTCAAAACACACACAGGGGAGGCCAAATATATACACAGCATGATGCAAAATTCAAATTCATATCTGTCAGCAGATGGAGAGGTGCTGCCCAGAGCTGGGCAGTGTGTGTTCGACTGTGTTTTGTGCTTTCAATCAGTGCAGTGTTGGCAGTGTTTGGGGAAAAGGACAGGGGGAGTATTGGTTTTGATCATGTAGCATCCAAACTCCTTCTCCCTGTTTCTCTCTGTCTCGCACACACACACACACACACACTAACTCACACAGACACACGCGCAAAGGGAGCAGAGGTCTCAGTGGTGCTACAGTCTCAGTATTATCATTGCTCACTAAATCAGATAACGCAAGCTGTGATAAGCTTCTTTTCAGAGGTACTTTTCAAAAGCAAATTTACCTCCTACATGACCATCTCTAGGAAGAAAAACTACTCTTTCTTTTCTTGTCTCTTGGTCAATCTCTCTTTCTCTCTCACTCTCTCTCCACAAAGCAGCTGTGAATGAAGCTGTACATTGAAATGGAGCAGGGAGTCTAGAGCACATTAAGTTAACATCAGGATATGAAGAGGAGCATAAGAGTCACACAGATAACATGGAAGAGAGAGGGACAAAAAAAGAGAGAGATGGGAGGATGAAGAATAGAAAGAAAATGAATAGAAAGAAAGAAAGAAAAAAGAAAGAAAGAAAGAAAGAAAGAAAGAAAGACAGACAGAGAAAGATGAATGATGGATGCATAGATGATGGATGAATGGATGGATGGATGGTTAGAAAGAAAAAGAAAGAAGGATGAATGATGGAAGGAAAGAGAAAGAAAGTTGAATGATAGATGGATGGATAAATGGATAGAAAAAGACAGATGAATAATGGAAGAAAGAAAGAAAGAAAGAAAGAAAGAAAGAAAGAAAGAAAGAAAGAAAGAAAAAAAGAAAGAAAGAAAGAAAAAAGAAACAAACAAAGTTGAATGATAGATGGATGGATGAATGGACAGAAAAAGACAGATGAATAATGGAAAAAAGAAAGAAAGAAAGAAAGAAAGAAAGAAAGAAAGAGAGAGAGAGAAAGAAAGAAAGAAAGAAAAAGAAAGAAAGAAACAGAGAAACAAACAAAATTGAATGATGGATGGATGAATGTGCAGAAAAAGACAGATGAATAATGGAAAGAAAGAAAGAAAGAAAGAAAGAAAGAAAGAAAGAAAGAAAAAGTTGAATGATGGATGGATGGATAGAAGAAAGAAAGAAAGAAAGAAAGAAAGAAAGAAAGAAAGAAAGAAAGAAAGAAAAAGAAATGAATGGATTAACAAAGAAGGATGAATAGAAAGAAAGAAAGAAAGAAAGAAAGAAAGAAAGAAAGAAAGAAAGAAAGAAAGAAAGAAAGAAAGAAAAAGATAGAAAGTTGAATGATGGATGGATGAATGGACAGAAAAAGACAGATGAATAATGGAAAGAAAGAAAGAAAGAAAGAAAGAAAGAAAGAAAGAAAGAAAGAAAGAAAGAAAAAGTTGAATGATGGATGGATGGACAGATAGAAAAAAAAAGAAAGAAAGAAAGAAAGAAAGAAAGAAAGAAAGAAAGAAAAAAAGAAATGGATGGATTAACAAAGAAGGATGAATAGAAAGAAAGAAAGAAAGAAAGAAAGAAAGAAAGAAAGAAAGAAAGAAAGAAAGAAAGAAAGAAAAAGAAAAAGATAGAAAGTTGAATGATGATGGATAGATGGATGGATGGACAGAATGAAAGAAAGAAAGAAAGAAAGAAAGAAAGAAAGAAAGAAAGAAAGAAAGAAAGAAAGAAAGAAAGAAAAAGAAAGAAAGAAAGAAGAAAAAGAAAAAAGAATGAAATGGATGGACTGGCAAAGAAGGATGAATAGAAAGAAAGAAAGAAAGAAAGAAAGAAAGAAAGAAAGAAAGAAAGAAAGAAAGAGGGATGGATGGAAAGAAGACAGATGAATTATGGAAGGAAAGAAAGAAAGAAAGAAAGAAAGAAAGAAAAATGGATGGATTAACAAAGAAGGATGAATATAAAGAAAGAAAGAAAGAAAGAAAGAAAGAAAGAAAGAAAGAAAGAAAGAAAGAAAGAAAGAAAAAGAAAAGAAGAAAGAAATGGATGGACTGACAAAGAAGGATGAATAGAAAGAAAGAAAGAAAGAGGGATGGATGGAAAGAAGACAGATGAATAATGGAAAGAAAGAAAGAAAGAAAGAAAGAAAGAAAGAAAGAAAGAAAGAAAGAAAGAAAAAGAAAGAAAAAGGGATGATAGATTGAAATATAAAAGATGGATGAATAGAAAGAACAGACAGATAGATAGAAAGAATAGAAAGAAAGAAAGATGGATTGAAGAAAGAAAAGGAAAGGAAAGGCAACTCAGATGTTCTTAACAAAAGACAGGCATGAGAATGAGAGCTGATGGAACAGCAGCATGTGAGATGACAGTAAGTGAAAGAGTCAGTCTGTCAGCTGAGCTTCAGCACAGAAACAGAGTTTGAAAGATTGAGAAAATAACCGTGAGTGTGACGAGTATGAATGGAGGCGTGTGTTTAGGAAGTATGTGCTATTGATCTCAACACTGCCACATGCATGAAAGCTCATTAAATGGGCATCAAGGTAAAAAACCTCCTCCTAATTACCTTAACACATACTCACTCACTCACTCAGCTCTCTGTCATTACCTCCACTGAGCAGAACTCCACAGCGGGAGATTCCCATTACACACACTGCTTAAAGACACTCACACACACTTGGTGACAATGGAAAAAATGCATCTACATCCAGATTCACCACATCATTCACCTATAGAAAGCTTCTATAGGGGATAAGTACATTTCAACAAGACTTTTCAAATCAGATCGCCCAGGCACTGCTGGCCAGAACAGTTTGAGGGATTCAATATTCTTCTCATTTAATATTCCGTGCAGATCTTCAGCTGGATCCATGCTCAATTGATTAGAAAATTAAGTTAAGCATCTCATCAATATTGAGCCACACTGAGGGTGTTTGGCTGATTGTGGTTCAGAAACTAAAGACCATGAAGGTTTAGACAAATTCATTTAATCGAATGAATCGTTTCAAGCCCAAATACTCATCTGATAACTTTCTGGTGTAATATGCTGTAGATCTATTGAAATCAAATTTGCTTCAAAAATGCTCAATAAATGTCTAGCAAGCACATTCATCCTAAAATAAGAGTTATGAGAAACAAAAATCACATGTATGAGATTATATCTAAGCAAAAAAACGACTTATTTAATACACATTAATAACCTGTACAACATAAAACAAACTTTTTTCAAATGATCTGAGAAACGTAAGTTTCTCAAATGCACAGTGATACATAATACAGCAATCTCATACTGATATATATATATATATATATATATATATATATATATATATATATATATATATATAATTACAAGTATTACAACAAGGTTCTATTTAACACAAACTAACAATATTCCTAGCAAAATTCCTAGCATTTTTTACATTTTTTAACTGAAAAAAGTTGTATTTTTAACATTGTTTAATGCTTGAATATATATTTAGATTTTACACACACACATATACTTACATAAATACATATAAATTTATATTTTTTTCAAGTCAAAATATTGTTTATTATTTCTGAATCGACCTAAATACATATATTTATACCACCAAAACTACTTTAAATCTGGTAGAAATATCTCTATAAAGTAACAACTGCAGGTTACCACTTTTTGCAGTATTTCACATGACAGTATCTTTTAATATAGCGTTAACCAAAACTCAAAACTGTCAAATATATAGCCTTATTATAAAGTGTTGCCATTATCATAACTCTTTTAGCTCTACAGTGAAACACTAAAGAAAAATATAGACCTTACCATTGAGACCAGTGAAGTTAGCCCAGTCCAGCAGAGACGAGTTGAACGACGGGATGGAGGAGATGTTGAAGAACAGGTCGGTTCCGTTGGTGGCATCGCGGATGGTATCGGTGAACAGATTCATCTGTAGAAGCGTCTTTATCAGGTATCGCAGCATCTCTGCTGTAGCTGCGGAGGGACGTGGCCCCTCTTCCTTTTTATGTGCTCTTCTGTCTCTCCTGTAATGTGTTTGACAGTCCTCTCGTTCTCAGAGTAAAGCTGAGAGTAGATGTTAGAGTTCCTCGCTCTACAAAGTCTTATTTCCTCAATTCAGTCCTATTGAAAACAATCAGATGTTGAGAATAAAAGTCCATTCAGGCAGAAGAAGAACTTTTCTCATTAGTTGTCAGCGCCGGGAGGGATGTCTCAATGAAGGGGGGCACCCCTCTTTCATCCTTCTGTTGTTCTTCTCTTGTGGAACGTGTTGGATTCGTCCTGGTCTTTTGTCCTTTGTTCTGGAGTCACATAACTTCACACACGTTTGTCCTTCTGCACAATAACACCTCGCTGGTGTGAAAGAATCTGGCTATCTGATGACCCTCCCGAATCGCTGCTCTTTTTCCCCACCCCTCCCACTATCCCTCACTCCGTCTCACTCTCTCCCTCCTCCCTCAGCCCTCCCTCCCCTCTTCCTATCCTCTGGCTTCCTGCGATGGTGTGATTGAGTCCCCAGGGGTCAGCGAAAGAAGGGAGAGCAGGTGCTGTTGGCAATAAATGTTTAATTATTGGATTAATAATCATCCCTGGAGGCATACATAAACAGGACGATACACCGTCCCGCCGGCGGATCCGTATACATGTGTGCGTATTCCCGCAGACGCAGGCGCAAACAAACAAACATGATACAGCAAAAACTCCAGCCGTCTGGCAATATGGCAAAAGCTGATGTGTCAATTACTGCTACATTGTCTTTTCACAACAAGCAGCCCACTGTGATCTCACACTGTGATGTGCTCCTATAGTAATAGACTTCTTCCACCAATTCCACTTTAGAGGAATCTCAGAGGGCTCGGCTGTGTGTTGGAAATCCTAAAAGAGGATATTTTTTCTGAAGTGTTGTTCTGGGTAACAGTTGGAATCAGCGGAGATGTTTTTATGTTCTGTTGCCAGTTTTATGAATCCAGTCTGTGGCAATTTCTTCAGTCGATTTGTAGTTACTGGCGCTTGTTCAGTATTCAGGAGCAGAGATTTGAACAAACCCCTAACAGCAAGTATTAAACTTGTTTCTGAAGCATACATCTTCACATGGATGATGCCTAAAATGGTGCAGCTTGTTTGGGAGAGATGTGCTATTCAGACTTGCAGTTTTCACCTAGGAGATGATAAAACGGTTGAAAAAAAAATGATAAAACGGTTGTGCAGTTTTATCGATAGAGGCTGTTTATAGGTGTCCATTACATACAGAACCAGCTTTTTAATTATTCTTTTAAATAAGCTTTTGGTCAATATGTTTAAAAATATACTATGTATGTTTTATTTCTATTATATTAATTATGACCAGAAGTAGCAATAGTAGTAGAAGTAGTAAAAACAATTTAAACTGTTTTCCCACCAAACAAAGATGATTTCCTGTTATCTATTATACAACGCTTACCTACAAACATGTTATTTTCTGTTATTTGTGAGACAACACTTCCCCGCCAAACACAAAACTTCCTGTTATTTATGCGACAATGCTTCCTTGCCAATCACAGAATTTTCCATTATTTATTAGAAAACGCTTCCCCGCCAAATGCGGAATTTTCCATTATTTGTGAGACAAAGTTTTTCTGACAAACATGGAATTTCCTGTTATTTGTGAGACAATGCTTCCCTGCCAAACACAGAATTTTCCGTTATCTATTAGAGGACTCTTCCCTACCAAACACAAAATTTTCCGTTATTTGGGAGACACCAATTTCCCGCCAAACATGGAATTTTCCATTATTTGTGAGACCACGTTTCCCCACCAAACACAAAATTTCCTGTTTATTATTAGACGCTTCCCCGCCAAACATGGAATTTTTCATTATTTGTATGACAATCCTTTCCCGCCAATTTTCTATTATATGTGAGACAGTGTTTCACCACCAAACATGGAATTTTCCATTATTTGTGAGACAACGCTTCCCCACAAAACACAGAATTTTCCTTTGTTTACAAGACAACGCTTTCCTGCAAAACACAGAATTTTCCTTTGTTTACCGAATTTTCTGTTTTCTGAATTTTCCGTTATTTGTGAGACAATGCTTCCCTGCCAAACACAGAATTTTCCGTTATCTATTAGAGGACACTTCCCTACCAAACACAAAATTTTCCGTTATTTGGGAGACACCAATTTCCCGCCAAACATGGAATTTTCCATTATTTGTGAGCCCACGCTTCCCCACCAAACACAAAATTTCCAGTTTATTATTAGACGCTTCCCTGCCAAACATGGAATTTTTCATTATTTGTATGACAATCCTTTCCCACCAATTTTCCATTACTTGTGAGACCACGCTTCCCCACCAAACACAAAATTTCCTGTTTATTATTAGATGCTTCCCCACCAAACATGGAATTTTCCATTATTTGTGAGACCACGCTTACCCCCCACACACGAAATTTCCTGTTTATTATTAGACAACGCTTCCCCGCCAAACATGGAATTTTTCATTATTTGTGAGACAATGCTTTCCCGCCAATTTTCCATTATTTGTGAAACAGTGTTTCACCGCCAAACATGGAATTTTCCGTTATTTGTGAGACAACGCTTTCCCGCAAAACACAGAATTTTCCTTTGTTTACCGAATTTTCTGTTTTCTGAATTTTCCGTTATTTGTGAGACAATGCTTCCCTGCCAAACACAGAATTTTCCGTTATCTATTAGAGGACACGTCCCTACCAAACACAAAATTTTCCGTTATTTGGGGGACACCACTTTCCCGCCAAACATGGAATTTTCCATTATTTGTGAGACCACGCTTCCCCGCCAAACACGAAATTTCCTGTTTATTCTTAGACAACGCTTCCCCGCCAAACATGGAATTTTTCATTATTTGTGAGACAATGCTTTCTCGCCAATTTTCCATTATTTGTGAGACAGTGTTTCACCGCTAAACATGGAATTTTCCGTTATTTGCGAGACAACGCTTCCCCACAAAACACAGAATTTTCCTTTGTTTACAAGACAACGCTTTCCCGCAAAACACAGAATTTTCTTTTTTTTTCCGAATTTTCTGTTTTCTGAATTTTCCGTTATTTGTGAGACAACGCTTTCCTGCCAAGCACGGATTTTCCCGTTATTTGTGAGACAACGCATCCCTGCCAAAAGCAGAATTTTCCACTATTTATAAGACAATGTTTCCCCACCAAACACGGAATTTTCCTTTATTTATTAGTTAATGCTTTCCCATCAAATACGGAATTTTTAAGAGACGTTTCCCCATAAAAACACATTATTAGATATTAAATAAAAAAGAATAAAATAAAAAAACAATATTGTATTTAAAACAACTGAAACTTTTTTTTTACATTAAATAAAAATATATATTTTTTCCAAACCAATTTAAATACATACATTTAAATATACTGAAAAATATATTATTATCGGTTTATCTCCAGAATAAGTCCCATAGAATTACATGGAAGATGGGATCCGAGTCAGATTTATGCACCATAAAGACTTGTGTAGACATTTGACTTGGGCCATAAGTGACCACAACACCCTAGAAAGAGCATAGCAACCACCCAGCAATGGACTAAAAAACACTCTGAACACCCTCACAGCCACCCTAACATTGTGGCAGTGACTAATGCACAAACAAGTACAACTTTTACAGTTAAAAATACGTACAGTTCGCATTTTCTGTGTTCTTGATCTTTAAAAACAACAGATGCCTCCTTTGTAAGCAACTGTCAGATTGAGAATCAAATGATGTTTCATCCACAAACTTAAAAAAAGGACATCATCTATTTCCTCCATCTGTTTTCTTGCACACATCACCATATGCACAGAACTGAACGGTGTCATCCTGTGAGAAAAAGCTTTTGTGCATGTCCACACAACACTCAGCAGGAGGGCGCTGGGATTGTTGCGTGTGCATGCATGTATGTATGTGAATGCGGTCTCGCTGGACTCATGTGCTATGGATACGCCGCTTGACAGGATCAGTGTGCTGCCCATTAGTGTGGCCCTTCCCCTGTTCGACGCGAGACAAAGGGACACGTCCACGGTACAAAGTTAGCGTGACGACCCCCATCGAGCACTTTCGGAGAGGAAGTTTTCAGCCCAGCCCCCGTTTCTGTCAGCGATGTTTTGTATTCATGGGGTAGTTGTGCCAAAGGCTTCAACACGGGGTGCCAATCTTCACAGAGTAAGGGGGATTTCATAGACTGCAAGACTTACAGTGGTAAGACTATTGCACAGTAAGGGTATGAGATGATAATACTATGGTATTTTGATATAGCCCATGGTGCTGAATGATTATTTTAATCATATACTATGCTATTTACACAGTTTTTTGAAAAATATTGACATTTATGCACTGAGCAGACACTTCCAAAGCAACAGAAGAAGAACAAAAGCAATTTGTCAAAGAGTAAACAATATTTGCCAGATGTATTAGAAAACTGGAACAGGAACAGGAAGCTAGAGAAGAGGAGGAATGCAGAAATAACATAACAGCATTACCATGGTAAATTCAACATGGAAGTTGCATTGCTGTCTATACAGGGTCAGAAAGTTCTCAGATTTCATCAAAAATATCTTAATTTGTGTTTCAAAGATGAACGAAAGTCTTACTGGTTTGGAACGACATGAGGGTGAGTAATTCAAAGTAAATGAAATGAAAATTTCCTGATAATTCACAAAGAAATTAAGGTTTTTGAGGAAAACATTACAGGATATTTTTCCATATAGTGGACTTCAATGGGGATCAATGGATTGAAGGTCCAGATTGCAGTTTCAAAGGGCTCTACACCATCCGAGCTGAGGAATAATGGCCTTATCTAGCAAAACGCACTGTCATTTTCTAAGAAAAGCACAACTTTTCTTTGGGCTTTTGTGGTTTTAATAGACAGGACAGTAGAGAGATGACAGGAAAGTACTGGGCAGAGAGAGGGGAGCGGGATCGGCAAAGGACCTCGAGATGGGAATCGAACTCGGGACGGCATATGTCGACGCACTAACCTCAAGGCTATCAGTGCCAAAAGCACAACTTTTTAACCACAAATGCTCATCTTGCACAAGCTCTGCAATGCACATCTTCACGCATTGCGTAATCATGATGGAAGTCATGCCTGGTTAGTTTTTTCCCTGTGTACTTTGGTTAAAAAAAAAAAAAAAAGGTAGGGTAGGGCAAAAAATCCCATCACATTTTCTCCTCTAGTTTTAAAATTGTCCGACATCGTTCTCTTACCTTTTTTTGTAAAGGGCATTTGACGTTCTTCGCACATTCACTTTGCAAACACTGGGTTGGTACTTCTGCCTACGTTACACATGCATGATTACGTAATCCGTGCGGTCGAGCTAGTGTGAGTTGATCATTTGTGGTTAAAAAGTATATAAATTTGTATTTTTCTTAGAAAATGACCAATCGTTTCGCTAGATAAGACCCTTATTCCTCGGCTGGGATCGTGTAGAGCCTTTTGATTAGTGACAGAATTCTAATTTTTGGGTGAACTGTCCCAGATCTCAGTAAATGTAATCTCAGATCTCAGTAAATGTAAAGATCCTACATGAGCAAAGCATCACTCTCATGTTAATGAACTTTGATCCATCCTGCATGTAGCCGTTCACTTACGCAGCACTTTCCTCTGAATGCACCACAAACAGCGTATCGGCTTGTCAATAGATGCAATATGCCCTGAATGTGGTTGCTATGGAAATGACTAGCTATCCATAACCTAATTCTCTTAGAAGCATGAAACCAATACAGTAGTCATTCTCTTGCAGTGTCAAACTTTAAAGCTCTGTGTGAAGTTAAAAGATAGCGCAGCTTGCATGATCACTGAATTTTCACTTTCATCCTTTTAACATGCTGCCAATGTGCACGGCCATTCAACAAACAAACAAACCCAACCCATAATACATGAAATCTTGTTTAATGAAATTTTAAAGATGAGGAACAGACACCTTTAATCATTTCAACACCAAACAGCGCTGAACAATTTATAAGGAACATAAAACATGAATAATAAAAAATCACCAGAAATGAAGTGCCTTTGGTTAGAGAGAGCATAATGATCTTGTTATGATCATATCTTCTCCTCAGAGGACCCCAGTACAGGGAGTTATTTCTCTCTCAAGGGTACTAATAGATTTTATAGTGCCACAAATTCACATTTTACAGAGGAAGCCCAATAAAAAGTGAACTGTTGCTACAATCCAACAAAAAAAAAATGACAGAATATCCTTTAAATGTTTCCGAACTCTCTGAAGACTCAAACTACAGAGCCAAAACTATGCACACACCTTATATAATAAGTATTTTAGCTATTGAAATTGAATACTGAACAAGGCTACCTGATCTCATGACGAAAAACATACCTGTGGGAACTTTTTCGCAAGATGCGAAATGCGTATCAATAAGAACATATCACTTCAGTTTTCAACAGAAATCAACACTAGAGGTGTAAAACAGCGAGCACTTAATCGTAATCGTTTTCATACACAGTTATGATAACAGCTCCACATGTTTTGCTTTCTGGACGTAACAAGCTTGCTCGGTAGCTCAACCGGCAACAAACTGGACTTATGATGTGGAATCCTTGGGTACGAATCCCGTGAAAAACATGACTAAAGATGAGAGATCAAAAAACAAGCTAAAATGGCATGCTTGCGATTTCGTTTTTACGTAATGTTCACTTTTTTCATACAATCAGGTAGGATTAGGTGGGTACAGAGGGTACATTATTTTAAAACATCACAGAGCATCGGAGTTATAGCATTTCAAGTCAGAACTGCGGATCAACATCACATAAAACGTACCATATGTACGTTCATCTGTTCCGGGGGAAAAAACGAACCCTCTTTTTGCGCCATTTCACATCAGATATGTCACAGAACGTACATGGCAATATGTTGTTCGCGTCTTGCGAAAAAGTTCCCACAGGTACGTTTTCATCATTAGATCAGGTTGGAACAAGTAGCTGCCATTGAGGAAAAAAATCCAGTCAACCTAAATTCACCCTACATATAGGTGGGTGCACATACTTCTGGCTATTTAGTGTATTTTATCTCAAAACTAAGTCCATACTTGGGAATTCAGAAGAAAATGGAGGCAAAACTCCTTTGGTTCTTCCTCAGAATATGTATTAATGAATGCAATATCCACCCTTACACAGGATTAGGACATCATTGCATTTAATACATCACTGCAGGCAGAAGAACTTTATTTAAAGCCATTTACCAGGCTGTTAGCAGCAGCACCTTGCTGTTTTAAAGATGGGAGGGTGATCAGTTTTCTGCTCTCTCTCCCAGGAATCCTATACAATCCTTTAAAAATGGCCCCTAACAGTCACATCACGACTAGAGAGCTCTGTGAGAGAAATCGATACCGCGCTCAAGACGGCAACAACGCTGTTTTCCCTTTACCTGCTCGACACCGTCGCAATCGAAGACTCATTACCACAGATTCTTCCACTCTCTCCACGCACTCCAAAGCAATCAGTCGGACTCAATTAAAAGACACGTGGACCGGCACCTCATTGATAAAACTTTACACCGCCGGAAGAGCAGAGAGCCATCGCAGGCTTTGTTTTCTCGAAATACTATTAGGCTTGTTCTTTGTGATGTCAGCTGCCAGAGATTTTCATTTGTGTTTTTGTGTCACCGATTGATCCCATTGAACTCTAAGGCTGCTTCTTTTCATTGTGTTTTGAATGTCTAAGACATTGGGCTGTCAATACAACTAACAATTTAAGTTAAAATAATTACTAGATATGCAGATTAAATAAAACCTAATCAAATTAAACCCAAAAATGATAATTCTGTCATGAAGTATTCACCCTCATGTCGTTCCAAACTTGTAAGACCATCTTTGGAACACAAATTAAGATATTTTTGATGAAATCTGAGAGCTTTCTGACCCTGCATGGACAGCAATGCAACTTCAACGGTCAAGGCCCAGAAAGGTAGTAAGGACATCGTTAAAATAGTCATTATTGCCATAAATTTTCATATTAATTGACAGCCCTAATAAAAACATACGTAGCAATTTTGAATGCAAAAATGTCAGTTACGGTATAGTTGGATCAACTACTTCAAGGCGGCAAACATTCGCATTACATTCAGCATATATTATATCTCTCTTCTAAACGGGAAGATACTAAATAATTCATGTGGCAAAACAGAAGGTTATACACATGATTTAAGAGCAGAATAATCAGTGGGCATGTTGACATGTGAGCTCGCACACACACGGCAAGCTGACACATGCCATCCCGTTCCTGGTGAAAGAAATAGAGATGTGTCTGGTGGGTCTGGGGTGTGGACGTGGGGGACATATTCTCTCAAAAGACCTCCAGCTAAGATAATAAAGATCACCGCCAGCGTGCCAAGCTGTGCCAGGACTGTCTGAAGCAGCTGTGCCCAGGTCTGGTATAGCTCTCTGCTGGGATGCTTATGTTACGGACCTGTCATGAGGTTTGGATGACGTGTTGGACCTGGTTTTGTATGAAGTGGGACCATCTGACAGATTGGTGATCTTGGGGAGTCCAGAATCCAGGTGCAGCCACCAGGTCCCACAGCTGGATGTAAAAGCTCCAGCAGGGTAAAAACCCTTTTTGTAATTGGGCGTCTTTTGGCTCTGGCACAAACAGGTTCTGACCTTTGGTGGCTAAGCATTTGGTCTTCCTCATCATTAGGCTGCTCTGTCCATATGCCAAGAGATATAATTGGGCCTTTCCTCCTCAGTCCAGCTTGAGCAGAACATTTATTGTCTCGAGAGGGAATGCTTCACCATGGAAAGGTTCTTCGCCAGTTCCTCTGCTTCTACAGACCCCAACTGTGTTGACAAGCACATATGTAATCTGCTTCATCATTCTGAGCTGCTTATGCACTGAATAAAAATATTTTTAGTTATGTAATTATCATTATCAAATGAAAGATAAATGTGTTAAGAAAAAAAAAATACAAAAATAAAGGGATAGTTCACCCAAAAATGAAAATTACCCCATTATTTACTCATCCTCAAGCCATTCTAGGTGTTCATGACTTTCTTCTTTCAGATGAATACAATCGGAGTTATATTTTAAAAATATCTTGGCTCGTCCAAGCTTTATAATGACAGTGAATGGTGGTCAAGATTTTGAAGCAAAATAAAGTGCATCCGTCCACCATACTCCAGGGGTTAATAAGGAAAAATACTGATATTTAAAACTTTATAAACAGTAATCTCTAGCTTTCGCTAACTGTCGTACATGCGTTCATGACAGAGTGCCATTCCAGCGTAAACGCCGGTAAGAATATGCTAGTCTTGCCAAAACTAAGTTTTGTTTACAGCAAAGGAAAACCAGTCTATTTTTGGCTTCATCGACATACGAGCGTCTACGTCCTGTGTCAAACGCTGGAATAACACTGTCTTGTGAAAGTGCATACGATAGTTAGCAGAAGCTAGAGATTATGATTTATATCATCAGTTACAGAAAAAGTAAAAGTATAATGCATTGATATTATAGTGAACATATTTAAAGGTGTGTCACACCAACGCAATTTTGTCAAAATATTGGTATACTTTCAACATAGCGATGAATCTGAGGGGGAAATTCTCGATTATGTGGATTCCTATTAAAATCACTAGATTTCACCTATGAAAATTTATTGAAGAATGTTAAATGTGACCTCACCTTAACATACAATTGTGCTCATAAATTGGCATACCCCTTGCAGAACATGCTAAATGTTAACAATTTTAACAAAATAATTTATTATGGTCCTGAATAAAATATTTAACATAACAGATGTTTATATATACCCCACAAGACAAAATAATAACTGAATTTATATAAATGACCGTGTTCAAAAGTTTACATACCCTTGAATCTTAACACTGTGTGTCGTTTCCTGGATGATCTACGACTGTTTTTATCTTTTGTAATAGTTGTTCATGAGTCCTTTGTTTGTCCTGAACAGTTCATCTGTGTGCTGTTCTTCAGAAAAATCCTCGAGCTCCTGCACATTATTTGGTTTTTTCAGCATCTTCTGAATATTTGAGCACTTTCCAAAAGTGACTACGGTTTTGAGATCCATCTTTTCACACTGAAAACAACTGAGGATCTCATACATACTTATACAATGTTTTCATCTTTTGTAATAGATAAGTATGAGTTGTCCTCAGTTGTCCACAGGGTGAAAAGATGGATCTCAAAATCATACATTCACTTTTGAAAAGGGTTCAAATATGCAGATGCTGCTGGAAAACCAATGAATGTGCAGGAGCTGGAGGATTTTTCTGAAGAACAGCAGGCAGATGAACTTCTCAGGTCAAACAAAGTACTCATGAACAACAATCACAAAACAGTTGAGGTTCATCCAGAAAATAACACACAGTATTAAGATTTTAAATAAATTCAGTTATTATTTTGTCTTGTGGAGTATATATATAAACATCTGTTATGTGAAATAACTTATTCAGGACAGTACTAAAAAAAAAAAAAATACAGTGCAATTTTTTATGATCCCCCTTATTTTATTAAAATTATTAACATTTTGCATTTTCTGCAAGGGGTATGTAAACTTTTGAGCACAACTGTATTTATGATTTTACCAATATGCTCTTCTCAAGTTAATTTTTTTTTTCTAGCAAGTTAACAAGTTTTGGACATTAAATGACTTAAATTATGTATTTTTGAGGTTGAAATACTGTGATTGAATGAGTGCTCATTTGTTACAGTAAGTTGTACGCTATCTCTTAAAAGGTTAGTTCACCCAAAAATGAAACTTCTGTTATTAATTATTCACCCTCATGTCGTTCCAAACCCGTAAGACCTTTTTTCGTCTTCAGAACACAAATTAAGATATTTTTGATGAAATCTGTGAGCTTTCTGACCCTGCATAGACAGCAATGCAACTGGCATGTTCAAGGCCCAGAAAGGTAGTAAGGACATTGTTAAAATAGTCCATGTGACATCAGCGGTTCAACCTTAATTTTATGAAGCTATATATTTTGTGCACAATTTCTTTTCTTCCATTTCAGTCAGATGCACCCATCCCTTTAACATCGCTCCTAATGTTCATTCTTTCTATTTTTCCCTTTTTCGTAGTAGAATAATAGAGATGATGAGTTCGCATTTAAGAGTCCCAAAGTGGCAGTTTATTGAGATAAACTTGACATAACATGAAAGCAAAGACCTTATTTTATCAAAAACAACATGAACAGTCAAAAAATATATATTAATATATATTAATAATTTTTTATGATCCCCCTTATTTTATTAAAATGATTAACATTTTGTATTTTCTGCAAGGGGTATGTAAACTTTTGAGCACAACTGTATTTTTGATTTTACCAATATGCTCTTCTCAAGTTAATTTTTTTTTTCTAGCAAGTTAACAAGTTTTGGACATTAAATGACTTAAATTATGTATTTTTGAGGTTGAAATACTGTGATTGAATGAGTGCTCATTTGTTACAGTAAGTTGTACGCTATCTCTTAAAAGGTTAGTTCACCCAAAAATGAAACTTCTGTTATTAATTATTCACCCTCATGTCGTTCCAAACCCGTAAGACCTTTTTTCGTCTTCAGAACACAAATTAAGATATTTTTGATGAAATCTGTGAGCTTTCTGACCCTGCATAGACAGCAATGCAACTGGCATGTTCAAGGCCCAGAAAGGTAGTAAGGACATTGTTAAAATAGTCCATGTGACATCAGCGGTTCAACCTTAATTTTATGAAGCTATATATTTTGTGCACAATTTCTTTTCTTCCATTTCAGTCAGATGCACCCATCCCTTTAACATCGCTCCTAATGTTCATTCTTTCTATTTTTCCCTTTTTCGTAGTAGAATAATAGAGATGATGAGTTCGCATTTAAGAGTCCCAAAGTGGCAGTTTATTGAGATAAACTTGACATAACATGAAAGCAAAGACCTTATTTTATCAAAAACAACATGAACAGTCAAAAAATATATATTAATATATATTAATAATTTTTTATGATCCCCCTTATTTTATTAAAATGATTAACATTTTGTATTTTCTGCAAGGGGTATGTAAACTTATGAGCACAACTGTATTTATGATTTTACCAATATGCTCTTCTCAAGTTATTATTTTTTTTTTTTCTAGCAAACTAACACGTTTTGGATATTAAATGGCTTAAATGACACACACACACACACACACACACACACATATATATATATATAGCTTATATAGCTTATAAATTGCGTTTCTTGACAAACGGTATCACAGTACAGTTTCCCCTCACAAGAGTAGGTCACATAACCTGATTTCCTCTTTTGTGGACATTAAGTCACGGAGGCAGGTCGGGGTGACAGAAGCAATATGTTGGGGTACCAAGGGACTATTCGCCGCTAGGTGGCCTGGGGAACACTGAGGGCAAAGGTGCATAGAGCTCAAACAAACCCTGTGCCTCAGTCAACAGACTTAACTCTCCATAAACGCTAAGCAAACTCAGCATAATCGCACAACAATGGCACAATTAGCCGTAACCCCATGGATATTAGCTTGGAAAACACGCCCCTGTGATTCATGCCTTTCAGACATTTGCATTATCATCCATTTTTTTGCGCCTCAGCCCCTCGTTTTATTTTAATTCCCCCCTTTTTCTAAAAAGCTAATTTGTGAAAATGCTAAATACTCATTTAAATATGCATAGAGCAGCGCCCGTGTCTAAAATGAGGTGCTAATTTAAAAAACCTACAGACCATGTCTGGCTCATGTCTGCGTCTGAAGCTTAGAGCTTAAATCAGCAAATAACTAGGCTCTGAATTGAGCAGAGCATTCTGCTTTAGCATTCACAATTCTGAAAGACCTTACAGGTACTTAGCAAAGCCCCTCGCTCTCCTACAATCAGCGGATCTCAGTTCGAGCAGAGGAGAGTTCATCTCAATCAAGGCTGGCGCGACAGAAGAGGGCTCTGTATTGACTGTTGAGGAAAGATGAACTATTTGTTTTCGCTTCAAAGCGAAAGGGAAAAGGAGTCCTGTGATTGGCTTTGCTTCTGGAAAAATGCCTTTCGGAGGCTTGCTGAGAAGGACAGACCTCTGCAGGTGAATTAACCTTGTGGAAAATCAATGCTAGTCTGATCAAGTCTCCCGGAGAAGAATTTCGACTTATTCGTGAGGCAATTTGCCGATGGAACGACTGTTGTCATTGAGCAATTCCTTACAAAGCACTTCCACACATGTGAGAGATTCCATCTCGTTTGTTATGTTTGTAAGTCTGTGGTGATGATCAATCGCATTCGGAGAACTGAAAAGTCAGCATTAAATGAGATCTGTTTTAAAAGGGAGTGAAATGCTTGCCCATCAATCTCATTGAAATAAAAGGGTGTTTGTTCAACTGCAGGCACTTTTTGAAAATAAACTCTGTTAAAACATGTCCTTCACACTTTCACTGGTTTAATTTGTCTACATACAATGTCAAAACAGTGAAAACACAATCCATTTTTTTCTGAAAGTCATGAACATGAATCTCTGACTCTATTGTTTCTTGGAAACTTTGCAGAGATTGAGATGCCACTATAACATGAGAGACATAATATGTCAAATTTTATTATTGGTTTGCTTGTTTGTTGTAATCAGTGCAATGTAAAAATTATAATTATTTTATTTTTTAAAAGTTATGAAGGTAAGTAAGTAAATAAATAAATACTGGTTCATTAAAACACACACACACAGAAATAACTGGTGGTTCACAGAGGTGGAGGGACATAATATGTCAAATATTATTATAATAAAAATTATTTTACTTTGTTGGTTTGTTTGTCTGTTGTAATAAGTGCAACGTAAAAATTACATTTTTTTTTTTTAAAGATATGAAGGTAAGTAAGTAAATAAATAAAGAAATACTGATTCCAAAAAAAAAAAAAGGTGGAGAAGCCATTATAAAATGAGGGACATAATATGTTAAATTTTATTATTACAAAATAGATATTTATTTTATTTCATTTTTTTATTTATTTGTTTGTTTGTTGCAATCAGTGCAATGTAAATATTATAATTATTGTACTTTTTTAATAATTGATATTTGAATGAAAGTTTTTTATAGTAAAAAGCCTGGGAAATTAAATCCGATTATTAAAAGCAGTTGAAAAGTAAGATATAAATGTAAGTAAATGAATAAATTCTTAAGTTAAAAAATATATATATATACATATATACATATATATTATGTATTCATTTGTTTTAGTTTTTTTTATTATTATTATCATTATTATTACCTTTTTAAAAAACGATTTTTGAATGAAAGATTTTTATTTTACAAAGTGGGTCAGAAATGAAATCTGTTTATTAAAGGAAGTTGAAAAGTAACTAAAATTAAATGGAAAAGATATGAAAGTAAATATGCAAGTAATTAAGTAAGTAAGTAAATAAATAAATACTGGGTCGCAGAGGTGGAGATGCCACTATAACATAAGGGACATAATACGTCAAATTTTATTATATAAAAAAATAGATATTTTTATTTTATTTATGTGTTTATAATCAGTTCAACTTAAAAATTATAATTATTTTACTTTTTAATAATTGATATTTGAATAAAAGATTTTTATAGTGAAAAGTCTGGGTCAGAAATTACATCTTATTATTAAAGGCGTTGAAAAATGATGAAAATAAAATGATATGAAGAAAAGTAAGTAAGTAAGTCAATAAGTAAGTAAATAAATAAATACATACATACTGGTTCAACAAAAAAATGGTGGTTTGCAGAGGTGCAAATGCCGCTATAACATGAAAAGGCGTTTGAAAAGTAAATAAAAAATAAAACGGAAATGATATGAAGGTAAACAAAGAAAATGGAACAGAACCTTAAAGTGCCCAAAGTTGAAAAATCACGAACTTCATGAACTTTACAAATGCATATGCAAACCCGCATACAAATTCCACTACGTATACAAAGACCAATTCCAAATGCCGAGAGTATATGAAACCTTGACAGCATTAGATCCATAGCCCCATTGTTGAGGAACCCGCCTGTCTATTGTTCGCCCTACACAGAGACATCAAACCGCCCATCGGGTCTGTTAGAAAAACAGTGTATGCACAATGTAATATGAACACCATGCATCACCAGTCAGCTCTGGCCAGGGGCCCGTCCCCAACAGCTGGGTCCCCTCCGCAGGGCTGGCGGGAGGGGTAGAGTAACAGGTAGCATCCCCAGGTGCTGAAGCTTCAGCGGGGTCGCTAACCCATCGTGCAGAGCGCTAGCAAAGCTGCGCTTAATTAGCCGAGAGGGAGCCCCCGTTGGCCCGTAATGGGCCAGTTTGTGAAGCTCGAATGGGGTACGCTGAGAAAAAGATGAAGAGATAGGAGGAGGGGGGGCTCTCCTAAACCCTTCTCTGCATTATGGATTTGCCCATCTGGCCAAGTGAAGAAAGTCCCATCGCCGGACGAGTTAAACAAAGACTGAGGTAGAGGGGGGCGTTTCCGAGATCACACGCTAAATTACGGTGGCCGTCACTCAACTATTGTGTATCTGATGGGCTGGCTATTCACAGCTGGGCTGGCCAAATTGTTCTTTTATACTCTTTTATAACCCTTTATTGAAGCCAGAGGGGTGAGTGAATGATTAACGGACGGGACAATGAGGTTTGCTCGTCTTCAGCCTCTCCGACTCAATTTAATTCGCTTATTTTTTTCCATTCCCTCCTTCCCAGATGCAAATGCAAAAGGGCTCGCTTGGTTAACTGTGTCCACGGTGATCACATGCTGGAAAATTAAAAGTTGCTCTGCAGACAATGAAAAGCCTTCCAGTGATTTCGGTAAACTGTTTGTGCTCTTCAGGCTTTTGCCCATATTTCTTTGCTTTTAGTTTAATTTAGTTCCACACATCAAAGAAACAACTAAATAAATACCAGCGCCTGCTGTACACCATTTATATTTGGTCAAACAACCTTTAAATAAATAAAAGAAAAGAAAGAATAAAAGTTATTTTCCTTTTATATGTTTTCATATTTTAAAAACTAAGCAGATGTGGTTTTAAAAATACCTGTAAATGACAAACATTGACCAAACAAAGCACATTTTGTACATCCTGTCTAGCCTGGTCTCCCTCTTTTTGTTTCATCCCTCTCTCTGATGTCCATTTTGCTACCCCTCTTAGTCTCCTGAGGGTACAAGCTGCTTAACAAACCTCTCGAATGAGGCTTATCCTCCTCAAGCCCACCTACCCCTCTGGACCCCAGGCTGCTGAAGTTTGGGGGCAATTACAGGGGAAGCAAGAGGCTCTTTTATTAGTTAAACAAATGAAGGGACCGGCTGGTAGGACTCCATCACCCGCTGGCATCCTCCAGGTAAAGTCTGAGACCTGCCATGGCTCTTCCCTCAGATCTCTCACACTGAAGCTATTAGGAAACAGCGCCGAGGCCGAGGCTAACGACTTTCAGAGGAAATGACAGGGTTATAATGATATTTCTTACAGATCTGAGGAACTGTTTTATTGAAGACTGTTTTACTGCAAGAGGACAGGAAAAAATCTAGGGTAAAATTTGGTTCGGAGGTCAAGCGCCAAAGGAAGACAAAAATGATTTCAAAAGCAATTTACAGGTCAATGACATATGAGAGTGTCAAGTACACCTTAGATTCAGTTTCATATGGTTTAAAACCTTTTATACTATTTTCAACTAAATTTCAGTTGCTGTACCCATCAGGTAAAAATGAGTGTAACCATTTTTAATGTATGCAAGTATACACAGTATTCTTTTTAGTGTATTTTTCAACAACGTAGTGCATTTGCCTACCTGATCTCATGACGAAAACGTACCTTTGTGAACTTTTTCGCAAGACGCAAAATACGTACCAATAAGAACACATCACTGCCGTTTCCAACAGAAATGAACACTAGAGGTTGTAAAACGGCGAGCACTTGTATTCATTTTCGTACACAGTTATGATTACAGTTCCATATATTTTGCTTCAAGACGTAACAAGCCTGCTCAGTAGCTCAGCCGAGACGGAATTGGACTTAGGATGCGGAATCTTTGGGTACGAATCCTGTGAAAAACATGACTCATGATGAAAGAGCTGGAAGATGGGAGAACAAAAAGCTAAATCGGCATGCTTGTGATTGCGTTTTTACGTCACATTCACTTTTGTTCATACTATTAAGTAGGTTTACGTGTAGTGCAGATGGTACGTTATTTTAAAATGTCACGGAGCTTTAGAGTTATAACGTCACTCAATGGACATTTCAAGTCAGAACTGCAGTGACACGTACAAAACCAACGTCACATAAAACATAACAGATGAACACTCTTTTAGCGCGACTCAGTGGACATTTCACATCGAATATGTCATGAAATGTAAATGGTGGTACGTATTTTGCGTCTTGCGAAAAAGTTTCCACACGTTTTCATCATGAGATCAGGTTGGTATTTGTCAACAACACGGGAGTACTGCAAGGGTCTGTACTTGGCACACTGTCGTTTACAATGTAAATAAAAGACGTATCAAATTGCTGTCTGGGTATCAACTAATTCAGTGATGCAATGAAATTCCAATGATATTGTTCCTCTGTGTCATTATAGTTTTTTAATGTGTTTTTGTTTAATGCATTAACAGACAGGACGAAAAATTAGCTTTTAGGCCTGTTCACATCAAGGATGTTTGCTATAATTATAACTGTATTAGTATCTACCTCAACAAGCCATAACATACTGCTTATTTTGAGCTCATGCTGCAGATTTGATGGAGTCTGGCTGACTGTCAATGTTTTCATTGCTGATCAGCTGAAAAAAAAAATTATTAAAAAAAGGTCATCGGTCAGCACCGATAGCCATGTGGGCAGCACACTGACATAAAACGTGGTTGGACTACTGCTGTCCCAAGATCAAATCCCAGCTCCAGGACCTTTCCTGATCCCGCCCCCCTCTTTCTCTTCCACTTCGCTTCCTGTCAGCTCTACACTGTCCTATCATAAAAAAGGCAAAAATCGCCAGAAGACTGCTTCACTGCAAGGGAACAGGAAAAATCTAGGATAAAATTTGGTTCAGGGGTAAAGACAAAAATGATTTCAAAACCAATTTACAGGTCAATAACATATAAGAGTGTCTTTGATAAAATTCTGTGCCAAATACACCTTAGATTCAGTTTCATATGGTTTAAAGCCTTTTATACTATTTCCAACAAAATTTCAATTGTTGTAACCATTAGGTAAAAATTTATGTAACCATCTTAAATACATGCGAATATACACAGTATTGTTTTTAGTGTATTTTTCAACAACAGAGTGTATTCACCAACAACACGGGTGTACCGCAAGGGTCTGTACTTGGCCCACTCTCGTTGATTCTGGTTGACTGTCAGTGTTTTTATTGTTTATCAGCTGAAAAAAAGCTAAAAAAAAAAGGGTCATTGGTCGTCGCCAATAGCCATGTGGGCCACGCACTGAAATACAGCGTCGTTGCGCTACTGGTGTCCCAAGTTCGAATCCCAGCTCGAGGACCTTTCCTGATCCCGCCCCCTCTTTTTCTCCCACTTCGCTTCCTGTCAGCTCTACACTGTCCTATCACAAAAAAGGCAAAAATTGCCAGAGGACTGCTTCACAGCAAGGCAACATGAAAAATCTAGTGTAAAATTTGTTTCAGAGGTAAAGCACCAAAGGCAGACAAAAATGATTTCAAAACTAATTTACAGGTCAGTGACATATGTCTTTGATAAAATTCTGTGCTAAATACACCTTAGATTCAGTTTCATATGGTTTAAAGCCTTTTATACTATTTTGAACAAAATATTAATTTTGTAACCATTAGGTAAATATTAATGCAACCATCTTAAATACATGTGAGTATACACAGTATTGTTTTTCAACAACAGAGTGTATTCGCCAACAACACGGGAGTACCGCAAGGGTCTGTACTTGGCCCACGCTTGTTGATTCTGGTTGACTGTCAATGTTTTTATTGTTCATCAACTGAAAAAAAAGCTCAAAAAAAAACAAAAAAAAAAGTCACCAGTCCTCGCCGATAGCCTTGTGGGCCGCGCACCGACATACAACGTCGTTGCACTACTGGCGTCCCAAGTTCGAATCCCAGCTTGAGGACCTTTCCTGATCCCACCCCCTCTTTCTCTCCCACTTTGCTTCCTGTCAGCTCTACGCTGTCTTATCACAAAAGGCTAAAATCGCCAGAAGACTGCTTGACTGCAAGGAAACAGGAAAAATCTAGGGTGAAATGTGGTTCAGAGGTAAAGCACCAGACAAAGGCAGACAAAAATGATTTCAAAACTAATTTACAGGTCAATGACATATAAGAGTGTCTTTGATAAAATTCTGTGCCAAATACACCTTAGATTCAGTTTCATATGGTTTAAAGCCTTTAATATTTTTAACTAAATTTAAATATACAGACATACAGCGTCATTGCACTCAGACGTCCCGAGTTCGAATCTCAGCTTAAGGACCTTATAGCGGTTGTGTGTATTTCACCATTCACAAATTTTGTAAGATTATTAAAACTTTATTGTTTTATTTATCATCCTTGGAAGTTTACACTTCTCTATTGTAATATTTAATTTGATAAATAGCATCACATGCCAAAAACATTATGCCTGATGTCATCTTTTCACAACACACAAAGACTGACAAACTGATTACAGAATAAGAGCACAACCAGGGTGAGTGCTGCATCCCAGAGGACCTTGCTGCCCTCCAAACACAAAGCTTATTCCCAAACCCACTCTCACACAAGGAAGAGAGCCTTGTAATTAGGTTCACATCTTTTCATTCACATAATCATCACACCCTTGTCACAATTTGACGCACAATCAACTTTCTGAAGAGGCCTGAAGTGCACAGACCCGACCTATGTGCTCCCGCATACACAAACAAGCTTATGTTTGCCAAACACAATTAAAAGTTTCCTTGAAACACATATTCTATTTGCTCCCTCCTCCGGTGTTATCTTTCGGTTTTTCCGGGGGAACGGTAAAGCCGCACTCGCTGGCCATTTTCAAACACTTGGAAAAAGCTACATTGCATTTCAGTCACGACGCTCTGTGTATTTCCTTTGTCCTCTATTTGTATCAATTTGCTCCTGTCTAACAATAACAAAAGCTGTGCCGGAATACCAAATGTGGAGAGGGCTCTACCTTATCCAACTCATTACTGCAATTCTTTTTTCTAATAAGAGGCTTTATTAAGGCCTTGCCCTTCATTTGCACTCCTTGCAATTCATATAAAAATATATCCCTCCATTCTACAGTCAGATCTCCAAGAGGACAAAACAAATTCAGCTTGTCCTTGGAGCACAGCATGAATTAGTGCTTCAAAAACAGCAACTACAACTCTCCATCTCTCACTGGAAATTTAGTTAGTTAAACTTACAACAGTACTCAAAAAACGTCATGTAATTTGTATGTATGAGCATGTCCACTCTGGAGATGAATGATAGGTGTTCGTATAAGGCGTGAGGCCTTTAATTACCTGCTTGTTCTCATGGGACGCATTACTGAGGGGAATCCATGTGGTCTTTATTAGTGCATTTTAATATTTGGGGGGTTGATATGGCACCGTTTCCCTTACCAGGGGCACATTTGTCCTGCTTTAGGGGGCTTGTGGGGTATCGGTTGAATATGCATGGGCTGGTATAGTCCGGTCCCCAAGAGCATCAACCAATGACAGAGTGATGGACGAGGATGCCTGGCATCATCCAGAGGGGGGATCAGAGAACAAAGAGCAGCTCAGACCCCCAGACTTTAACACAGCTAATGAAGGGGCCATGCTAATGAGGGACATGCCAACACTGGGGAAAAGAGTTCCAGAAGCAAGAGATGGAATTCTGTGACCCTTTCGGGAGGATGACATTCCAGGAGAATACCTGGAGATGAATACATAATTCAGTTTGTTAAGTACTCGGATGACAACTTGGTGGGTTTTGACATGATTGTAAAAAGTACTAGAGGTCAGGAGTGAAGATTGAAAGTTATGCAGTATACATGAATGCTTCACATACTATTGTAAGTGGTGATGTGTGATGAGTCTCTTGGATATTAATCAGCTGATTGTGAATTCAAAACGACAATCAGGTATTGTTGATGTAAGATGCCTAGACTCTTTTGTTTCTCTCACTCTCATTCTCATTTGGACTCCACCCATTATACACATACACACACACACACACTCAATAGGCAAATATCCAGACAAATAATGCAAACTCTGGAGCAGGGGGTTGAAATTGGGGTCCAGGAACCCACAAAGGACCAACAAAGCAATGCTAGAGGTTCAAAAAAAAAAAAAAGAAAAAGAAAAATATAGTTGCTTTTTGTTTGTTTGTTTTTTACAAACAAAAGTATTTTTAGGGCTGTCAAAGTTTATGTGCACTTTAAATACACTACTGTTCAAAAGTTTGGGGTCAGTATTTATTTATTTATTTAATTTTTTTTTTTTTTTTAATTAATACTTTTATTCAGCAAGGATACATTAAATTACGTTGGCGGTTTAGTGCCACGTTAAAAAAAAAAAAAAAAAAACACTTAAAATTATGAGATTAAAGTCGTAATATTGTGAGAATAATGTCGAAATTATGAGAATAAAATTAAAATATTACGAGAATAAAGTCAAAATACTACAAGAATAAAGTAGAAATGTTTAGAGAATTTAAATCGTAGAAATTAAAGTTATAATATTTTGAGAGTACAGCCTATATTGTGCATGCAAAGGCCCAGATTGAGAGCACCGGGAGAAGTTGCCAGGCTGCATCATCTTGAGGAAGAGTAAATTTTAAGGACTTCCGGAAACAGCTTAACATAAAGAATATGAAATTTATTAAAAGACTGAACAGGATGAACTTTTTATTCAGCTTACACACCCAATGGACATTCCTTTGGGGGACGTAACTGCTACGAATTAATTTTATTCTCAAAACATTTCGACTTTATTCTTGAAATATTTCGACTTTATTCTCCAATTTTTTCAACTTTATTCTCTTAATATTTTCTCTTTATTCTCATAATTTCAGATTTATTCTCGAAATATTTCGACTTCATTCTCATAGTATTTTGACTTTATTCTCTTAATTTTTTGACTTTATTCTTGTAAATTCGACTTTATCCTCAAAATGCTATGACTTTATTCTCAGAATCTTAGATTTTTTTTTTTAACGTGGCACTAAAACACTGTTGTATTAAATTGACCAGACAATAAAGTAAATTTTAAAAGATTTTCATTAAAAAAAAAAAAATCACGGTTTGCACAAAAAAATTAAAGAGTTAGTTCATCCAAAAATAAAAATTCTGTCATTAATTACTCACCCACATGTCATTCCGTGACCTTCATAAGACCTTCGTTCTTATTTAGAACACGCATTAATAAAGTTGTTATTTTTGTTTCCTTTGCGCAAAAAAACTATAAAATTAAGGTTGAACCACTGATGTCACATGGACTATTTTATCAATGTCCTTACTATTTTTTTGGGCCTTGAAAGTGTTAGTTGCGTTGCTGTCTATGCAGAGTCAGAAAGCTCTCAGATTTCATCAAAAATATCTTAATTTGTTCCAAAGATGAACAGAGGTCTTATGGGTTTGGAATGACATGTCTTCTAACACAATATAAATGGCCTTTTATATGCAAAAATATATCACTGCTTTCATATTTTAGGCTGGAGGTCTCTCAAAAATGTTTGGAAGTCATTGAAAACAGTTGAAGAACACAGACATGAATAGAAGTTATGTCATTCCAATTAATGGTGAAGTGTGGTGGAAGTGCTGGAAAATCTTTTTGGGCAAAATTATTGTTGCAGTTCCACCTGGTGCCACTACTCAGTTTCTCAGTTCAAAATCCAAAGCTAAACAAAAGGCTTAATAATACAATCCCTTGATATTATTTCAAGATATGGCTGCTTTGCTTGCTAAATTATTCCTAACCAAACAAACATTGACTTTTCTAATCAACAAAAGCACCATCATATCCGATGAATGAAATTAGATCCTTTTGAAATAGGGCAGGATTAGACTGAGAATGAGACCACAATGCCACACAAGTGCTCCCTGACCTTTTTTTGCAAATGTGAGCAAGCCCTCCAAAGCAGGTCGGCATGCCACTTTACGCAATAGCAGCCGATGGCATGACTACAGATACAACTGTTGTGAAAATAACAACAGAACATAGTTTTAAGAAATAAAGACCTTAAAGGGATAGTTAACCCAAAAATGAAAATACTGTCATTAATTACTCACCCTAATGTCGTTCCAAACTTGTAAACCTTCGTTCATCTTTGGAACATAAATTAAGATATTTTTAATGAAATCTTAGAGTCTTCTGACCCTGCATATACAGCAACGTAACTGACACGTTCAAGGCCCAGAAAGGTAGTAAGGACATCATTAAAATAGTCCATGTGACATCAGTGGTTCAACCTTAATTTTACAAGGCTACAAAAATACTTTTTTCATCAAAAATATCTTAAGTTATGAAACTAATTAGTGTGAAACAAATTATTTCAATGCATTATTTGTTTTTCACTTGCCAAACGTCACCGTCCTTTTACAAGCTGCACCAATCGAGCCTTTATTAATTTAGTTAGCCAAAACGGAGTTAGCCAGTGCAGAGATTCATGCATAGTTCAAAAGTAATAGCAGCACATGACTTATAAAATGGGAAATAAAAGCATAACAAAGAAACGTTAGGTTAAAATCTAATGTTTACAGTAAATGTTTATAGTCTGAAGGGTCATTAGTGCGTGCCATTAATCAAAGGCAGGGGGAAAGGAAGAGCCCCGGTGGGCCCCGCTGCATCCCCTCTGTTTCCAGCCCCTTTTAATTAGACTCACAGCAGGGCCACCGTACCCACACACGTGCCTCGCTGTCTCACTCTCTCCGTCACTCTATCATCCGCTCATCCCCTCCACCCAGAATATGAGTTAGTGTCTGCAAGCCCCAGTGGGGCCAGGACATAATCATAGTCATGTGCTCAAAAGACCATTTCCCTGCCACGGTCTGTCAGTAACCAATATTAAATAAGAAAAAGCGCGACAAAACATCTGAATTTCATCTAACGATTAAATAAAGAGGATTATATGAGGATTTAAATGATTGTACAGGACTCAAAATGCATCCTCTACAGTATATTTGGTGAAAAACACAGCTATGAGAAACTTATAGAATACCTGTCCGTTTTGGGATAACAGGATGCCTATTACTAAAGGGGAGGATAGAAAGTGTTGCTGGCCATCTGCCCAGTCCCCTGCGCGCTGACATTTGGCTGCAGACCTTTAACCCTGCTGGAAAATGTCATGCCACAGAGTTTTCACCCCAGGACAACGACCCTTCAACCCCCGAAGCAGAATGACACCCACAATACAATGTGATTCATTAATTATGGTTTTCAAGAAAACAATGGGCCATGTTTTGACATCTTAAGAATCAAGTATTTCAACTTGACTGTGCAAAACCTCAACTGAGCTCATTTTCACCTATTACATGGCAACTTTTGATCATGTCTGGCTTAGATTTTTATTATGAGAAAAACTATTCCAGGACTCCCACACACGACTTCCCCAAAGTCTCTAAAGAAAATCTCAAATGACTATCTTGAACTGTGCTCACATTTGACAACACATCAAAGACTGTAATCAAAAGTCAAATATGAACAATTTCAATATGAACAAATGTAATATCGGGCATTTATCAGTTATCGGCGTAGTAAATATAGTGCTGGTAATTTGATTTAGGACTAATTTGAGGAAAAATGTTCAAGTTAAATGTAAGCATTTTTCATCAAATCATTCCTAAATCTAATTATCAATACTATCTACTTTGATAACCAATATTACATGGTTATCCTATTCAAAAAAGAAAAATGCACACTAAAATAAATCATTTTAAATTAAGCAGTTGAATTTGGCCATTGCAGCGTTAAAAATTCACAGTATGAAAAATGTATATTCATTTATTTTAATACATGTTAAATGTCACATTCAGCAGTGTTATTAAATTAGTGTTTTAAATATTAATTTTAAGTCAGCTTTAAATGATAGTACAGGTATCTCTAAAAACAGGAGATAGTAACAGATCCAATATCGGCCTTCATATAAACAAACAAACAAACAAAAAAAGGTCTCAACTGATAACTGAAACAATTTACAGCTCCATGCTCTTACTGAATGCCAAAAATTGTATTATTTGTTGAAACTGTATAATTTAATTTCTCCTGAGGAATTTGAGACACATTTGAGACAGAGCTGTAAGTGAGTTACAGTTGCAATCAAAATTATTCAACCCCCGTGACCTGCAAGACATTTTGCTGCAGAGAACAAAATTTTGTAAAAACAGTTCGACAAAGGCATCAGTACACTATTGGAGAAAGTTTATTAATACACATTTGAGTAAATCTAAAAACGTAAGTTGATGAATAATTAAAAAAAATCTAATTGGCTCTAAACGTTCATGTTTAAAATTATAAATTATAATTTAAAAAAACCCGAAAAGTAAAATTTGGTGCAGAATCTTTTATTCTTTAAAAGACCAATAAACTTAAAAGCTTCTGTCAGCTCTCTACTGCAATCTTGGCTCGTTCCTCGCCTGAAAAAGATTTCAGATCACTGATCATCTTTGGTTTTCTCTTTGCCACTGCTTTCTTCAAATTCAACCAAATATTTTCAATGAGAATTAATTCTAGAGACTGAACAGGCCACTCAAGAACATTCTATGACTGATCCCTGAACTAAGCATAAGTAGATTTGGATGTTTACATTGGGATGATTGTCCTGCAGGAAAGTCCACTGATCATTAGCTTCCGTCATTGCACCAAAAGCATCACAATTCTTGCCAAAATGCCCCGATACTTCAAAGAATCCATGATGTCCTTCATACAGTCATGATTATAACTTCCTGCTACAGTAAAATACCACCATAACAGGACTGACCCACCTCCATGTTTGATGTTGGAGATGGTGTTGTTCTGCTTATAAGCTTTGCCTTTTTTTGCACCACCCATAACCCTAATCCAGAGGTCCAAAAAGTTCCAGTTTGGTCACATCACTGCATAAAACATTCCTTCAGAACTCCACAGATCTATCCAAATTAATTTTAGCATGTTCAAGTTGGCCTTTTTGTTCTTCTTGGTCAAGAGCGGTATTCGGCAAAATTTATTGTCCTCAACATGAAGGCCATACTTGTCTAGTGTTCTTCTTATACATGGCATTGACATGTTTTTCCTCCTTTTGTCGGGTCACCTTACAAGTCTTTGGCTGTACATTGCAGGTTTTTCCTCAGTCGCTCTGATCAAACATTTTATGATATTGTGCTTCTTTTGTTCAACACCCTCAAAGGTTTTCTGTTATAACACACTTCAAACAAAGGAATAAGGCTGCCAGCTGTGTCTCTACAAACTTTTAGTGTCTTGGAAATCTTAATGTAGCCTTAGACTTTCTAACATAATAAAAATATTTCTTCTTTTTAGCTTTTGTGAGAGCTCTGTTGACTTCACCATATTTGCTACTCAACTTCAGCACATGCATGGGCTAAATGAATGTATGTATAACAGCCCAAGCTAATTCTGATTTTTAATATAGTTTCTAAAGGCTTAATTGTGTTTTAAGACAATTTTGTTCCCTACCATAAAATTAAGTGACTTAAAACGGCAATGTTGAATAGGGGTTTAATAATTATGACATAGCTGTGTCATTAAACAAAATCCTATAATTATATATTGACATGATCGCTTTTAATATGGCAATAAACTGTTGTAGATGCAATTATTATAAACTCCTGGATCGTCAGAAAAGCTTGTATTTGTAAAGTACTGCAGTCTCTGGGGGGTTGAATAATTTTGATTGCAACTGTATGTTTCTCGTTAGAACTTTAAAGGGATAGTTCATCCAAAAATGAAAATTCTGTCATTAATTATTTACCCTCATGTCATTCCAAACCTGTAAGACCTTCACCTTCATCTTCAGAACACAAATTTAGATATTTTTGATGAAATCCGAAAGCATTCTGACCCTACATAGACAGCAACGCAACTGAGAAGAAATCATTGAATAAAGTCATTATTTTTTTTTTTTTATTTATAGTTATTTATAGTTTTCTTTGCGCACAAAAAGTATTCTCGTAGCTTCATAAAATTGATGTTGAACCACAGATGTCACATGGACTATAATCAATGTCCTTATTAGCTTCTGGGCCTTAAACGTGTCAGCATTTCATCAAAAATATCTAATTTGTGTTCCAAAGATGAATGAAGGTCTTATGGGTTTGAAACGACATGAGGGTGAGTAATTAATAACAGAATTTTCATTTTTGGGTGAACTATCACTTTAAGTCATCTGAGCTTTGAAAGACCAACCTATGAACATTAGCTACATAGGTTAACTTTGGCCCTGAATCACTGACATTACAAAGCCCCCACTGAATGTCTGTACTCTCGGAACATAAACATGAATCAAGCCTAGTAATAAAATAATCCTAACTGCTCCAACTGCAGGCAGCAATAGACACAAACCGAACACCCTCAGCAGGGAGAGATAAGACACACATTCCCCACGTATCCTCTTGAGCTTCTATTGTGGTTATCAATCAAGAGCGCACAAAGTCAGGGGACAGCAAGTGAGCCAATTTCCACATGCAGAGCGCTCTCATTATGAGGCAGCTGAAAGGTGTCGACTGAATGAATCACCGTGCGGAGATTTAGAGGGCCGATGTCTGACACGGCATGCTGTGATGGATTTCATACGCCTCAATCACACACTACGGGCTCGGTGGAAAATTCAGAGGTCAAAATTCTTATTGAAACAGCAACGATACTTGTGCTTGTGCATTTGGATTTCATGCAAACTTGACATACTGTTTGTCAAGCACATGTGAAAGTGAACTTGATCAGTCTTAAAAAGAGGCTGAACCCATACACAAGAATAAGCAAAAACAGAACTCAACTGAGATTTTCAATAAGCAGTGCCGTTCTGTTATCTATACAAATGTGTGATATAATACAAATTAGTATATAATATTTATGGCTCAGTGTGCATTGTTATTGTCCAGTATTGATTAAATGATCTCAAAGTGGCCAAATATCAATGATTAATCGGCCCGGTTTATTGCCACGAACAAGTAAATGAAGTTATAGCCAAATAAACCACAATCTGCTCGCATGCCTTGTCAAATCTGCCATGTGTTCTGCAAACCCCCTGCCATAATGAGCAGTGACCGAGGCATGTGAGATATCAGTGGTCAGTGCAGCTGCTGAGGGTAATGGTGTATTGAACGACGGACAGTGCTGGGGTCAGGGGCCGGACCCGGCGGATCCATCCGAAGGATGCAGCTGCCCCACACCTGGGCCACAAAGGACCAGAGAACTGGCCATCCGCGGCCCTCCTCCTGCCCACGCCACCATCAGTCCAGTTCATTACTCACAACTACATCAATACAAACCAGAGTAGACTACTCAATCAACTCATTTATCAAACTCATCACTATCTTGATGCCTTTATTGAGTCTCCCTTCACAGTTATTCCTTCTGACTGAAAGTTATCAGCACTGATTGTGCATCAAAGAGAGATGTGGTGAAATAATTAATGTGGAAAAAAAAAAAATAGATATGCTTCACTAAGTGCTCATTTGGGCTTCAAAACCTCCAAAACAAATTTAAAAATGTTTTCGTTTGCTTTAGGGTCCTTAATTTGCTTTTATGAGACTACTTGGGCATGAAAAGCTGCCTTGTAAATCCTCCAGCTTTTGAAGTGCTGGTCATAGAAAAATCAATGGAAATGAAGTGATTTTCACCCAATCTTATTTTATTTGCAAATGAAGAGGTCCACCGAGGTGAGGGGATAACGGGATAATGAGGGCAACAGCAGTCATCCCTGACCCTTCACACAACACTTTAACACCACAAAGCCATCTCTAAAGAAAATCTGTTTAAAGTGCAGTTGAAAGTTGATTTTGTTTGCCTGCTTTTATGTTCTGCTTGTGATTCCAGCTCAAACACACAAGAACATAGACGTGTTTACAACGGCACTACCACAGTGGTTCTCAACCGTTTTAACTCAGAGGCTCTCAGTTGTCCAACACAATATTTGAATCCTGCAGCCTTTTTGGAAGTTTGCTGAGGCCCCCTAATGGGTTTGAGAACCACTACAAAAAGTACATTTCTATTTCATGAAGAAAATGAGTGCTTAAGCATGAAAAGCCCAATGTAAAGCCATGCTAGGATGATCTGAGTGGTTTCATAAGACCACTAGGTGGTTGTTATAGAGTGTTTTCACGACGCATCAATCAATCAGCCATATTGGCAGCACTTAACATAAACAATGCTACTGAACCGAACGAAACTCGCATATTTTGCTGATTACTGCTGCTGAAAATGGTCAATTTTTGTTATGTTTTGGGCTGTACTAATCAGTCAGACTGGGAAAAACATGTGGAGTACTATAGACTGCCAAAAGTTATAACAAATCAAAGAGAACCATGCAAAATACTGAGGGACAAAAGGCGTTTGTGGTTGGCCGAACTCAACCAGGATTTCCAGGGCAAGAATCTTGACAACATTCGTGTTTGTTCTTATCATTTCTGGTCAGGCAGGTGAAATATTAGGCTAATATCTTAATTAATACAGCTCATACGTATCTTTACCACTGATTGACTTTAGTTTGTCAAAATATTGTGCCCTTTCCTGTTTACTAAATCCTTCTCTATATGATTTAGCAGCTTGCACACGTTTTTTCCGTGGTTTAAACCGTGCAATACTTGCTGTTGTTTACATCCGAGTATCGGAAATATGACAGCACATCTGGGTAACTGACCAAATTGTGGCATAAGTGTAAACCCTCTATTGTGTTCTTAGGGCTGTGCAATATATATCATCTATGGCAATATCGTAATTGTTGTTTAAACGATATGCGTTTTGATATTATCAATTATATTGCAAAAAGCAAACAAAAACACACCCAGAGAGTGCAGGCATACATTACATGATGTAGGTTAGAGTTCATGCTTTCACTGCGTGATTTAGTCTATTAAATTCATTTAGAATTCCCTTTAAAATTCAAGATTAGGGTGCAAATATCCCCTATGACTTTTATATGTCTTTTATATTTATATCATCTGATACTGTTAATATTACACAACAAGAGACGTTTTTCTTTGAATACCAGGACTGTTGCAAATGTGATTTGATGAACAGCTTGATAAACTGAAGTTAATATGGAGTGACTTATGTTTTAGACACAACAGTTGTTTTGCTGTATTTTGACAACAAAAACAGTTCCAAACAAAGCCACAGAAGTGCTTTGCATCTCTGAGAAACACACAAAGGTGTTTGAACCGTTTGAACGAATTGGTTGAATGAATGACTCACTCGCGCAGTGATTTATCACAACCTACTGGCGACTTTAGGTTTATATTTTAATCATATTTTCCCCTTTTCCCCCCAAATCATTTCAAATATCAGTATTCCATTTTTTGTTAACATCAAAACAATAAAATCATTTGTAACTGTAGGTTAACTGCATTCATGTCAAGCATTAAACAGTCTGTGTAAATGCATTTAAATGTCACTTTAGATGCAGATTCTGTGCCACCTCTGCATTGCAAACACAGATTTTGTTGATACTTTTTTCATTTGATTGGTAACACCCCTATAGCGTCTTACTATTTGAATTTATTGATTAAATTTAAGAATTTGAGACGATGCATACATTTAATTAGTTTAGAAAAATGGCCCTTTAAAGATAAAAAATACCCATAAAAGGTAAAAAAAAAAAAAAAAAAGTTTAAAATTTTTCCAATAAGTTAAAACATTTAAGGTTAATTTCTGTAACTCCTGCAAACTAACCACCGGACAGAATAAGAAGAATATCAAAAGCTTTGGGAGTCAGCTGTCCACGGCAGTCCTAAACCTATATAGTAACTCTAGTAACAGCACAAAAACACACTCAGGAAAACATCATCTAATTATCGTTATCGACAAAATTCCAGAAAATATTGAGATTGATCTTTTTGTTATTATCGCACACCCCTAGCTCTGAGTAGTTGTTAGGTGATTGCTTAATAGCCCAAAAAGGCTTGGTTCCCTCCTTTTAAGTCAGTCGGCTTTTTGGCAAATTTTTATCAGTTGCCAGGTTGAAATCAGCAAGTCTAAATAAATAGGAATGTACAATCCCCTCAACATGCCACAAAATTTTTAGCATTTTATAAGCATTTTGCATGTTATGCATACACAGTACAGGATTAGTTAAGCACCAAAGGTTAATACTTGGTTTTCAAAAAAAAAAAATGTACTTTTGAAATCTACAGACTTATATGCAAATAACGCTGTCCACCGTAAAGGTGCGGTCTAATTTATCTTCATGTGATGAAATTTTGCTGGTGAAATCCAGTCTTTCAATGGGAACCTGCACAGAGGGGAGTTTCACAAAAGGCCAAATATTCCCCTCACAGATTTCATTAGTGTTCAAGTTGGTCCCAAAATTGAACAATGGCACTGTGGTGAAATTTTACAGATGAAATCCAGTCATTTCAATAAGAATCTATGCAAATTGAAGTTTCAAGTAAAGGCAAACATTCCCCACACAAATTTCACTCGTGTTCAAGTTGGTCATGCAAATTCGTCACACTGACCAACAAAATTTCAAACATATTTGTATAGAATAAAAAGGTTCTGCTTTGCAAAACAAGGATGTAGGTATTTTCTACTCTAACAATGAATCAAGTGACACGGAAAAAAAACACAAAGCACTTTGATATTTATCTAAAATAAAAAATACTCCATAATCCACTAAACACTGAACAGTAGCAAGTTGAATCTCAGATGATCTGATTACATATGTTTACCAACATGATATCATGCTCATACTCGACTCAGAAACGTTTATATCTGTCCCTGACCCAGCTTATTACAAGATTCCTTCTGTAAACAGCAACTCCCTCGACACGCACGAGACGGCCAACACCAATACAATCTTGCTGAGCCTTGAACTTGGATGCCGTTGATGCCAGCATCACGGCGCCGTTCCTATTCACCGTCACCCAGGCGTGACATGGCTTTGGCCCTGACCATGGTCTGTTATTGCACTTGAACATCAGAGCCTGCCGTCATCACAGCCTCGCTCATTAGCCTTGGCTGTGTCCGTTGCGCTCTAATGAGACAAGTCTTTAATGTAAAGTTGCTCTCCGGTGAGGGCCTGCTGATGAGGGAGCACGTGTGTTTTGGAGCCGCCGCTGAATTACCTTGGCGTCTGACCGAGGGGAGACACCTGGGCCTCGCCGCCGGAGGGGGGTTAGCCGCGGCTACGGCGCTCCCAAGGGGCCAGGTCCCATCTGCGAGAGGTGCTGAGGTAAATTCTCATCGGGACGGCGGGTGGCTGCGTAAGAGACCTCGTCTTTATCTGTCTGATGGCCATGAGAGGCTTTTGTTTGAAGACATGCAGGAGAATTTGAGATGACGGAATAACATAATGAACTAAAGGATGCTGCCCATATGAATCTCTTTGGCATGTGGTGTCATTTTAATTTGTCTGTTTAAGTATTCATTTGGCACGGAGAAGATGTCGGAATGGTTTTCCACTCAAGGTAGCGAATGATCACCTATTTACATAAATCACAAGGTTTGTAAACACTGTATATCAAGTGGAAAATTTATAATGTATAACTATAATTCTTTTAATGCTAAAATGATCTGATGTGGACAGACAACAAAAAAGGTAAAAAAAAGAAAAAAAAAAGGTAAAACAGCGATATAGGACGATTTTGAAGTTGAGGGAGAACATGAGGTAAGAGTTTTTCGACATTACCTAACTGTCATGAACCAAAAAAAAAAAAAAAACAGTTCAGGCAGAGTAAGACAAGACGAGCGTTTGACATTAAAAAGTATATAAACTGTATTATTTTTATGAAAATAACCGATCGTTTTGCTAGGTAAGACCCTTCTTCCTTGGCTGGGACTGAAGAAAGAAAGACATGAACATCTTGAATGTCAAAGGGGTGAGTACATTATATGTGAATCTTTGTTCTGGAAGTGGACTTCTCCTTTAAAGGGGTCATCGGATGCAAAGTTCACTTTTACATGTTGTTTGAACATTAATGTGTGTTGGCAGTGTATGTACACATCTACCCTATACTGATAAAAATCCATGCAGTGGTTTTTAATTAATCTGTAAAAAATAATATCCCCTTTTTCAAATCGAGCCGTTCTCAGATGCCGGTGTGACGTCACACAAACAGAGGCCGCTCCCACGATAGTTGATTGACATGAGCGTTTTGCCGTGCCCATTCTTACAGGAACAATAAGGTGGATAAATCATTCTTTTTAGTCAAATCTTTTCAATGAAATATTTGAACTGATCCACAAGCATTTTAGTTCAGCTTCAGTGTTTCCCAAAACCATAGTTCCAACAAACTTTTGTAAAGAGTGTCGCAAAGTTATGTGGTCACAATTACAGCTCTTAACTAATGTTAGAGTGTTTGACAGACGTACTTTGCAATTTTAATCCAGTGTGAATCTTCCAAGTCTGTGTTTTTCTCATACAACCTCTGTAAAAATCCCAGAGCAAATTACCTACTGTTTTTCTTAACATAATGGTCCTCTGAGAAATTTAATCATATCTGAATGCGAAGGTCTGTGATTGCTGATACTGTATTATCCCAATGCTTCTCTTAGTGTGTTTTTGGCCTATCTGAGGTACCATTTTTGCACCAATCTTACGCATATGCCACCTTTTATATGGATGTTTCTGGATGAAAAAATAAAATAATAAAATTAATAAGAGCAGCCAAATCGTGGAAACTGCAAAGACTGGCCATTTTAAATGGGTCCTATTATGCAAAATCCACTTTTACATGGTGTTTGGACATAAATGTGTGTTGGTAGTGTGTGAACACAACCACTCTGCTAGTGTTGGGCAATATGCTCAATTTTCATATCGTCCTATCGTCAGCCTGTGAGATCGCAGATACACGATATTATCATGCTAATTTATTTAATTATTAACTTAATTTCAGAGGTGGAAAGTGAACCAACACTAGCATAAGGCTAAAAGCAGTCTAATGTTTTTAATATGACTTAATTTGTGCTTATCATGATAACAATTTAATAGAAACATTGTGAGTTACTAATGCTTACATTTCCTTAGTTATTCAAAAAGCAGCTACAGAAAACAAGCGAAGAACATTTACAATATCAAAAAACATCATCACTTACTAGCCCAGCCTAGCACGAGTTTATGCACTTTAAAAACACTCCCAGTACCATAAGTGTATACAATACAGTTACATCACTGTATGACGAATAAATCTTTTACGCTTTATGTACACTGCACACGTCTGCAGCGCAAAGGGAGGGCATTCGTTAGCCGTGCCCCCCTTTTCCATCCTCTCCCCTCCTTGCTGAACTTGATAGATTTCGAAAGTGAAACCGAAAAAACAGTGCGCATAAGAAAGTGATCATTGCACTTTCGCAAGCATCAGCAACTGCACGCAATCACCCCCTCCAACTCAACGTGATTTGTACCCTCCCTAGAAATTTAAATGCCCCTGATGAAGGTGCCCTGGACTGAAGAAAGAAAGACATGAACATCTTGAATGTCAAAGGGGTGAGTACATTATATGTGAATCTTTGTTCTGGAAGTGGACTTCTCCTTTAAAGGGGTCATCGGATGCAAAGTTCACTTTTACATGTTGTTTGAACATTAATGTGTGTTGGCAGTGTATGTACACATCTACCCTATACTGATAAAAATCCATGCAGTGGTTTTTAATTAATCTGTAAAAATAATATCCCCTTTTTCAAAAGGGGATATTATTACACTCTGCAATGGTAAAATGCAATGGTAAATAAAGTTTAATGCTAAATTATCATAATATCATATTCTAATGCTTGACTGACAAATGCTAAGTGTACTTTCAGATATTTCAGATCCATTTCATTCATTTAACATTTAATATTGGGGGCATCCAAGTTATTTAACATATTTAAACTTTTTTTTTTTAAACGTAACACAATAGTTACTTTCCCTTGTAATGAACTCAGTTACTTACTAAGTTACTATTTGTAGGAAGTAACTAGTAACTATAACTAATTATTTTTTTAAAGTAACATGCCCAACACTGCTCGTAAGCAATCCTGGTGTTCTGTGTTTGGATGCAAGACTGAACACGAGGCTTCATTTTCTCCCAACATCTGAGCCACTGAGGATGCAGTGGATTACTTATGTTTTTCAAGGTAATGTGCCTCAAAATCTACTTAAATAGTACTTTGCGCAAATCATTTCACTCCAGACTGCTTTGTAAATGTCAAGTCATTATAGTGCTTAGCCAAAGTTTTAACCGTGTTTATGTGCGTATATTATCGAAGTATTTTTGCGCCAAGCTTGTAAGATAACTTTGCACTAATCGCCGTACTTTCATGAACACACGACCGAGACTGACATGGAAGAGAAGAAATTGTTGAAAAAAAGTCCATATTTTTGCTTTCTTTGCACACAAAAAGTAACCTTGAAGCTTAATAACATTATGGTTGAACCTTTGATCACACATGGACTATTTTAATGATGTCCTTCCTACCTTTCTAGGCCTTGAATGTGTTAGTTGCAATATCTTAATTTTGTGCTTCAAAGATGGTCTCACAGGTTTACAGGCATAACATGAGGTTAAGTATTTAATGACAGAATTTTCATTTTTGGGTGAACTAGTCCTTTAATGGCAATTCTGTAACCATGATGAACCAACATGGTTCGAATGACTGCTCAATCAACGTTATGGAGGTTAAGTAGTGAGTTATGTAGTTGTACAGGAAATGCATTTCTGAGCAATTTGTTCACAACTGAATGACTCCAAACGGTTCTCGAGTGAACTCACCGATACACGGAACCAACAACTGTCTCTTTCAGATACGTTAACTTGAACATGACAACTCACCAAGTCTTTGAACCCGAAAAAACAGTGTCTCTTGCAGGGACTCCAAACCGTTTCCATGTTCCTGCAAAGAAAAAAATTTATTAATTTCTCAATTTAATCTTTCCAATTAAACATTTATCTTTCTTTGTTTAACAAGCTAACCAAACAACATGCTCTGCACATTTTTTAAATATACTTTCTAGGAAATATTTGTCACCTTTAAAAAAAAAAAAAAAAAAAAAAAAAAAATCAGTTATAGAATCAAGAATCAAATTCGGCTCAGAAACACTATTATGTCATGTATAACACAAAGTGTATGGAAGAAAGAAAATGCACATATTTTAGTATTTCAGTGTGATTTCGTGATGGTTTAGGTGGAAAAAAAAGAGAACGCTGCCTCAAAATGAAAGCCTCCAAAGCAAAATGTGCTTTTTCTCTGAACTGGAGTCTGCAGGTGCTGCAATCAGCCGCGCCGCTGAGTGAATCTAATGATCATTCACACCACCGTGATAATGATCTGATCTAAAGCCAGTCGAGTGAGATGAGATGAAACAGAATTTGAAGATGGGTGTAAAAAGCTCCCATCATTGACGACTCACTCATACCAAAAAGAGAGCACAGCTTCCATCAGTATCACGGGCAAAATTCGTACTTTGGATCTCTGTTTCGTTCCAGAATCCAGAATCAACTCTCTTCATGTCACATAAAGCTCTGGGGGTTTTTAGGGTTGATGTGTCTTAAAGGTGAAAATAAGGAAGGGCATCGCAGGAGGAATCCTGGCAAAGGACACTTTGTTGGACAAGTAACGCATCTGTGACCCTGTAGGGGGTCAGTCAACGCGGACACCCTGAATATCCAAAATTGCTGCCTGGCAACCGGCATGTCATGCGGAGGTTGTTTATCAAAATATCCTCACCTCCAAAATGTGCTAAAAATTCGCTCTAATTGACTGTGAATTCATGTGTGTATTTTTGCTCGTAGGGGATAAACGGAAATATCTCTGCCCATTAGACATTATGCAAATTAGCACTTTGGGCTTTATAAAATGCAAAGGAATTTCGACTGCCAATCCTAAAAGCAATCTCTCCGACACAAATTCACTTAAATGCTTCCAGCATCTTCGCTAAAATGCTAAATTATGAAATAATAATCGTAATTATCTTCGCTTTCTCACCGCCCCTTAATGTTTCAAAGGGTCATTAGAATTTCTCTCACATTCAGCCATTTAAAGGGCTTTCGTGACTTCGCTGATGATAAAAAAAAAAAAAAAAAGTGCTGGCTTGATTTCATGAAGACGTGAGTTACTATGTGATCTGACTAAGAAGTGCTCCTCTTAATGTCGGCAAGGCGTTTAGAAATGCCTCTAGAGCGAGTCTAATCAGAAGGCCATGCTTCTGATCATGAGCAAACATATCCATTCCCTCATTAAGCCGAAGGTATGGCAATGCATGTCTGTGGGGTATAATATGCTAAGAGATTCCCATTTTAGATTTGCATTCACAAATATAATGTCCAGTGTTGTATTACAAAGTCAATTTTTACAATATGGAGGTTGTGGCTCTTTATTATTCATATTCATCATGGTTGAGGGATTCTTTATCTCGCATCTTGATGAGAAAAGAACACCTAAGGCTAAATTCATACACAATTGAATCATCCGCATAGGTTTGCTCCTAATTTGTAAAATAATAGCAAATTTTAGCTACTATTATATTTTTGTAATATAAAAGTTATATGAGAAACAAATTGATGCATTTATCAGCTACAGTTTAGGATTCAGGTGCCATCGCCATACAGTCATGAAAGTCTATGCATTAACCTACAGGTACTTTTATAAACTACATAGGAGCCTGTCATCTTTGGGTTTTTTAAAGGTTATACTGTCTCCTGACTCTACATCTAACCTTTAGCAGACATCAAGCACAATGAAGTTGTCAGAAAACACCCAGATATAGAGAGAAAATGGTGTCAGGACGGTTCACTATTCTTGGGACGGGCCGTAACCTTTGACCTGAAATAGACTCTCTGTTAAATCATGTGAACAGCTGTGAAGCTGCAGCTGAGTTAAGCTGGATTCTATAGAATGACAAGATTTTTATAACAATTCAACAGCATTATTAAATCATCAACATTACTAAAGAAGCATATCTGGGCTGCTATATAACAAAATTGTTCTTGCACATTTGTGCCAGCCAGACAACTGACTAAATAATCAAAACTGGTTGAGTCTATGACAATTTGTATTATACTTCATAAAAGAAGGAAGAAAAATGGAAAATCTAAAGCCGTTATTTTTATGCAATGCATAGTATGTATGTCTAAAATAACAGGGCATGATTACATGCATTCTTTGTAGAGAAGCACAGAGTGCAAATTCGATAATGATTAACCATTTAGTTGTATTTGTTGTGGACAGAACACATGCAAGTAAAGTGTGCCAAGACTGTTAACATATTAACAAACTCTATCAGAGGCAAGGCAGAATGTAAGGAGGATGAGCAACCCCGCCTAGTGGTCAGCAGTGGCACTTTCGCTTGTAGTGTGTTGGAAATACCCATGTCGACAAGGATAATTAAATTCAATATTTTAATAAAATATGAATATTAATAAAGCCATATTTAATAATGTTTCAAATATGGGCCATTCTACAGAATTTGTGCAAACTGCTGTCCCACTACCACCAAAAAACAAAAAAACATTTAAGTATTCAAACCTTAGATGTTTACTAAGATCCTTCTATTATCTATTGAAACCCCCAACAATATTGCAAAATATCAGTAAACTTAATATAAAATCATCATTTAGTGGGTACTTGCAATAGGGAGGTGGTTGTCCCGAACCCTAACCCCTAAATTTCATCTTATGAAAATGATATTGAAGATATTTTTGCATTTTATTCCATTGTTGTTTTTAAAAAATATCTTTTTGATTTTCTAAAATATGTAAGTTAAAAAATATTTTTATTGTTTATTTTCTTTGTAAATTATGAAACTTTATGTAAAAAAATAAATTTAAAAAAAAATAAATAAATAATAATAATAATAATAATAATAATAATAAAAGTGTCCCGCATTTTAATGTCACAAACCGAATCTATGTTATCAGTGTATGTTTTAGTCCATTGACTGAGACTGATTTTAACTACACCCCCAAATTTATGATCAGGAAATATTTATGTGCCACTCTCGCTCACAGCTACATGGTGATTAGATATTTATCATTTAGACTAGGTAAATGAGTCTGAAAACATGAGTTTGAGTCTGAAAATCTGTGTGTAACTTTAAGGAACATCACTACCAACCACCTTTTTTCTGTAATTAAGCACACTTTTTTGGTTGTTATTTCATAACATTTAGTTTTTATATTTGTACAACTGTTCAGAACTGTGCTAACTAACCATGTGCTGATTAGCATCTTTGAGCTAGGTTCAAAAGTATCTAAAATTGTTACTACCGGAACAGTCACAACTGAAACATTTGGTGAATTTTCAGTAGTGACATAATTGTGTTTTTTGGGGGGGGTGTTACTCCATAAAATTTAGGCCCAGAATTATAAGAAATGGTCATGACCAAAACTTGTCATCATGTTTTGGTAGTGACAAAAAAAAAAGAGCACATAATCCTTTATTTGGGGGAAATAAACAAAATGATAGTACAGTTATGTACTTTTTTTGGTACTCCAGTATGTTCTGAAGTGTTTTAATATGTGAGTTGATGTGGTCACTACTAAAATATTACTGTCACTCCCGAAAATGTTAAGTCACAACCACAACATTGGATGTTTTGTCAAAAATAAAGTATATTGAATTATCAACTAACTTATGATAGTGTTTGGTTCTATGTATATTCAAACTAATGAATCTTTAACTTTGAAGTCAGTATGACCAACTTTTGCCTTTTACAAAGAAAAACTGGATTCAAAATACAACAAATCTCATAAATCACACTTGAAACATTGTTAAAATTGTAACTGATTTATCTCTGAGAACTTTTTAAAATAGCAAATATCTTAGAAGATCAATGTAACCCTTCTTATTAAATTATATATTACTGTGTTTCAGTAGTGACAAATTTGGGGAGAGGACAAATATCCGAAAACTTTCTGAAAATACAATATGAGAAATAACTGCACAATTACTAGAAATGCGTACCTTGGATATGAGGCTATAAAATTTGCATACAAAATCAATTTTTAAGATGTCCTGTATTCTGTAGAATGTCCCATATAATTATAATCTGTATAAAATATATGAGAGAACAGGAGTGTAACTTATTAAATGGTGGATCTGAACTATCATGCATTTATTTACACAATATTTACCGATTTCATGCCATCCATGTGTTGACTTAGAAAACAGTAACTGTTTCTCTTGTTCTTGTGATATTGCTTATATGCGGTTGTACAAACAAACAGTTTGTATATTTATATTGATAAACTTACATTTCTGTTAGGCCGCCAAACAAGCCAAAGGCTGAAAGCCTGTCTGAAACTTTTTTTTTAGAAACGAACCAACTGAGTTCTGTTTTCTTCTCAAAGCGTTCGGTCATCTCTCAACACCAGATCCAGTCCAGGTTTTTCCATTTCCCGCTAATGTTAATGAGTGAGAGAAACACTAGGTGAGCGATTGTGGAGCGAGTCACAAACACAGGCCTTAACTTTAAAAACATGCTTCAAGCAGCAGGTAAATTCACACATTATTGTTTTTGTTTGCAAAAAGAAAAACCGACGCTTCGACTTTTGTAAAAACCTGCTTTTTGCAAGACAAATCGTCTTTCATTCCGCACCTGTCACAAGGTAGAAAGCCGTGAACTTGGTTAAGCGGAGTGATACAAACTGAGAAGTGTTCCATACATTGCATACGCACTATTTCAACGACGCTTGGCCACATTGGCTTACCATTTTGAACAATAATTAGTATAATATTTTTAATAAAATATTGTAATATCATATTTTTGCCTATAAAATAATTATTCATAATATTTTGCCTAATATTAATATAAGAGAGACTTGCAAAAGTGATAACTGTCAATATGAAGCTGTCACCTGCACTTCATTATTATTATATTATATTAATATTATATTTAAATGTATTTTATATTGATTCAAAACGTTAACATTGCATTTTACATAATAATTACCTATAATATGTGACTCTGGATCACAAAACCAGTCTTAAGTAGCACAGGTGTATTTGTAGCAATAGCCAAAAATACATTGTATGGGTCAAAATGATCGATTTTTCTTTTATGTCAAAAATCATTAGGATATTAAGTCTCAGTTTCATAAAAATGCCTCTTATGACTGGTTTTGTGGTTCTGGGTCGTATATATTATTTTGTATGTTTATTATTATGTATAACATAATTATTTATAATATGTAACATAATAGTTATATACATTGGCTGCAAAAATGATAACTCTGGATGTGAAGCTGTCAATCGCGCTTGGAGTGAGCGCACGCGCGCTTCCTCTCTGCCCCCTCCCCTTAGCAACAGAGGCAAGATGGCGGCCCCCAGTAACGCCGAGCGTTCTCCTGATCTATCGGTGCCGCTGAAGATTCCCAAAACCGAGGTTCCTTCCCCAGAATCCGAGGATCTGAGTGACAGCAACCAATACCATTCCAACCCCTCCACCCCTAATAGATTCTCTCCTCTTAACGTCGGGGTTTCGCTGTCCGGGGGCGCAGGCCGGAGTGGATCGGCCTCTGCCTCCAACAGCTTCACCGCTTGCCGAGGCATGTCGTGGACACCGTCCGAAACAAACGCGCTGATCGCCGTGTGGGGCAACGAGAGGCTGGCGGAGGCGCGAATGCAGCAGCTGGAAGTGGCCGGGACGGTGTTTTCTGGCAAGGCGCCGGGACCCGCGATGTACGAGCGGGTGTCCAGAGCGCTGTCAGAGCTGGGTTACGAAAGGACCCCATCCCAGTGTCGAGAGAGGATGAAGGTAAATAAGACATCCAAACACATGGCTGTCACTCAGATTTGCGTAGAGGCTTGTTGTCATGTTTATTTAGCAGTTTATTTTTGTTACACAAAGCTTTGGTGAAGCTGTCAAAATCGAAACACAAAGCATGGCTCTATCTCGTCTCAAGCTTATTTGAATGATGGCTGTCAGTCCATGATCATGGAGTTGTTGAGATCTTTATGGTAGATTGTCTCCAAAGAGCTTAAAATTGTAAAATCCAAACAAAAGGCTTTGATTGGGGCATTGAAGCTTAGATACCACAAATTAACATAAAATATTAAGTTGTAAACATTGTACGAACTGTCTGCTTCAGTAGTTACTGTACATGTGAAATCATGCTTCCCACGACCAGTGATTTACCTTTCAATCATAAATGATTTTCTATATTTAAAGATCACAGTTCAGCCCCCCAAAAACGAAGTATTTGTCATTTTAATCTTTACCCATATTTGCGACTATCCTTCAAACCACTAGGTTTTACCCATTTTTCAGCCAGACGTTTTTAATAATTTAAAATATAATCAAATTTTGTACTATCCCTTGTTATTTTATCTATTTTAAGAAGTACAGGTCAGAATGATGTTGTTTGATTTTTACATAAATATATTTGCTATGCTGAATGACAATGATATATTAGTTCACCCATATTTTGACATTTCATTTTAAGTTTAAAAGTTATTTGAACATGAGACACTTTACTTGCAATTAATATGCATTCTATGTACATGAATTAAAAGTTTACATAGTCCTTGCAGAATCTGCAAAATGTTTATTTTACCAAAATAAGAGGGATCGTACAGAATGCATGTTATTTTTTATTTATAAGATATTTCACATTAAATACATTTACATATAGTTAACAAGAGAAAATAATAGTTGAATTTATAAAAATGACCCCATTCAAAAGTTTACATACACTTGATTCTTAATACTGTGTTATTACCTGAATTATACACAGCTGTTTTTTGTTTTGTTTTGTTTAGTTTTTTTGTTTAGTGGTAGTTGTTAATGGTCCTGAACTGTTGCCCGCTGTTCTTTAGAAGAAATCCTTCACATCCCACAAATTCTTTGGTTTTTCATAATTTTTGTGAATTTGAACCCTTTCCAACAATGACTGTATGATTCTGAGATCCATCTTTTCACAATGAGGACAACTGAGGGACTCATATGCAACTATTAAAGAAGGTTCAAACACTTACTGATGCTTCAGAAGGAAACACCATGCATTACGAGCCAGGGGGTGAAAAATTTTTGAATTTGAAGATCAGGGTAAATTTAACATATTTTGTCTTCTGGGAAACATGTAAGTCTCTTCTGTAGCTTCTGAAGGGCAGTACTAAATATAAAAAAAATATGGTATTTAGCCAAAATAAGAAAAATGTACACATTCTCATTCTGTTCAAAAGTTTACACCCCTGGCTCTTAATACATCATGTTTCCTTCTGAAGCATCAATGAGCATTTGAACCTTCCTTTAAGTGATATCAGGGTTCGAACCTACACGTTTTTGATTACTAACCCAGATCTTTTAACTTCTGCATCACACCACTCACCCTTCACACTGCTTTCACTGCCTCTAAATTTTCGTACCTCCCTGCTGTATATATATCTAGTGTACACATATAGAAATAGTGCTATTTCATAAGGACATGCATCGCTATCAGATGTGAAAAGTTGAAAAATTGAGTGTCTATTTTTAGGTGTTAAGGTCCTTGCACAATGAGTCCAAAATTTTCACATATTAAAAAATAAATACAACCTCACGTGTCAATCATGTTTACACACTACAACCAAAACTTTCGTCCGGCGTTTAAAAAAAATTGGATCGGGTTAAATTTTCTGCATTTTTCGCATCCAATAAAACGCATGTGGACATTTTAGACATTTAAGTGCTGTAAGTACTAGGAAAATTGTTCTTCACTGTGTCTGAGGAGCACTTGATTATTTGTGATGTATGTCTCAGCTGAATTTGTTCAAATACAGTCTGAATGTATTGCTGTATTTACATGTATAAACACGACTGTCTGCAGACGCTGAGACGATGTTATAGCCGTGTGAAGGAGCACGGCATTGGGAAGAGGAAGAGCAGTTACTCCATCGAGCAGCTGGAAAAGGTGTTTGGGCAGGGCGGCTGGGATTCTCAAAGCTGTCAGCCTGTGCTGATCAACAGCAGCGGGCTTTACCAGGAAATGGAGTCAGATGGTAGCACTATGGAGGACTACTCTCAGGAAGACTGGTGCAATCAGGACATTTCTGCTGCCTTCAGTGAGGGAGACATAGAAACAGGTGAATGCAATAATACCTTTACAGTGTAAATAAGTTTAATGTCACAATGGTAGTATCCTCCTCCTTTTAAAAGGAGAGTTGTAGGCTAGTGGTGCAAAATCTGGGCAAGCACCTTAAAGATTTTAGGTTCATACCTCACCAGTCCACAGATTTACAGATAATTTAATTACATATTTTTACTTGCAGTATATGCATACTCTCCATGTCAAAAGTTTTTGATCAGCAAGAATTTTAATGTTTTTTTTTTTTTTTTTAAAGAATTCTCTTCTGCTCACCAAGCCTGCATTTATTTTAAAATGTAATTTATTCCTGTGATCAAAGCTAAATTTTCAGCATCATTACTCCAGGCTTCAGTGTCACATGATCCTTTAGAAATCACTCTAATTTGCTGCTTAAGAAACATTTTTGTTATTATTATCAATATTTAAAACAGCTGAGTAAATTTTTTTTCAGGATTCTTTGATGGATAGAAAGATCCAAAGATCTGCATTTATCTAAAATAAAAAGTTTTTGTAACATTATACACTATGCCATTCAAAAGTCAGTATAATTTGAAATTATAGATATTAGTGATATTAGTACTTTTATTTAGCAAGGATGCTTTAAATTGATCAAAAGTGATGATAAAGACATTTATAATGTTATAAAATATTTCTGTTTTAGATAAATTATGTTTTTCTGAATTTTCTATTCATCAAAGAAACCTGAAAAAATTTTACTCAGCTGTTTTCAACATAATAATAAGAAGAAGAAGAAGGAGAAGAAATGTTTATTTTGAGCAGCTAATCAGAATATTACAATGTATTCTCAAGGATCATGTGACTGGAATAATGATGCTAAAAATTCAGCTTTAAAATCACAGGAATAAATCACATTTTAAAATATATATTTAAATAGTAAACAGTTATTTTAAATAGTAAAATATTTCACAGTTATACTGTTTTTTTCTGTACTTTGGATCAAATAAATGCAGGCTTGCTGAGCAGAAGAAAAAAAACTTTAAAAATCTTACTGTTTAAAAACTTTTGATTGGTAGTGTACACTACAATACAAAAGTGTATTTTTAAAATACTTGCATTAAGATGCATTAAAATGACCAAAATGACAGTAAAGGCTTTTATATTGTTACAAAATAATTATTTTCAAATAAATTTCGTTCTTTGGAACTCTAGTAGTAAGCGACGTGACTGTTTTCAAAATTGATAATAAGAAATGTTTCTTGAGCACCAAATCAGCATATTGGAAAGGTGAAGACTGGAGTAATAATACTGAAATTCAGCTTCGCTATCACAGAAATTTATGAAAATTCTGCACATTGAGACCTAAATCAAAGTCTGAGACTGTCTATATTTTCTAATATCTCATATAGTACAATGTTGTCTTTCACAGAGGACAACCAGCTTTCAAAAACCAGAGTTCTTCAGATACGACTGGAGCCAACTGAGCACACTCAGTAAGTTTGAACCTGTGTACTGTTTCCCATTTAAGTACAAAATTTCAACTCACTTCTTCATCTCCTTATGCTCTCTTTAGACGTCAGGAAGTGATGCAAAATGTAATGCGTATCCTGGAGTCAGTGGAGGTCAAATGGGAGCACTTTCAGACATGGACTGATTTCTCCCGCCTCCACCTTTCCAATAAGCTCGCCATCTTCGGAGTGGGCTACAACACGCGGTGGCGAGAGGAGATCCGCTACCACTACGCCGAAATCAGCTCGCAGGTCCCTCTAGGAAAACGATTGCGGGAATATTTTAACCCTGAGAAGGCTGAAGGCAGGGTTATCATGACCAAGGTGCAGAAGATGAACTGGAAAAACGTGTATTATAAATTCCTAGACATCACCATCAGCGAAGCTCGCTGTTTGGAGCTGCACATGGAAGTGGACTGGATCCCGATTGCACAGACGAGAGCGGCGGGGTGCAGCAATGGCTCCCAGTATCTCCTGCCAGGGGGCATCCCAAAAACATACGGCCTGTACGCGATAGGCTACGAGGAGGGAAGTGGGTCCAATTCTTCGTCTAGCACAGAGGACAAGGACAAGTCCTCCCCCTCACAGGAAGAGGAGGAGACGGACCATTGCGAGAGCGTGGAGAAGGACAAGAGGACATCAGCCAAAGTCACTTACTGTTACCTCGGCATTGCAGAGGAAAGGACGCTACAGCAGTGTCTCTTCCAGCACTTTCAGACTTCAGGCAAACACTACAGCCGAGGGGAGCCTTCGGCCGTAACCAGGTTCTTGCAGGACAACTGCACCGGCCAGGCCAAGGAGGGCGTCCTGTCTGGATTACACATCTATATTAAATTTATCGAGGTGGAGCTGGACTTTCTCTCCGCTGGGTCTTTAGTGGAATGTTTAGAGACTGCGATCGGCTATTCGTTAAAGTTCAACAAGAAGGATGCACTGTAGCGGTCACATTTGCCAATGAATCTCTTTAAAGCCAGGATTTTGAAATATAGACTTGAACTCAAAGTATTTATGTGGTATGTCTGGCACGGTCTGTTCCGAAAGGGGGCGTATAGTCTTCTTTGCAGTAATTGTCTTTATCAGGGAGCGTAAACGGGAGCAAACTGCCTTTATTTAAATCTCTCGAGATCCAAATGCAGGAACTGTCAGAAAAAAAAAAGAATCCTTAATGAGAACTCTTATTTAATCTAAGTATAAAAGTCTATCTATATAGAAGTATAAATATATATTTAAGAGTATATATTGATATTGTCAAGCATTCCAGCATTTCCAATTAGCATTCAAAGAATGTTTTTCATAAACCGTTTGTTTTTTTTATTTGTGAATTCACACGGTGTCTTTATGTATGATTGTTTCCAGGTCACAGTCTTGTTTACATGTTTGGAAGGACAAAAAATAAATTGATGAAATTAAGTGCTGTTCATTCACTTTCTGTTTTTAAATTTGTCCATTTTAGATATTTTTATTTATCCAGACCAAATGTTAATTGTAATTAAATGTTTAATTTATCTCATCAATCGGTCATATTGGCGGCAGTGAGCGTAAACAATGCCACTGCACCGAATAAAAGTCGCATATTTTGCTGATTATTCCTGCTGAAAATGGTCAATTATTGTCATGTTTTGGGCTGCACTAATACATTTGGAAAAACATTTGGAGTACTATAGACTGCCAAAAGTTATAACAAAATAAGGAGAAAAGTGCAAAAAAACATCTATGGAACAAAAGGCGTTTGTGGTTGGCCAAACTGAACCAGGATTTCCAGGGCAAGAATCTTGACAACATCCGTGTTTGTTCTTATAATTTCCAGTCAGGTAGGTGAAATATTAGACTAATATCTTACTTAATACTGCTCGTATGTATCTTTACCACCTATTAACTTGAGTTTGTCAAAATGTGCCCTTTCCTGCTTTCTAAGTCCTTCTCCATGATTTAGCAGCCTCCGCACCTGTTTTTCTGTGGTTTAGACAGCATAAATTAGCGGAACAAAGTGTTCAATAGTACATTAACTGTGCAATTAATGCTGTTGTTCACATCCAGTGTTGCCAAGTACGCGGTTTTCCCGCGGAACTGGGTTACTTTAACACTGTTGCCTCGAGTTGTTTTTCATGTCCACGGGTTTAAGCGACCCCAATAACGTCATGGTTAACCCCTGGAGTGCGAATTTACCAGATCCCCGACAAAAAAACGTATATTTTACACCACAGAACGCGATTTTTAATGGGGTTCCCCCCTTGAAACCCGATTGGGCTAGTTTTGAGAAGCAGTTGGGCGAGTTTTGTTGTTAAAACCTGGCAACCCTGTTTATATCCGAGTATGGCCAATATCGCCTTGCATCCAGGTAACTGACCAAATCGTGATGTAAGTGCAAACCTTCTATCTAAACATTGTTAAATTAACATATACTTACAGTACTTGAGATGCAAATTGAACATGGAAAGTCTTGTTTTCTGATCAAACTGAAGGAAATTAAGTGAGTTTATGCTTAAAACAAGAACAAACATCTGTCAATGCGGTATTAAAACTTATTTTCCCTCGAAATAAATTGATTTTTCTTAACCTGTCCACCTTATTCTTCAACGCCGACATAAGCCTGTGGGCGAGACTTCCGGTTCATTAGCCACTATAGGGAAATAATAATAAGAAAAACGTACAGTAAACGGTAAAACTGATTGCACTACAAACCAGTGTGTTTATAATTAAGATAATACATTAAAATAACATGGTAAGACGCACCAATTCGCAATATCAAGCAGCAAAACGAGCTGTTTTGTACCGCTAAAAATAGCTTGATGCCAATGAGACCAGAAGCTGCCAAACCCATAAAATTTACAAAAGGCCGTTCTTATGGGAAAAATAAGGTGGATTAATTGGATGTTTCTTCTTGTTTAATCATAAATTCATTTCATTATAATGAAAATAATAAAACAAGACGTCTTATTCCATGTCATTAAATAAAATCTGAAGAGATGCTAATACAAGACATTTAAATTTAAAGACCATAATGAACTATTGTGCTCCTTGCACTTTCTTTACTTGGTCTTGAAAAGGTCTTGAATCTACCTTCATTAAACCTGCAGAAACATAGACGATAGGTTATGTGACCAGCAGGTGGCAGTAAATATCTGTGAGTGGCTTATATGTGTCCACTAAATAAGCGTCCATTAATGTCACATTCTAGAATAGTAAATTATGCATTAGATTATTACTTATAGGCCCTAAGTACCTGTCAAGCATTTGAAGTAAAGTGCATTTTGTAATTCTTAAAACATGCAATACTTTAGTTCAGTTTCACCTTGATGCAGTGAATTACACCCCAAATTTGACTGTATAGTGTTTTATTTAACACAATGAGCACTTTCTCTTTGTAACACTGCTTGTGTAGTAAACCTCTGTTGTGGAATTGCAAAGGTAGTCTTGAGTGCTGGTGTTGGTGGAGCATGTGCTAAGAGAATCAATAATTCAAACGCAGTCTAATTTTCCTGCTTAGCCTGTCATATGAGATGAGTATATCCTTCGGCCAGGAAAAAAAAAACACTCCCAGTGGAGGCTGCTACACTTTTCTAGCCCCCAAATATTTATTATTTGCTTTATTGATTGATTTCTCAGGTTTAAAATGGTACAACACGTATTATTATTGAACATGATAAGTGTTCCCCCATCGATTTCACTTTATTCATAGCACCTTTAACTCATGGGTATTTATTCAATCCTTGTGTTTTTTTCTTCTTATCTTCTTTCTTTTCTTTATTTAGCTTTTCTAAAAGCCCTAATATTATGCCCTTATGAATACTGATAGTGCAGAAGTCATACATGCCGTACATAAGAAATACATCTATGAGAACATAATTAATAGTTTGTAATACTTTAATACTTTTAGTAATACTGTTAAACACCTCTAATGATGTAAATCAGACAGAAACAAATGCACAATTATTATAATTGTTATAATATTCTAGTTGTGTGTATGTCTGTCTGTCCGTCTGCCCATCCATCAGTCTATCTATCTATCTGTCTGTCTGTCTCTGTCTTTCTGTCCATCTGCCTGTCTTTCTGTCCATCCGTTCGTCTGTCTGTCCATATATCCATCAGTCTATCTTTTTCTCTATCTGTCTGTCTGTCCATCTGTCCATCAGTCTATCTTTTTATGTATCTATCAGCCTCACTTTTTCCAACTATTCTAGTTGTTGTGTATGTGTAAAACAACAACAACAATAAAAATAATAATAATAATAATTATTATTATCATTATTATTTGTTTAAAAATATATGTATTTTCCAGTATTATATTATAATTCTTTTATATAATCAGTTTTTTATATATACTATGGTGATAATAATTATTTTTTAAATGATAATCATTAATTAATAATAAATAAACAACTAAAAATACAAATAACAGTTTACACAACTTTCTTACATAACTTTAAATGGCAACAAGGGGAATAAAACAAGAAAGGCAATAAAAATGCTTATCCTTCATGATTTTTCATTCTTATCTCCTGGTTGTTTATGGTTGAACTGTGTGTTGTCATAAATGATGGACCTAAATTACACTGCAGCTCATGTTCACGTCATTATCTTTTCTGTTTGCTAGTCTGGGAGAAGTGAGATGATTGTGGCTCTGAATGCGTTCTCTTGTGTGCCTGTGTGACTGACCTTTGCACGTTGATTTCACAGCTCTGAATCGGTCAGTTTTGCCTTGGGAATGGCCTCCAGAGCGTTTTTTTGATATGTTGTGTCATTTTTATAGTGGTTTAAAAAGTAAAAATGACCTTTTGTGTCAGGCTGTGTGCTATTGTAGCTAAAACATCTGTTTATTTTATCCCACACACCCCAGTTCACCCTGTCCTTTGAATTTTTCGTAGATGCAGTTTGCCCGAGGTGCCCGAGTGCGTTTAAGATATTAGCTTTGACTGCAAAACCACATGATCGTGTCCAAGTAGCCCAGGGTGTAATCACAGAACTGAGCTCATCTGCCCCTAATAATCCAGCAGTCCGACTGCATCCACCTCAGCCCTGTTTCCATGGCAACATGCCATCCTAAAGAAAGAGGAGTGAGGAGGTATTCACCTCCGAGGGCTGAGACCACTGTACCGGCGTGACAAGCCCCACTCCCTGTCCTGTTGCATTATCATTGCAAGAAATAAAAGCAACTACACAACATTAGTGCTGCTGTCCTGTCGAACTGAACAGCACAAGAGCAGCCTGACTGTATTTTATTGCTCTTCAGTCTTTTAAAGAGTTAAATGAAACTTGGATAGTCAATCTGGGTAATTGATACTGTGTGGAATGACCTGTGACTGCAGTCATGGTCATATATTAACCATAAGTACATACATGAACTACTGATCTGTGAAGCATTATATAACGTTTTGATAATGACTTGGTAATAAAAGGAAAATGTAATATAAGTAATAAGGTGTGACCTACTGTACTAGTTTATACCTATAATCATAAACTGTCTTTCTGACTGACTGTATAATCATCTCTGTCTGTCTGTCTCTCCACCCATCTGTCTATCCATTCGTCTGTCTATCTATCCATCCGTCCTTCTGTCTGTCCCTCTGTCTATCAGTCTATCTATCATCTATCTGTCTGTCTGTCTGTTTATCTGTCCATCCGTCTATCCGTCTGTCTGTCCATCAGTCTATCTATCTATCTGTCTTTCTGTCCGTCTGTCCGTCCATCTGTCCATTCGTCCGTCCGTCCGTCTGTCTGTCTCTCTATCTATCTATCTGTCCATCCGTCCGTCCATCCATCCGTCCATCTGTCTGTCTGTCTATCTGTCCGTCCGTCTGTTCGTTCATCTGTCCATCAGTCTATATCTATCTATCTATCTATCTATCTATCTTTCTGCCCGTCCGTCTGTCCGTCTATCCATCAGTCCATCCTTTTGTCTATCTATCTATCTATCTGTCTGTCTGTCTGTTTATCTGTCCATCCGTCTATCCGTCTGTCTGTCTGTCCATCAGTCTATCTATCTATCTGTCTTTCTGTCCGTCCGTCCGTCAATCCATCCGTCCATCTGTCTGTCTATCTGTCCGTCCGTCTGTTCGTTCATCTGTCCATCAGTCTATATCTATCTATCTATCTATCTATCTATCTATCTATCTTTCTGCCCGTCCGTCTGTCCGTCTATCCATCAGTCCATCCTTTTGTCTATCTATCTATCTATCTATCTATCTGTCTGTCTGTCTGTCTGTCCATCCATCCAACCGTCCATTTGTCTATCTATCCATCCATCTGTCTGTCTGTCTGTCCATCAGTCTATCTATCTATCTATCTATCTATCTATCTATCTATCTATCTGTCTGTCTGTCTGTCTGTCTGTCTGTCTGTCTGTCTGTCCGTCCATCCGGATATCTATCATCCATCTGTCCATCTCTCTGTCCATCAGTCTATCTATCTATCTGTCCGTCCATCTGTCTATCCATCCATCAGTCCGTCCTTTCGTCTGACAATCAGTCTATCTATCTATCTATCTATCTATCTGTCTATCTATCTATCTATCTATCTGTGTGTCTGTCTGTCTATCTGTCCGTCCGTCCGTCCATCTATCATTCATCTGTCCGTCTGTCTGTCCGTCATCTATCTATCTATCTATCTATCTATCTATCCAAATTCACAAATCAGAGTGTCCACATTGCCACAATGTATTTTGTAATTAATGTGGATATTAATCAATATTAATTTATATCATATAGGTAAAACGATTGTATTGATATGACCAATATTATAAATAAATATTAAAAGACATGTTATATTTCTATATCTATCATTGCTTTAATCAGTGTGGATTTAATAAGCACAGCTGGGTCGCGTTCAGTATCTCATGCAGAATTCACCTGTAACTGAAGTGATGACGTGTCAGTGCACGCAGGGGGGCGTTTCGCGCGAGTGCAGGTGCAACAGCTCGCAGAACAGTCTTTACGCACGGACTGAAGTATCGCTAGTGTTCACCACACTCTCGCTGTCTGTGTAGTGCGTAAAGAAACTCCAGCGCTGAGAGAATCTGCTGGGATATTCGCCGCAAAACAAACGGACACTTGTTCAATCTCACGCCACTGAATTCTGAGGAGTCAAAGATGATTTACAGCTCGGATGTAGCGTCTGTCTTCCCATGGTGAACATCGCATTTCTGAGGAGAAAATACAGTTTTAGGACACTTGAAAGAGCCTCAGTGTTTTGATTTTGGCTGTAGATAACTGTTATCTACTTCACGCGCTGTGTTAATACGGACGAGCGCGCGCAGAGCGGACACTCTTCACATGCTGAGCCATGGAGACGCGAACTTCAGTTAAACTTCACACCTGCCTATCAATATTCACATTTCTGTGCTGTATCTCAGGTAGGCTGCTTCTACACCACTATATGGACTGTTACTGTGTGCGCTGGTTATGTAAATACTTAATGTTTTCACATGCTGGATAGATATGGTTGCTTAGCTACTTGAGTTCAGTTTAATTCAGGCTGTCATTCAGGAGTCAAAGGATAAAGAAAAACTTATTACAAACCAATAGTATTGACTAATATTGTGTATATAAAATGGTTATAAAATTGTTCATTTTTGTAAAGTTGTTATGATATTTCTTGCTTTTGTTAGATGTTCACACAGTCTACAAGAGTAGGAACAGACAGAATAAGAAAATTATAAAAGTCAACGGGAATGTAGGTTTTATAAATATATCTAGTGTTTATTAGTTTTTTCTATCCACTTGGTAAAACTTTAACCAAAATATAAAATATAAGTAAGGTAAGATAATTATATGAATTATTACATGATACAATAATATATGTAAATATGTATGTATATGTGTATATATATATATATATATATATACACACACACACACACATTGACTTTATTGTATGTATTGTATTGATATAATACTCTGCAAGTAAATTAACATAACACAGCATGTAAACCCTTAAGTCTCATGCCCTTATAAAACACTGTTATCTAAACACTTCCATGAGTAGACTAGTTTCAGTTGGGTGTGACCAAGCTGCTTTTCTAGGCAATAAGGTCATTTTCCTTGAATTATTGTATGTGTGAAGTACAAACAATTAACATTGTTTGGATCTAGGTGACGTAGTCATACTGTAGCAGTTGTAAGTAACAGGATATGACTTACAAGGGTTCTGAGATTAATGATCTTTGTTTTCTCATGCCTACATACTCCAGCGGCACACATTTTGCAGGTGCGTCCTCTTCTCTGCAGTGCTTAGAAAAGAGGAAAGTGAGTAAAAATGATGTAAAATGGATTAACAGCGGGGTGTTTCTTTGAGTAAATTAGATTTTTAATAAATGGACAGAACTTCATCAGTGTTGTTTATGGAGGCAAAATGAGTGAGAAATGGACCACAAAACCAGTCATAAGTAGCAGGGGTATATTTGTATAAATAGCCAATTATACATTTTATGGGTTAAAATGATCGATCGATTTTTCTTTTATGCCAAAAGTCATTAGGATATTAAGTAAAGATCATTTTCCGTGAATTTCCTACCGTAAATATATCAAAACTTAATTTTTGATTAGTAATATACATTGCTAAGAACTTCATTTGGGCAACTTTAAAGGCGATTTTCTCAATATTTAGTTGTTGTTTTTTTTGCATCCTCAGATTCCAGATTTTCTCGGCCAAATATTGTCCTAAAATCTCATATATAAATATATAAATCTCAATTAAAAACATTTGACCCTTATGACTGGTTTTGTGGTCCAGGGTCACATATACTAATTGTCTGCATTCTGTAACTACAGAAAAAATGAACCGAATGTGAAATTTTGAGCTACAGGTGAAATGTTTGTAGTGTGAAGCAAGGATTTACTAAGCCTGCTAGAATGAAATAGCGCAGAAAAATACCACCACCGCAGGTTCCTGTGTTAAGCCCAGGTGGCAGGGATAAAATTAGTTCAGAAGAACATCATAAGTTCCTGTAATCCTGCATTGCTCTGGTAGCTTGTACAAGTCAAACATGGCTTTTGGGGAAAAGCCCTTGTTGGCCGTTTGGCGACACTGGTAAGAACAAAGTAATTTCAGGCCAAAGGTTTTGTTTGTCCTGTCTTTATATTTAGATAGAAGAAGAACATGGCAACACCTCCAGCAGATAACTTTATGTTGACAGATTTACATTGTCCCAAAAAAGTATTTGGGCACATAAGCTGCACTTAAAATGCCTGTATGTCATTGCATTAGGTTACAAAATAAAAGATCAAGTAGTATTCCTTTGAAGAAAGAAAGCACGTTTTTCAAGCAAACTATCTAATTAAAGAAATTGTTAAAATGATAGATTTAATGTTTAAAATGAAAGGTGCAGTTCATCTAAAAATTAAAATTTGCTAAGAAAATGTGGTCATAGTTTATTTTAAGGTTCAATTCTCACTATTAACTAACTGTTAACTATGACTTTTGCCTCAGTAAACTCCTAATTTGCTGCTTATTGATACTTAGTAAGGTAGTTGTTAAACTTAGGTTTGGGATAGGATTAGATCTAAAATATGATCATGCAGAAGAAGGCATTAATATGTACTTTATAAGTACTTGCAAACAGCCAACATGCTATTAATATGCATGCTAGTTAATAGTGAGAATTGGTCCCACATCTATGATGTAGATGAGTTTGTTTCTTCTTTAGAACAAATTTGGAGAAATTCAGCATTGCATCACTTGCTCACCAGTGAATTGGAGGATCAACCAGCTCATAAAACATCACAATAATCCATAAGTGATCGACACAACTCCAGTCTACCAATGTCTTGTGAAGTGAAAAGTTGGGTGTTTGTAAGAAACAAATCCATCATTAAGGCGTTTTTAACTTTAAACCATTTTTGTTAAACCACTTGTTCCCAGCTAAAGTATGAGTCCCTTTGTTCCATAATACTGCTTTCTTCAGTCAAAAAGTCATCTAATCTGAATCAGGAGAGAAATCTGCACCAGTCAAGTGCTGTTTACAAGTGATGCTATAGATTATGGATTCATATTTTGGCCAAATGCAATAGATTAAAGTTAAAATGCCCTAATGAAAGCATTTTTGTTACTATCCCTTTAGGACAAAGTGCATTTAGAAACTTTTATGTACATATTTAATGTGATGAACTTCACCTGTGTGGACCTAAGCACAACTCGCTTTACAAATCCACTCTCATTGAAAAATGATTGAAAATATTTAATGCGTTTTAATTTAAAATTCAGACATTTTGAAGAATGACTTAAGTGTCCAAACTCAGCTAGAACTGGAGTTTTTCCATTAATGCCATGTTGGTTAGGGTTTGAGATGTGGGGTGTGTTTTGTATCAGGATGTCCCATATACGGAAGTGAGAGGAGTCCCTCTCTCAGTGCTGCGTCCCCAGAGAAACGTGTTCAGTGCAGTCTGGGGTCATGAGAAAACTAGTGGGCGACTTTCCCAACTCTCTTCTTGGCCTACTGCATTCTTGCGAATACACACACACATAATGCATAATGGCATCATAATACATTTTTAAAAAGACATACCATATCCTCTTGGAGAGTTTTTACATCAAATGGCTTGAAGAGCCAATTGTCCTTTGACATGTCTTTGTGTTGACAAATTTTGTAAGCATGATAAGCTAAGAGTCCACTATTGCATAAAACCTCTGAGTTCACTAACTTCATTATAGTACCACTGACCTAACTTGTCTAGAGAAACAGAAAATAATTATACTTGAGTGAATAAGATAAGATGGATAAGATTCTGATCAGTATGATTCCTAGGGCAGCTTTTAATTTTTCATTCAATTTAACTTGATATGGTGTAGCGGCAGGTTGTCGTGCTGATGTGTCACTTTCGTCTATACTGAGCTCATGCAGGGTGACTTGTTGATGCTTTTACTCTGCTCTCTACCGGTCTCACTGGAATCTGTGTAACAATTCATGACTATAGAGACACTAAGGTCAGACTCAGAGACTCCTTCCTGTCAACTCTCGAAGCCACGCACAGATTATCACTGTGCACTGGGCAGCTATTAGCATGACGTATTTCAAAGCGAACACCTATGTCTTTTTTACTAACAACCTACAGGCAAGCTAAACCAAGCCATGCATATACAGCAAATTGCAATTTTTGAGGGCATCTTTGCACCATTTCCTAATTTGCATAAATCCTTTAGTGAACACTTAAACAACGCAGACAGCACGTGCAAATGAATGTCAGCGGGTGCAATTCATTCTCAGTGAATTTTCATTGTGTCTTGTGAAGGAGACTTGCATATCGTTATATGAAACCAATTAATTCAAAATCATATTGCATTCTTATTCAAATACCTTTCAATCCAACATCTTTAAATTAAGTGAGAAAAGTACTTTTTTTGATAACGGAGCATCAAAACTATTGACATGAAACTAAATGAATCCTGAAAATCCATTTAATGCAACTCAGGAGAAGAGTAATCTTGGTGAGTTAGCTGAGCTGCTGTAGAGGAAGTGACAGAGTAATTACCACTGCTGAAATCCAGTGTAATCTCATGTGGCTGGTCAGGAATCATACAGTGCTGAAATGCAGTGACAGCAGTTTACTGTCTGTCTGTCAGATTGTTCCATTATACCTGGCACGCTCTAAGAAATGTTTCAAAATATTGGCTTCATATGGTAGCATCTTAATATTTAAATGGATAGTTTACCCAAAAATGAAAATTCTGTCATTAATTACTCTTCAGAACATAAATTAATATATTTTGATGAAATCTGAGAGCTTTCTGACCCTGCATAGACAGTAATTCAACTGAAATGTTCCCAGGCCCAGAAATGTAGTAAGGACATCATTAAGATCGTGTTTATGTGACATCAGTGGTTCAGCTGTACTGAGAGTACTTTTTGTGAGCAACGAAAACAAAAATAGACTTAATTCAATAATTATTCTCCTCCAAATCATGTCTTCCGCCATTATCAAGAGTACCTCTGAACATAAACAACGTATGCGTGTGGTGCCTTGTTTACGTGCAGAGGAATGCACCTAGTGCACTGCCTTGCTACATTGTAATAGGCAGCTTCCTACTAAGGCAGCATCTCAGCTTCATACATGACTGCTTTGGAACGCTCCACATCTTCCGTTGCTCCATGCAGCACACAGAAGGCACTTTGCATGGGAGACTGCACATGATCTGAATGAGCAAGGGATTTCAGTACAGTGATACTCTAACAAATAGAAAAACACATAGCACTCACAAATACTGGGTAAAATAGTGCATATTTTAATATATACCGAACTGCATGTGGGGTCGCATTTGCCACTGCTGTTCCAATAGGAGAGTGCTTGAAATCTTCACTATGCAGATTTCGCTCATGTTCAGGTTGGTTATGCGAATTTGCCATGCTGACCAAAAGATAGCTACTTGGTTTGAAACTGACTTCTGTGTGAGCAGTGCATTACACTATTGTAAGTATAATGGTTTCCAACCTGTGGGAACTTTTTCACAAGTCGCAAAATACATGTATGTTTGTGACATATTTGATGTGAAATTCCTGAGTGTAACAGAGTGTTAGTTTTTTTCCCCGGAACAGATGAATGTACATATGGTGTGTTTTATGTGACGTTAGTTTTGTGCGTGTCACCACAGTTCTGACTTGAAGTACCCAAGGATTCTGCATCCTAAGTCCAATTCTGTGCCGGTTGAGCTACCGTGTAAGCTTGTTACATCTGGAATTTGAAACATATGGAGCTGTAATCATAACTGTATACGAAAACGATTACAAGTGTTGCTGTTTTATAGGTATGTTTTCGCCATGAGATCAGGTAGAAAATTTCACTAATGTGATCACATCTATTCGCTTGTTTAGTCTGATGTCACACGCCACCGCTTCCGTGTTCAAGCGCTCTATCAGATGCCACGAGAAAACAACAAACGCTGCTAATATACACTCACAATGTGATATAATACTACCAAAAAAATTATAATCCTCCCCTTTAACTCCCGCTGCCTTAAAATTTTTAGTTTAGTCAACTTGAAATTTTAAGTTACTTAATGTTAATTTAAGTGACAACTGGAATATTTTAGTTGGCTAAACTAAAACATTTTAAGTCAGTGGGGTAACAAATTATTTGAAGTTGAAACAACAATTTTTTATAATTTTGTACAGTGTAATGCCTCAAAATGCTTCCTCACTAGGTTTTGAAAGAGCAAGATGGTTCTGGATGAGATTTCTAGGCTTTAAAATCTACTCAAAATTTAGCTTCATATCACTTTTATTTACTTTTTTACTGTGCTCTAATGTTAAAAATGATTTTATACATTACGAATGAATACAATTTATTTTCTCATAAAAAAAGAAAAGATTCAAATTATGTCTGTAAATGAAAAAAATCCCTCCAGTTTCTCAAGGAATGACCATTATGTATAATAACCATTATTTAGTTTTAGAAATAACTGTTGTATTTGACTACACTGCTCTCAAAAATGTGTTAAGAACATACTGCTACCTTGAAGCCTATTGGCCTACTGAGGGGTCTATTCTTGTCAAGCCTCAACCACTGATCAAGAGTTTCTCTGGGTAAAATGGGTGACCTTGGGGACCTCTCCTGCTCCTGAAAAAACACCTCTTTCTTCAGAGAAATAGCCAGACACAAATAAGAGCAAGAAAAAAAATATATATATGTGGCCTGTTATAGAGAGCGATAACGAAGAGAGTGAGAAACAGAAGTGAGCTGTCACTGAGGTTATGCCCACCTGTCATCCCATCAGCCATTAGAGGACAGAAAGCTTTACTTTATACAGCTCATCAGCACAATTTCAACTCCTGCGGCCGGGTACAGCCTCAAAACCTCATTACTGCAATAAAAAACACACAGCACACAGTCATTTATAACCTTTGAGAACTGTCATCTTCACATAATTACACACTCATACTTCAGACTTGAACTGAAGGGTCCTGAACCTGTGTTTACATTCTGGTGACTATAACAATAATTTTGGCGCAGCTCTCATTATAAGCTGTAATTATAGACTCTCAGAGGGAGTGTTAGAATCATTGGCGCACACCAGTGTTTTGGAGAGCTAAGACTTCATTATGTTAATGACAGCTCAGAGGTAAAGACCCTCTGTCTCGCTGGTTTTATCCTCCCATCGGGCTTTCAAAGACAAGACGCACACAGTCAGAGCAGTCCTCAGCATCAACTAAAATGAACGAACATTGATTTAATTAGCATGTTCTTGTTTTAATTCTCCATATCATTTGTTCCCACTTCAGGACTTTGTGATTTACAGGAAAGATATTACTGTAATTCAGTCAAGGGTGCCAGGAGGATGGGTTGATTCTGCAATAACACATTTAGTTCAGTCCAATGTGATTTCCACGAATCCAAAGCAAACATCAGACTTGGCCTCTAAAGTTACACTGACCGAATGGCCATTGCCCCACACGTGTAGTAACGCTCTAAATAGGGAGGGGATTGATTCGGGGGGCCAAGCCTCAGGCACTGACCTCTTGTTTCATGCTCTTTCATTAGCAGTGTTAAGAGTTAAATGCTCTAAAATGAGCTTACTATGTTTAAATTTAAACCCTATTGTTTAGCAGCCACACATCTTGTGCCAAGTCTGAACACATACAAAGGGAAATGAGCAAATATGGCTTTGCTGTTAGACAAACACTCACCTTCCTTTTCAGTAACACTAACCTGCATTTTTTCGCTGGAAAATCTTCTATAAAGAGACCAACAGTAACATTTTAATTTGTATACTGGTATTGCGATTAAACTTCAGGTTGTTGCCGCTCGGCTCTCTGTGACCTTCATTGACGTTTGGCAAGTATGTTTCTTTCCTCATTAGTGACTGATCATTACTGTCATTGATTTTCTCGCTTAAATCCTTTAGTCATTAAGGTGGATCCTCTTTGGCTCGTTACAGGGTTATTTTTGGCTCTCATTTGTGGAAGTTTCAGTATGAAAGTGTTAGCATTCATTTTATGTGCCTGCTAGTGCTGTACAAAATCATAATCGTTGACAGTCTCTACTATAGTAACTTATCACTTTTTGAGTTAAGAAATTACTAATTTTGATTAATAGACATTTTGTGATATATTTTTTTGTATTTATTATTTAAATTTTTTATAATTTTTAAGTTAAATACTCAGTCTTGCAGTTTAAGAGCAAAATACACTACCAGTCAAAAGTTTTTGAACAGTAAGATTTTTAATGTTTTTTTAAAGAAGTCTCTTCTGCTCACCAAGCCTGCATTTATTTGATTCAAAGTGCAGAAAAACAGTAATTTTTTTTAAATATTTTTATTTAAAATAAGTGTTTTCTAGAATATTTTAAATGTAATTTATTCCTGTGATCATTTATTCCTGTAAATTTTCAACATCATTACTCCAGTCTTCAGTGTCACATGATCCTTCAGAAATCATTTTAATAGGCTGAATTGCTGTTCAAGAAACATTTATATTTTTTATTATTATTATTATTATTATTATTATTATTATTTAAAATAGTTGAATACAATTTTTTTCAGGATTCTTTGATGACTAGAAAGATCAAAAGATCGGCATTTAACTGAAATAAAAAGCTTTTGTAACATTATACACTATACCATTCAAAAGCTTGGAGTTAGTATAATTTATTTTATTTTATTTTATTTTATTGGGGGGGGGGTATGCAGATTAATACTTTTATTTAGCAAGGATGCTTTAAATTGGTCAAAAGTGATGATAAAGACCTTTATAATGTTACAAATGATTTCTATTCAGATAAATGCTGTTCTTCTGAACTTTCTATTCATTAAAGAAACATGAAAAAATCTACTTCTATGTTTGAAATCACAGGAATAAATTACATTTTAAAATATATTTGAATAGAAAACATTATGTTATTAGTTATTTTAAATAGTAAAAATATTTTAAAAATTGTACTGTTTTTGCTGTATTTTGGATCAAATAAATGCAGGCTTGGTGTGCACAAGAGACTTTAAAAATCTTAAAAAACATTAAAAATCTTACTGTTCAAAAACTTTTGACTGGTTGTGTAGCTCCAGCCCATTTTCAGTGACCAAATTAAAGGTGTATATACAGTATATGTGTATATATGGGTAGCTGACAGATAAAAACTGGACTGTGTCCTATGGTGTGACATAGCAAAAATGTAGAAAAAAAAACTTAGCATACAAATAACATGAGAACAATGTATCTTCATTCTTACAGTTACAAATAGCATGAGAGAGGTATATCTTCAGTGTTAGAGTTTTTTTTACATTTTTTGTCACACCATAGGACACACTGATACAGCAACAACCCATATGCACATTATATATATGCATACACAATGTGTATATGTGTCTGTGTATATATACACATTTCTTACTGCAGTGTTTCCTAGGTGTCGCGCTATCGTAAGCAAGTGATGCGTTGTCTAGCAAATTTACAGGTGGTATTTCTTCAGCACTCATTTTTGAGTCTCAGCATATAATGTGAAACACAAAACACTCATTTGTGGTTCAGACTTATGAAAACCTGCTTATTAGAAGTTTACATGTTACATGTTATTACATGTTGTTACCAAAAGTTTTAAAGGCCTCTGATTTGTTATTGCATTTGTATTGCATTTAATATCGCCCTACTGTCTGCTTCCATTGCAAGACATAATACAGATATCCAAATGTTCCCCTGCTTTTATTTCTTCGGATCTAAGCATATAGACTATTTCTATGATAATTTATGATAATTTTATCCTCCTAAGACAGCCCAGGGGTGATCTCTGCATCTCTGCGGTATATATCAAGCTAATATCTCAGACGCTGCTGCTCCCATCAGCTACATCAACCATGCAGTTTGGAAGTGATGCGGTATGCATTGCAACATGCAGGGACACGCGTGTCGTGTGTGTGCTATATGAAGATAAACCTGTGCCCCAGCATCTGTCTCTACTCAAAGCAGGATATCTCTACTTGACACTTCACTGCAAAAAGGAAACGTGTTCTATCCCAGAATGCACTGCTTATTACAACTCTTGCAGTCTGTAAATTACAGCACGCCTGAGGCCATCGATATTCCATCCAATCCAAATTCTGAGATCTAAGCTCTGGTTTTCGATTGTCACCCACCCCGGCTTAGCATCAAATGCATTTTTTTTATTTCCCCTGTATGTTGTAATGTGTTACTCTGAGCTCAACCACAGATCATTTCCTCAATGTTCTGCCACCGCAATCTCTGGAGTAACATTTTTTTTCCCCGCTTTATCTTTCCCCATCTATTTCGTTCCTAATTTATACAGGCAGCACTCCATGCATCCCTCCATTCCCAGTTTGCTCTTGACATTTGTGGAAACACTTATGAAAATAATAGCCTAGGGTCCCCCAACAGAGTGTTGCTCCCACAAACACATTAAAGTGAATGAGAGAGATGTCCTGTTCCTACCCCGTGCCCAATCCATTACTGGCAGTCACTGTCATTAGCCATTCATTCCCACTCACCACTCAGAAATAATCAGTACAGGAGGCGCACCAGGGAGTTCATCTTCTCTCCATCAGTGTAAAAATAGCTAGAGCTGTCAGGAGCAGGCCTGCTTTTTCCCTCCACTATCGATAATTCAGGCTCCTAATTACTGTGTGATACATAATTGAGCACTTGATGAAAACCTGTGGATGTTCATTTAAACTGTTTCACCTTTAACCTGCTGCCTCTCAGGATGACAGCTTTAGAGATTCTGAATACTAATGAGATTGGGAATGATCAAGAATCTAGTTTTTTTCTCTGAGATGTATAGGACTCCTCCAAAGATAAAAATACCACTCTTTCAATAAATTAAGCTATAAAGTATAAATATAGTCACTGACTTAATTCATATGTCTTTAGAGTCCTTATAGAGTAATATAATGAGATTTCTTTCTATTTATACATTTGATCAGCTCATGCAGTAATTTTTACAGGCTATATATGTATAGTTCTGGAATGATGTATAAGCTTCCAGAACTATCCATTTCAAAGGTATAATTCACCCTAAAATAAAAATTCTGTCACTAATTACTCACCCTCATGTCGTTTCAAACCCGTAAGACCTTTGTTCATCTTCAGAACACAAATTAAGATATAGGGCTTCCCTCAACTAAAGATTTTCTGGTCGTTCATTTTAAGCATTAGTCGACTATTAGTCGCACGTTTATTAATAAACCATATAAATCATAATAATGAGCTTTAATTGTCTACATAGCCTAATAAGTGTTCAAATGCACACAAAAAATAAAAAGCTTGATTAAAAAAAATAATTATGAATGTGTTTGGGAAAAACAGCAAGGATACTGCATTAACGTTTGAATAATTCATTGATAAACTAGCGCTTTCTTTGTTTTCGGCTTAAGAGATGAAGTCAGCGACACTGACTCGTCGTCTCCGCAGTAGTGGATGCGCCTGTATGCATGTTTCATACGGATTACATAATCTGAGAATATTTGAATTGGTTTATTTGGAAGTAAACATTTCACTCTCTCTATAGATATATTTTTCATGTCTGTAAGTTTCACGCTCAAGTACACAGAGACCAAGATGGCAGAAAGCGCATCATGCCAGCTTTATTTTACAAAAGCGCAACGTTTCGTTGTTATTGTGAGTGCACACAAATAAACGTAGAGTCTTTACAGATTCGAAAGATGTATTACTTTTATCAGTATGACCAAAAATGACAGAGTATTTTAAGAGCAAGTGACCACACCAGTGTCTCCACCTGCCATGCAGTAAGGCGCACTACTGTTCAGCTTCCATACTCCGCACAGACACTTCAATAGTGCACATTTTTCTAGGTTAACATAAGACATACCTGTCAACCTTCCCGTTTTTCCCCAGGATTCTCCTGTATTTTACTATTCTGTCCCGCCATCATCCCGTTTAAATATTTTCCGAATTGCTCCCGTATTATATGCATATATTATATCTTTGCTACATTCGCCTCCGGTAAAACTCCCGTAATTTGTATAGCCCAAACCTTATTATATGAATAGTTGCAAGATCTTGTATGAAATGCATCCTTCTCACACAGTCGACACATACAAATGTCAACCCATTTGTCCCCTTAACTTGGCAACCTACAACCCAGTGATGCTGTTGATATCTGCACAGATAGTACTGCGCAGGAAGGATCACTGGTACAAGTGGGAGGAGAAGACTCAGGTGGTACTCCAGTGAAAAAAACTAAATATAGGTCTACATGTAAATTGAGATATAGCATCCATTTCAAAGGGCTATGTTTTAATTGATTAAATGAGCGCTGCAAGTTTCAAGGTCAGGTGCAGTGCCGCTTTGTTTACTGTGGTTACTGGTTATATTCCTGGCAAAAAGTGCCATCTGCTGGCAGAGAATGAATTAGCTTTTTTCCAAAGCTTCCATTCCACTTCCTGTAGAATTTGTTTTTTCTGCGACTAAGCGACTAATACAATTTTGGTCAACTAAGCCTCTTCTCGTCGACTAAAGGTTATAACAACTATAATTTTATGATGCTACGAGAACACTAGAAGCGTCAAAGACTGACACAGAAAAGATTTTTTGAATAAAGTCATTATATTTGTTTTCTTTGCTCACAAAAAGTATTCTTGTAGCTTCATAAAATTACGGTTGAACCACTGATGTCATATGGTCTATTTTAATGATGTCCTTACTACCTTTCTTTGCCTTGAACATGTCAGTTGCATTGCTGTCCATGCAGGGTCCGAAAGCTCTTGGATTTTATCCAAAATACCTAATTTGTGATTCGAAGATGAACGAAGGTCTTACAGGTTTGGAACAACACAAGGGTGAATAATTAATGACAAAATTTTCATTTTTGGGTGAACTATTCCTTTAAGTTACATAATAGCCTGATTATAATAAAAGAATGTATTATTAATTTTAACTGTGTTAATTATAGTTAAGAATTTTAGTATAGAATGAAAATTAAATGCGGACAGTCTTTTGGGTACCAGTATTTTCCGGTGTCAGTAGGCAATGAAAGAAAAACTTTCTAGGATAACCGAGCATGTTGTAAAACATTGAGCGGAGGCTGTGAGGAAACACCAGCAGGCAGTGTCTGGATCAGAGAGTATTGAAGTGAGGTGTCTATTAAAAACGCAGAAAGATCCTGAGCTCCAGATTTGACTGTTTAATCGAGCCTGCAAGGATTAGGGTTGGATTATTCAGGCATTGCGAAGAATCAGCAAATTAGCTAGTGGGTTTAATCCGAGAATAGGACACACACAGAATGAGCACAGATACTGTTTGAGTGTGTGTGCGCAAAGTAAACGCAATGTAAATTGTAAAACATTACTATTTTGAGACTTTGTTTCATTTATTCCATTACTTAGCATTAATTTGATATGAATATTCTGATTTGTCAGCAGCTACAAATGTCAAAAGAAATTCCTTTCACTGGTGAAGTAGAATTTTCAGAAGACTGAATTGGCTTTCTTGAACCTTAGATCAGCGTAAATGCAGGGAAGAGGCTTTACCATCAAAGCCAAAGTATCTCGTGCTGTTACAAATCACCTTACTGAATATTACATCTTGTGCAGGTTGATAACTTCGAGGTGACATTGAAATCATTCTCCGAAGCTTTATAAAGACATGAAAGATTTGAAATGCACAGTTGCGAAGGATTACTGCGAAGCGGAGCCTGAGGATTGTGTACGCGGTAGTAGTTTGCATCTCACACGTTTCAGCGTAACTGGAAATTTATCCCATCTTTGAAAACGCTATGCATATAATTCTAGGATAAGTGAAGAAATGCCTTCAGATTCACATTGTTCAATATTCAGCTGTCGCAAATGAACTCAGAGATTTGTTTTCACATGTTTCTTTTGAAGCCTCAGCGAATGATAGTTGCAGCTCTATGAGCGAGGCAGCTGTCAAAGCTGCACGCAGGTGATAAGTTGTGTGCAAGTGAAGCAAGTCTGTCCCTTGAGTGAGTTTTCTATTTCTGGTGGGAGAATTAAGGTAAATCTCACGCCTTTCGATTCTCATGACTGACCGGCAGAGAACATCTGCAAAAAAGTCTTAAAGTGCAACATCTCAAGTATTATTTATTAATACAGCAAAGCTGAGTGTGTAACTTGCTTACTGGAGTTGTTGGGGCACGGCAGCTAAGTACGCAAGCTTGTCCTGGGTTGTCTGATCAAATTGGCGCAATCACAGAGGAGAGAGAGCAAAAAGACTGTGGCGATCACCTTACATTTAGTCAGTGTGGTTTGTGGTTCAGATAGCAGCACTCTCAGCTGTTTCACAAGGGGCAGACCTTAAAATCTTACCTTTTTGGAGCTCTTTGTATATGCTTTTTAAAAATGTATAAGTATTGCTAATACTGTAAGATGTTGTGAAATTGTTGATGCAGATGGGTTTGACTTCAGACTTGGTTTGTATAAATAGCGTTTTGTTTTATATTTTCCCCCAACAAGATATTTCTTAAATGGAACTTTGGGTAATAAAGGGGTCATCGGATGCAAAACTCACTTTTACATGTTGTTTGAACATAAATGTGTGTTGGCAGTGTGCGTACACAACCACCCTATTATGATAAAAATCCACCCAGTGGTATTTTTGTAATCTAAATCAAGCCATTCTCAGCTTCTTGTCGGTGTGATGTCACACAAAGGCCGACATCTGAGCTGCTGAAGACGCAGAGGATTAGCGTTTAACGTTAACGTTAATGTTAACGTTAATGTTTAATGTAAACAGAAGAGAGGGGTGGGGTGAGAAGAGCTCATTAGCATTTAAAGGAACATGCAACAGAATGGCTCGCTCTGAACAGGGCTGATTTTGACAAGGTAAAAAGGGTGTTTTTTTACACTACCACTGAGAAATTTTAACCAAAGTATGTTACAGATATCTCATTAAGACCCTAAAGAATCATATCATCTTGTGGAAAATGGGCATCCGATGACCTCTTTAAGACTTGTATGAGTTAATATAACATAAATGATGTCTCTAAATGAAATATGTGGTAGAAAACCCATAAAAGATTTGTGTTATTTAAAAAATTTACTTCATTTTATACATATTTCGGACTATGGGGGGCACCATTATTTCGAATACGTAAAATGGTTGCCGTCTGTGTGCTACTGGCGCTACATGTTGGTATTTTTAGGGCAACACAACTCAGAATACACAACTTGGAAAATAAAATACTGATACAATGTCACATTGTGTGGCTTTTGGTTGTAATTTTCCATCGAAGCGTGACAATAGAAGCGATGCAAGTCTTCACTGCTTTCCTAGCGATGAGAAGAGAAGAAAAGAATTGTAAGATGCCTGTGGACAAATAAAACTTCCTAAAGACATCTCCCTAGAGACACACACACACACACACACACACAATGCACCATAGTACAGTCATAATTACTTGGCTGCTGATTAAAGGCTTGCAATGTTTAATTGGTCAAAGTGTTTGACATGATGACCCTTTAGCCTGAAAGTAATTGTGCTTTCTTCAGACTTAGACTGATAATACTAATGGAAAGAGGGTTCTAGCGAGCGATGGCTGATTGACTAATTATCTTTAAGAGCGAGTTTGAAACTCCTAAAGCTGAAGTACAGTTACATAGTAATACAAAACAAGTGCTGCTTTATCAATATTGGCTGTATTACAGCCATAGTAGTCTCTGCATAGCTGCACAATGAGCATTTGTCTCAATAGTGGTTTGCGCTTGTTTCTCAAATGCCCTGATTTATGAGTTGAACGCTAGTTTCTGCTCCACCTTCCATAAAAAGTAATTACACAAAGTACTAATTTGCATTTGTATTCGATATGCATCATTGCAGTCCCATTAGTAGCAAGTTTGTTTACCAAAAGAGAATCTGTTATATCATAATGCTTAAATCTCTGCGTAAATGCCTCATATGTAATTAAAAAGCCATAGGCGATCAATTTAATACTGGATGGCCTCTGTGGTTCTTCGTAGTAAAACTGTTTACTGAATTTTTAATTTGAATTTTGTGGTCGAAAGTCTCACAGATGATTTTTAATAGCAGTCTAGTAATATGATTGATGAGTTTGTTCCAAATGAAATGCCTTATATAGGGTCTGTGGTGAAGCTGTTATTGTTTCTCGCTGTTTATGACCACTATTGAGTAAATAATTTTCCATATACAGCTGACTGGTGAGCCACAGGTTATGTTTTGCATCAGCATAGTACAGTTGAAGTCAAAAGTTCACATTAGAATCAATGAGAGGGATCATATAAAATGCATGTTATTTTTTTATTTAGTACTGACCTGAATAATATATTTCAAATATAAGATGCTTACATATAATCCACAAGAGAAAATAATATTATTTTAATAAAATAAAAATAATAGTTTAAATACACTTGATTCTTAATAGTGTGTTGTTACCTGAATGATCCACAGCTGTGTTTATTTGTTTAGTGATAGTTGTTCACGAGTCTCTTGTTTGTTCTGAACAGTTAAACTGCCTGCTGTTCTTCAGAAAAAATTCTTCAGGTCCCAGCAAGGTCCATCCTTCAATGCCCCAGCATTTTTGTGTTTTTGAACCCTTACCAACAATGACTGTATGATTTTGAGATCCATCTTTCCACACTGAGGACAACTGAGGGACTCATATGCAACAATTACAGAAAGTTCAAACGCTCACTGATGCTCCAGAAGGAAACACGATGCATTAAGAGCCGGGGGTGAAAACTTTTGAACAGAATGATGATGTACATTTTTCTTAAATATCATATTTTTTCATTTAGTACTGCCCTTCAGAATCTACAGAATATACTTACATGTTTCCCAGAAGACAGAATAAGTTAAATTTACATTTTAAATTTACATTTACATTTTGATCTTTAGATTCCAAAAGTTTTCACCCCCCATCTCTTAATGCATTGTGCTTCCTTCTGAAGCATCAGTGAGCGTTTGAACCTTCTGTAATAGTTGCATATGAGTCCCTCAATTGTCCAAAGTTTAAAAAGGATCTCAAAATCATACAGTCATTGTTGGAAAGGGTTAAAATACACAAAAATGCTAAAAAACCAAAGAATTTTTGGGAGCTGAAGGATTTTTCTGAAGAACGGTGGGCAATTTAACTGTTCAGGACAAACAAGGGACTCATGAACAATTATCACTAAACAAACAAAAAAAAAAAACCCACACAGCTGTGGATAATCAAGTCAAGTCAAGTCAAGCTTTATTGTCATTCTGCTACATGTGTGGACATACAGTAGAATGAAATGTCGTGTCTCGCAGGACCATGGCGCTACATAAATAAACATAAATATGAACATAAATACACTAGGCGTAGAACAATTTTTTAAACCTATACATGTAACTATACATATACTATAAATAATTGACTATACATACACATAACCTAAGACAGACTATACAAGTAGTTTACATAATAACTGTGCATGATAATGTGCATAAGAGGTATTTAAAGGTTAAGATGCAAATAGTGCTAAAAGATTTGTGGTGCGTTGACAAGTAGACATTTGTAAGTCCTTATTAGTTCCTTGTAACGTTAATAGGTGTTAACAAGAAAGTGTCTGGTGCATAGAGAGAAAAGAGTGTTTCTACAGGTGGTTTGTCTAGCCCACTCACCTGTAGGTAGCACACTCAGAGGTGCACAGTGTGTTTATAGGAAAAGAGTTCTGTGTTTATAGGAAAGTGTCTGGTGCATATAGAGATGAAAGAATGCTTTACTACAGGTGGTTTGTCCAGCCCACTCACCTGTGTGTAGCAAAAAATAATTCAGGTAAGCACACAGTATTAAGAATCAAGCGTATGTAAACTTTTGAAAAGGGTCATTTTTATAAATTCAACTATTATTTTCTCTCATATATGTAAACATCTTTTTTGTGACTTCAGATCAGTACTAAATAAAAATAACATGCATTTTGTATGACCCCTGCTTACTTGGGTAAAATAATTGACATTTTGCAGATTTCAACTGTATGTGGGTATTTTCAGTTGCTAATGCCTTTTTTGAGAGTTTTTGAGTTTAGTCCACCATAAGGCTGAAGTATCTCTTTTAAAGTCTTGTATGAATTACTTTGAAGGCCTTTTTTTCTGTGCAAAAAGACTTAGCAAGTACTTTAATGTTCTGTGCAAAAGAACATCACATCATTTTAGTAGCATGTTTTCTTTTGAAATGCATAAAGGAAGAACGGAAAAGTAGAAGGAGGGTGGGAGAAAAGAGGGAGAGGCAGACAGAGGGAGCAATAAATTAAGGAAGAGACACCATTTAGGCCTTTCCTTTTTCTGCCTCTCCACTTCCTCTCTGACCGCCTGGCACTCCCTGATAAGCACCAGCATTCCCTCGCCAGGCAATTCCACTGTTCCCAGATAACCTCGATAATGTCAGCAAATAAATAAATACATTCTCTGTCCTGTGAGTAATACAGAAAACTCTTCAATGACTAAACCTGAGATACGCAAACTTCCCCAACGAGAGAACGCTGTCAGTCTGAACGATTGCAGTTTAAAAAGTTGATTTTCACAGCAGTGGTTATGTGTAGAACTTTTACCTCAGCGGAAATAAAATTTCTGCAGTTCAAACAAGTCGCAGCAGATTGTCATGGTCGCTGTTTTGAAGATCTGCAATCTAATCTCCAAAGTTTAAAGGGAAATGTGACTCTGTTATCCAGGCCTCCACCCATCCTTCCTGAAAACGGACCCCTGTTGGAAAACGAGGCTTGTAAAGGAGCGCTTTGTTGGGATTCGGTAGCCAGCGCTATTGTTTATTGTCCCTCGGGATTCGCTACCACAGAGCGTCGTTTTGTACACACACTGAATGCATTTTGTGGGTAGAGAGATGGCAAAAACTGTTTTTTTGGCAGGGTGATGTTCTTCGATTGCGCTCTGACAGATCATCCGTTCGTCGAAGTAACAACATTTAAGCTTCCGCTCTTCAAAATGCCATAAAGATCAACTCTGATCCTCTTAAAAACTAACTAGCCTACCTGTTTGGGTCACTTGATTAGTGCTAATTCTGTCTGCTCCGATTCAGATTGTTGAATTGTTTTGGTCATTACCTTTGTGGCGGCAATCTCAGATATTTGTGAAGGTTTTGCCTAAAGGTGACTCACTATTATTGTGCTGAAGGCTTGAAATGAATGAGCGTGTGTAAGTGTGAGTTTGTGCGGAGCTGCTAAAGACAGCTTTGAGCTGTGAGAAGATTAAAGGGAAGAGACGAGGCTTAGACACTGCCAGAGAAGACGAGCCCAATCTCAGAAAGTGCAACAGGAGGGTGTTTTGGGCGGGGGGGAAGGAGGTGGTAGGACATCCATAGACTTATCTCACCTTTAGTTAATCATCTTAAACAAAACACCTACTGAAGGTGCACAGGGTTTCTAGGTTGCATGAGATTTCGCTTTCAAAGAAATCTTTGTCATCTTGTGTCATTTCGTAGAGGTCAGTCTTTTAGGGGCATACAGATTTCGGACAGGCGGATTTTCAAGACAGATGGCGGTGCTCAGTGACCCCTGTCTGTCAGAGCACATCTGAAACCGGCTTCGCATTGTGTCTGAAGGGTTGTTCCTTAAAAACCTGGTCGGATATGTGCTATAGATGCATTGAGCATTAAGCTGTAGAACTCACATTTGCATTTCTAATGACCTTCATTCATTTTAACTGGATTATTACTATGGAAAATGTCCAAAATTCCCAAAATGACAATGTCTAACAAAGCGATAATTAAACTGTAGTATATAAGATGTGCGCACACATTTCTTAAATTAAAACTAATGTATTATGTCTATTTAGTATATTTTGAAACTGACAACCTTATTTTTGTCTGATTAAATAATGTAAAAATGGCCATTTCTTCTGATCGTTTGGACCGGCTGTCCGTCACTATATATTATATCAATAGTTGTTAAAAGCTTTGTCCTTCTCGTTCATACAGAATTTTATACACGTCGCTTAAACTGTTCCATACAAGAGTGTGGAATATGACTATGAAAGGGATTTTATTAAGTCACTTACATTTGACAGCCATGAACTGATTTTTTGCCCTTTGTATTTGAGAGGTCTTTGCTGATCTGTGGGCATTATTGCTCTTTGTTTTGGGGCCACAGCTATAATGTGGGCAGGAGAGGAATGTATGTGTTCCCACTCATTTGCTATTCTTGTAGATAAATAAGCAAGCTGGTGGCTGAAGCAAATGTCAAAGATGACTGTAGAAGCTCTGATGCAATTTTTTCCCCATAAATCTATTTTATTTTATTTGGTTTTATTATTTTATTTTATTTTATTTTATTTCATTGTATTGTATTGCATTTTATTTATGCATATCTTGATTTTTTTGTACATACCTTTAATGTGTTTATTTTATTTTATGCATTCCGTTTAATGCATATGTTTTAATTTTATTTAATGCATGCCTTTATTTTATTTTATTTTTATGTATATCCTTTATTTTATTATATTTTATGCATAGATTTAATTTAATTTATTTTATTATTTTATGCATGTCCTTTATTTTATTTTATTTTATTTTATTTTATGTTAGTCATATCTTTTATTGTATGTATATCTTTTATTCTAATTTATTTTTTGCATGCTTAATAATTTTTTTAATTTATTTTACATTTTACTTTTTAAATACTTTTTATTTATTTTATTTTATTTATTGCATATCTTTTATTTAATTTTATCTTATGCAAACCTTTCATTTATTTTATTTTATGCATACCTTTCATCTTTTTTATTCATTTTATTTATTTTATTTTAGTATTTTATGCATATTTTTTATTTTATTATATTTATGCATACCTTTAATTAATTTTTTATTGTATGTATATCTTTTATTCTAATTTATTTTATGCATACATTTATTTTTTGTTTTTATTTTATTTTATTTATTTTTTATTATTTTCTGCACATCTTTTATTATTTAATTTTATGCATTCCGTTTAATGCATATATTTTAATTTTATTTAATGCATGCCTTTATTTTATTTTATTTTTATGTATATCTTTTATTTTATTATATTTTATGCATAGATTTAATTTAATTTATTTTATTTTATTATTTTATGCATATCTTTTATTTAATTATATTTTGTTTTATTATTTTTTTTTTATTTATTTTTTATTTTATTCATATCTTTTATAGTATGTATATATTTTATTCTAATTTATTTGTGCATACTTTTAATTATTTAATTTATTTTATATCAGTCATATCTTTTATTGTATGTATATCTTTTATTATTATTTTATTATTATTATTGTATGTATATTTGATTTGATTTTATTTTATTTATTTTACGCACATCTTTTATTGTACGTGGGAGGTTTATGAGAGAGCTTTTAGGAATGGACTGCGACTGCCTGTTGGGATTTCTAGATCAGACAGATCATTAACCCTGAACAGTCAGTGGTAAGCCTTGTGGCTTATCTTGCCATCTTCTTAATTCATACATTGAGTAATTAGTTTATTTGTCACACCTTAATCTAAGAAGCTTTATATTCTCTCATCTATGTCAATATGAGAAACAACCACAGTAGAACACAGATAATCATTTCATATGCTGATGAGCTCTCTCTGATCATTTAGATCTTATCTTCCATTTATTTAAACTACATTGGCATTAACTGAATAGGAAAATATTTGCAAATACAAATTTTCAGTACCATGTGCATTCATTTCTTGGTATCCTTCAAAATCTACTTCTGTCTCCCTGTGGAACAAACCTATTATTAGGTTTAATATTTACTCTGGAAATGGAAGGAAATATTGACCAAACACTCATAAACACTAAAATAAGGGTCAAAGCCAATAGCCAATACAAGTCAGAGCTTATTGTCGGTCCATTGGTCAAACACGCAGTCTCGTGCAATAACCCCAAATGAGTATTGCAAAAAGACTTGCTGTGTGTGGCAGCATGAAGGGAAGACATGCTAAGGTGCAAACATGAGGCTTGTTTTGCTGCATTTCTGTGGCTTCAGAAGTGTGTACTACACAGGTCCACTCTCTCTTAGCACTCATTCTCAACAGGAGGCATATAAATGCTTTGATGGTCCCGGTGGACCGCTGTGTCTGTCCGTTTCTCGTGTTGAACTCATGGCTGCTCAAGGTCAGACGGTGCACTCAAGTGCAAATAACTTCTCTTTGGAAGCCTTACACCAGACAGCCCTTGACAAAAATCACACTGAGATGCAACCAGCCAGCTTTCTGATGTGCTTGCCTGAGGAGAAGTGTATTTGTGGAGGATTTATTATTTTTACATTTTTATGATCTTTTTAATTCATTTTTTTTCTTATTTTATTTTTACTTATTTTAACTTGGGTTATTTGGCAACCCAGCAGTGTCATATTTAGCCCCTGAAATGGGAATTTACCAGAGGAAGCCCGACAAATAATGTGTATTTTATCCCCCGGAATGTGATTTTTAACGGAAACGCAATTGGGCTAGTTTTGAGCTAGTTTTGAGTAGCAATTGGGCAATTGTTTTGTTATGAAAACATGGCAACCCTGCAACCCAGCGCTGGGTAAATATTGGACAGAACACATGCTGGGTTATTTTTACCCAGCTGGTTGGGTTAAATGTTTTTACCAAACATGCAGGGTTATTTAACCCTTTAACTGTCACCGTCCACTCTGTGGGACACCTAAGTTTACTTCACCATATTACAAATAAATCCTAATCTAATCATGACAAACTATACATTGTTGGAAAGGTCTAAGACTCCTAAATAGATTACCATATTTTTGTGTTACAAATTATAGGAAAAGTCATAGATTAATATATGTCAAGAGTGCCACTTAAAAAATCTACATCATAACATGAGTTCTGACCTTTGTAACCAAAGACATTCTTCGTTTCCTTTTTCCCTTTTACACTTTAGATATCATAAAAAATTATATATCAGTTCAAAACTTAAAATCTCAAAATGTATCTTTGAAAGGCATTTTAAAATCAGACATTGCATTACCACGGAAAATGTACATCAAAATCATATTACAAAATGTTTTCATTCATGAATTATAAAAATTTCTGTGTTCAAAAATGGGAGTGACAGTTAAAGAGTTAAGTCAACTATTGTTTAAAAATGATTATATTGCTGGTTTAAAATGGACTGGAACTAAAAACATACAGAATTACTAGAGGCAACAGCAATAATCAAAGCAAGAACGCATGGACAAAATACAAGACAAAAATGAATTTATTTGGGTGAATACAACATAATTTACAATGTTACATTTAAACTTGTGTAACATTTAAAAGTAGAATTTTAATTTTAGTGTATTCAATACAATGTAATCGCTTTTTATCGACTCTTATGCTGGTGTGTTGCCGAAATCTGAGCTGGTGAAGGGCTGCTGTTTGCCGGGTTAACTGCGAACTTCAGACCGTGTCCTCGCGTTTCACTCGTGGCTGAAAGACGCCATGACTCAAAAAACTGCCTATAAACAAACAATTCTGACATTAGAAAACATTTTAAGATTAAACTCAGTACAATAATGAATAAAATCCATTTATTTAATGCAAGGCAAAAAGCGTTTTCATCCTGCAAAACAAAACCACGGCTGATGCAGTTGACAGGCATCTTGTCCCTATGTTGCGTTGCATAAAATAATACAATTTACAGCACACTAAAGACTTAAATGAAATAAAATGTATACAAACCTTAATTTTCGCTGAAGAAGTGCAAATCGGCGGCACTGAGAACCCCTCTCTCCTGTAGAGGACTCAAAAAGCAAGCACTCTGACTGACTGTAACTCAGCAGCTGGGTTGTTTCATCAGAGACAGGCTAAACCCAGCGGTTGGATAGAAAAAAATAACCCAGCATTAAAAATGACCCAGCAACTTAAAAAAAACTAACCAGCACCTGGGTAAAAAAAAACTATATTAAAAATAACCCAATAAAATGACCCAACAAGTTGAACCCAGCATTTAGTTTTAAAAAAATAGCCCAGCACCTGTGTAAAAATATTAAAAATAACCCAATAACCCAACGGGCTGAACCCGGCAATTGGGTTAAAAAATAAGCCAGCCTTTTTTAGAGTGTATTATTATTTTATATAAGTAGTATTTTATATAATCTATATAAAAAATTCTATATATGTTTGAGAGTCCTTGAAGTCAGTTATTTAAGAATCTGGATTTGTTACATCAGCGCTGGGGAACACAGATTTCAGTCAGTGTCAGGAATTATTTTGCAAAACACTTTGAAGTCAGGGCTGGATTTGGTTTTTGCTTTGAATTTGCTTTTATGAGATCAGTGCTGGCTGAGTGTCGTATTCAAAACCTGCTGGGTAACTCTTGATGAGTAAAACCCCCCTGATTGAGAGGCATATTTATCTCAATAACAGCTACCCTTGAGCCTATAGCCTGGATCAAATTTCTCCGGCAACACAAGTAAAAGGATTATGACACCGGTAACGTCCCTGTGTCATAATGCAATCACCTGAACCGGTATAAACATCACAAATATGAGCTTTAGATCAGCAGGCCTCTAATGAGATTTGTTACGCATTACCATTATCAAGCCCATAGCGGTGGTTAAGCTTTATCTGGGTCGTGGGTGTCTAGATCATGATTTACCCATGAGCAGCTCGACGGCACATATTACATTCAGAGTCGGACCACCTGTCAGTGACATGAAATGAAGATGACATCACTGCTGTTACTCCTCTGTGGCATCAGAGGTGAATTAAAGCTTGCTTTTATGACATCAGATTCATTAATGAGGCAAAAACTGATATAAAAAGATGTGAAGTCTTCCTGCTGTTCAGATTGTTCAGTCACTTTTTTCAGCAGTTATATTTCAAAACTACTGACAGTAATTTAAATACACGCTACCAGTCAAAAGTTTTTGAACAGTAAGATTTTTAATGTTTTTTTTAGTCTCTTCTGCTCACCAAGCCTGTATTTATTTGGTCCAAAATACAGCAAGAGCAGTAATATTGTGAAATATTTTTACTATTTAAAAGAACTGCTTTCTATTTGAATGTATTTTAAAATGTAATTTATTCCTGTGATCATAGCTACATTTGCAGCATCATTACTCCAGTCTTCAGTGTCACATGATCCTTCAGAAATCATTCTAATATGCTGATTTGCTGTTCAAGAAACTTTTTTTAGTATTATTATTATTATCATCAATATTTAAAATATTTTTTTTTTTTTTTTTTCTTCAACAAAGAAACCTGAAAAAATTCTACTCTGCTGTTTTCAACATAATAATAATAATAAATGTTTTTTGACCATGAATGATGTCAGAAGGATCATGTGACTGGAGTAATGATGCTAAAAATTCAGTTTTGAAATTTTAAAATATATTCAAATTTAAAACTTATTTTAAATAAATAAAAATACTATTATTTTTCAAAATACTACTATTTTTGCTGTTCTTTGGATCAAATAAATGCAGGCTTGGTGAACAGAAGAGACTTCAAAAAGTTTTGGCTTGCGCACTGCGCAAGTGTTGCCAAGTCCACAGTTTTCCCGTGGAACTGGGCTACTTTTTTATTGCCGGTTGTTTTTGAACTCTGTGGGTTGAAGCAACCCCACTAACGCGATGTTTACCCCCCAGAAAGCGATTGGGCTAGTTTTGGACTAGTTTTGAGAAGCAGTTGGGTGGATTTTGTTGTGAAAACTTACCTTTGTTTGTTCTTTTGCGCATACAGGTCAGGTCAGAACCATCTGTTCACATGTGACTGGAGTAATAATGCTAAAAATTCAGCTTTGAAATCACAGGAATAAATTACATTTTAAAATTGAAAAGTTATTTGAAATAGTAAAAATATTTCAGAATATTACTGTTTCTGCTGTACTTTGGATCAAATAAATGCAGGTTTGGTGAGCAGAAAAGACTTCTTTTAAAAAAAATTTTTTTTAAATCTTACTGTTCAAAAGCTTTTGACTGGTAGTGTATGTATTTAATATTACAACTAACTTTTAAAACAAAAATACTTTAGCATGACATATATGCTTCATCCAGCTTGTTCATTTTACACTGTAAGTGTATTTGCTGGTTGAAAATCTTTTTCCTTTTGAAGAACAACAGTAGTGTTATCTGCTGTGATTGTTTTATTTTTTGCTGGGACTTATCTGTGGCTAAAATTGTTCCCTGCAGGAGTTTTGTCAAGGGTGGTGACATTCTGTAAATTGGTATTTTTCCATAAACCAGTCGTCGCTGTTCTCTCAGGGACTGTGTTTTCATAACTCCTTGTTTTCAGATGAAATAGTTGTGCTCTATTCTCATTGGCTGTCTTTCTCTATTCTCATTGGTTGTTTTTCTCTGTATTCAAGCGGCCACCAGCATTCACGCTGGGAATATGCTGTTAAATACACAGCTTGGGAGTTTGATCACAGGCGCGACCTCAGCAGAAGGAAACGTGACCGGCCCCAGGATGTGAGTGCGTGCGCGTCTGTGTGCCGCAGGATCCACATCCTCTCCACTTCTGTTTGTTTGTGTTGATCCTCAGGTTAATCAGAGCGCCTCAAAAGCAAAAACACAAAACAGAGATGATTAATTGCGGCCGAACACAACATCTTTTGGCCTTACAGCTTCCCCTATCATAAGCTTTACACATCAGTTATGGCCCTGTGTGTTTGTAAGACAGGTTTAACTATGGAATTGGAGTAGCAGATCTGGGCTGTGTGTATTTTTGTGACTGCATCGCTTAACTGAACTGTGGGACTGTGGGAACTGTAAGTCTTCTGAGAGTGTAATGTAATACATCCCCCATGTTCTTTGGCCTTTCCGATGATGTTGCTAATTTGGTTTCAAATAGTTTTGGCTCAAAACTGACATTTTCCACTACACAATACTATGTAATTTTAAAGTAGCACTGTTGCTGCTTTGTTTTCATGTTGTGGTGATAAAGGACAAAAAGGGCAGCATAAGGAAAGCTGTATGTTTTTCTTTCTGATGGTATTTAGGCCAACTGATTCTTTATTCAGCTCAACAAACATTTGTTTTATCGGTTCTCACGTCAAATTAAGATTAATGCCTCACTCAGCCTACCAGAGAAGCTTTATCTACTGCTGTGGTCAAGCGTCTGACGGATATAAGAACCGCGTTGAAATGCAAGTCTTAATCGAAAAGTCCATACTGCTCCTCAAACTCAGTCTGATAAACCGCATCCATCCTAGACTGAGCCGTATCTCTTTCCTGATACACTAGCTCTGCGTAGAGATAAGGCTTTGGTCTCATTGATTTATCTGCACTGTTTCCATAAGATTTAGAGGGCCGGAGCTCTATGGTAATTACGTATGGTAATTCGTTTTTGGACATTCATCCTCAGCATGTGGCTTAATTATGAAATGCATCATTTTTCTTCATTTTACTTACGCAAGATGTACATAGTTTGGCGTGCTTTGCTTGTAGCTGTATTTGAGATGACGTTCAGATAGGAATTTCATCATGATTCACTACATATAGATTCCCTTTGTCATTATGTAACACCATGTAACAAGAAAATTATACAGTTGAAGTCAAAAGTTTACATACAGCTTGCAGAATTTTTGTTTTGTTTTGTTTTTGTATTTTTGTTTTAGAAAATTCCTTCTGAAAAATTCTTCAGGTCCCACAAATTCTTTGGTTTTTCAGCATTTTTGTGTATTTGAACCATTTTCAACAATGACTGTATGATTTTGAGATCCATCTTTTCACACTGAGAACAACTGAGGGACTCATATGCAACTATTACATGAGGTTCAAATGCTCACTGATGCTTCAGATAGAAAACACGATGCATTAAGAGCCGTACAAGGGCAGTACCAAATAAAAAAAAATATGACATTTAGGCAATATCATTCTGCCATTAATGCATCGTGTTTCCTTCTGAAGCCTTAGTGAGCGTTTGAACCTTCTGTAAAAGTTTCTCAGTTGTCCTCAGTGTCAAAAGATGGATCTCAAAACCATACAGTCATTGTTAGAAAGGGTTCAAATACACAAAAATGTGGTAAAAACAAAGAATTTGTGGGATCTAAAGGACTTTTCTGAAGAATAACGAGCAGTTTAACTGTTCAGGACAAACAAGGGACTCATGAACAACTATAACTAAACCCCAAAAAAAATACAGCTGTGGATCATTCAGGTAACAACACAGTATTACGAATCAAATGTATGTAAACTTTTGAACGGGGTCATTTTTATAAATTCAACTATTATTTTCTCTTGTGGACTGTATGTAAACATCTTTTATGTGAAATATCTTATTCAGGTTGACATTGACATTCACATTTTTATATACCGTTCAATATATAAAATACAAGATACCTGGATTGGTAAGATTTTAATGTTTTTAAAAGAAATCTCATTTGTTCACCAAGGCTGAAAAATGCAGTAAAAACAGCAATACTGTGAAATATTATTACAATATAAAATAACATTTTTTCATTTAAATAGATTTTAAAATATAATTTATTCCTGTGATGCAAAGCTGAATTTTCAGCATCACTGCTTCAGTCTTCAGTGTCACATAATCTTTCAGAAATCATTCTAATATGCTCATTGATACTTAAGAAGCATTTCTTATTATTGTCAATGTTGAAAACAATTTTGCTGTTTAATATTTTTGTGGAAACTGTGATACATTGATGAATCGATAATTCTAAAGAACTATTTATTTAAGATAAAAAAAAAAATTGTAACATATTTGACAAGGTATTTACTGTCACTTTTGATCAATTTAATGCATCAAGCACCTACAGGTCTTAATTTATTCAATGCACACTATTAACACAGGCTTTTCATGATACCTGTCAGTCATGGGTTTGTGTCGCTTATGACAGCAGTAATGTGAGGTTTGATTAATCAGCCTTAAAAACTGAGATGATAGACGCTATCTCTGAATCAGATTAAACCCATGAGGTTTGTGTGTCACAGATGATCACGTTTTGCGTCTCCTGTAAAACACAGGGTAATCCCACCACAATTCATCATGTTAATCCAGTGTCTCCTGGACAGATTGCATCACCTGCCACCTCTCAGTATTGTACGGATTCGACTCCCAGCTGTCAGTCACTGTGTTGAAGCGATCAGATCTGGGCCAAAGGGGCATTCTGAGCCCAGCGATTGATGCAGGAGCAACAAGGGCTCATACTGAAGTTATTTCAGGATCTTAGAGGGAGATGCAGGTGTGTGTGTGTGTGTGTGACCCTGCATCCTTTATGTGTTGTTGGAGCGTGTTCCAGTCTTTGTCTTATCTGGCCCAGCTCTCTTTCCTGTATTCCTGTTTTAACACAATGCACAGGAAACAGGAAAGAAGGAAACAGGAATACACTGGACTTAGACTCTGTCTTCACTTCCAGCGTTGCCCTTATATGTCAACGTCATCAGCCTAGTGTTTCTCACCCAAAATGCAACAGTCAAAATTTAAAGAACAAGTGTAACTGGTTGCAGATCAGCATATGTGTGATTTTTTTTTTTTTTTTTTTTTTTTTTTTTGGTGATTCAAGTGAAAACGTACAGGTCACATTTTACCCTATTAAAAAACAAAAACAATAATATAACCTTTTTATATAACCTTTATATAACCTTTCCAACTGAGAAAGATTTTTTAATATAAATAAATACAGATACAAATAATAACAATAAACAATAAAATACAATATAAAATGTGACCTGTAAAATGACTAAAATATGACAAAGACATTTTTCTTCTGGTTTTCTCCCCGCCTTATTTCTCAGCTACACTGACTTTGTAGAAAGCACGTTTTCCTTTGTCTTGATATTGAGTCTTTCTCTAGTCTCCTTCAGTCCATTTTTCACCATCCATGATTCAGATTTTTCTCTGCACCCTCATTAGTGTTTCAATTAACCTTGAGCTGCTCTAAAGTCGTTCGCAGAGACTCTTATCATTCCTTTCCATCATCACATTCACCCTCACGACCCTCTCTTACACCACAGATATTGTGGATAACACACAATCTTACTTCTGCAATTAAACTAATGACTTACAAATATTTCTCAAATGAACCAAACAGAGTCACAGTTTGATAGAACTGATGCTCTCTATCCGCTCTCAAGCATTGTCTGTAATTACCGAGAGATAATAGAGAGGAAAAGAGGAGACTGGAAAGAGAAATAAGTCAAAATGAGACACGGGAATAAGAGTTTTCTTGTCAGATAAGGACTTTTTAGAAGAGATGACAGAGGTCAACCTTGACTGTTGTTTCTATACACGACAAATAAGGATGTTCAAGCTTCTAGAAGAACAGATCTTTTTAAAAACTACACATTTACTAGACATAAGTTCTTAAAATTGTTGCATTGCAGTCTATGCAGGGTCAGAAAGCTCTTGGATTTCATCAAAAATATCTTAATTTGTGTTCTGAAGATAAACGAAGGTCTCACGGATTTGGACTGAGATAATTTAAAAAATAAATAAATAGTTTAAACATGTCCCTCTTTTCATTCTCAAAGGAGAATTTGTTTTAGAATGTATCCTTTACTCAGCATATCAAAATTCTGTCCCTCAGATAGTAATTTTCCCTGAAGGCACACAAATAAGATCCTTCCTACCACATCCAGAGTGTTCATTACGAAACCACTTCATAAAGGTTTTATCAGTGACATGAAGAAAACCATCACTCAATCTCTCAGATCTGCAGTTAGCTTGTGTACGTGTCCACCCTGGCCATCAGTTCTCGGGTTGATCTGATCAAGGCTTTATAGTCGAGATTAGATTTGTCATTTTCAGTCAACTCATTTTGTATCATTTTGGGTGTTAACTCATCTTAAAAAGGCCTTCAGTCTTAGATCTGACTGAAGACCCAAGGCAGAAATGCTTTAACGGTAACTTTGCAGTGTAGATAGACTTAGGACAGGAAGTTCTTGTCTCCGCCCAATGCTCGACATCCACACAAACTGTCAGATGCATCAAAGGCCTTTCCCGAACTCTTTATCAGAGCCTGTTGCCAACCTCCAAAAAATAAATAGTGCGCTTCCCGCAATTAAAAGAATCAAAATCTCAGTCATGCACATAAGCATATGCATAGTGCGCAAACTGCCATGTTCATGTCTCTGTGAATCACATTATCCATTACGGTGCCTTGTGAAAGTATTCATACCCCTTCATTTTTTTTCCACGTTTTATGTTGTAACCTTATGTTAAACTGCTTTAAAATGGCTTTTTTTCCCCACACTAGTGTACACTCCATAATCTATAATGACAAAGCAAAAAACAGATTTGTGACAACTTTGCAAATTTATTTAAAATAAAACACTAAAATAAAGTCTTTTTGGGTATGATGTGACAAGCTTTGCACATCTGCATTTGGCAGTTATCTGCCATTTTTCACCTCACCTCTTTACCTCTCAAGTTCTGTCAGCTTGGATGGGGGTTGACAGACATTTTCAGGTTTCTCCAGAAATATTTGATTGCGTTCAAGCCAAGGCTGTGGCTGGGCCACTCAAGGACATTCATAGAGTTGTCTATGACAAGCCACTCTTGCTGTGTGGCTAGGGTCATTGTCTTGTTGGAAGGTGAACCTTCTGCCCAGTCTGAGGTTCTGAATGCTCTGGACTGGGTTTTCATTAAGGCTATATATTTTGATACATTGAGCTTTCCTTCTACTCTGACGAGTCCTTCAGTCCCTTCAATTGAAAAACAGCCCCACAGCATGAGGCTGTTACCAGCACACTTTACGTTTGGGATGGTACTCTGCAGGTGATGAGAAGTGCTTGGTTTCCTTCAAACATGATGCTTGGAATTGAGGTTCATCAGACCAGACAATCTTGTTTCTCACAGTCTGAGAGTCATTTAGGTGCTTTTTTTGCAAATTCCAAGTGGGTTTTCATGTGTCTTCACTGAGTAGAAGATTGAGTTTGTGATGCAGTGATGTTTGTCCTTCTGTAAGTTTCCTCCATCTGCATGTATGATCATGGAGCTCAACTAGAGTGACCATCAGCTTCTTGGTCACCAGTCTAACCAAGGCCCTTCTCCGTCAATTGCTCAGTTTGGCCAGGAGGCCAGCTCTCGGAAGAGTCCTAGTTGTTCCAAGCTTCTTCCATTATGGATAATAGAGGCTACATGTTTCTGTGAACCTTCAATGCAGCAGAGTTTTTTCTGAAATGTTCCCCAGATGTGTGGTGTGACGCAAGTCTGTTTCTAAGCTCAGGGCTTGGTATTTGCTCTATGCATTTTCAGCTTTTCTGAGAGGTGTGTGCTTTTCCAAATCATACTCATTCAAATGAATTTTCCACAGTTTAACTCCACTCGAAGTGTAGTACAATCTACAAGCGATATGCGTGCTCCTGAGCTAAATTTCAAGTGTAACAGAAAAGGGTATGAATATTTATGCAAGGGAATCATTTCAGTTTTTTATTTCTAATCAATTTTTGTCACAAATCAGTTTTTTGCTTTGTCATTATGGTGTATGGAGTGTAGATTGATGTGGAAAAAAAGAACTTAAAGCAGTTTAACATAAGGCTGCAACATAAAACGTGAAAAAATGAAGGGGTGTGAATACTTTCGCAAGGCACTGTACATGATTTTAATAACGTTCATAATGTGACATTTTGAAGTGAAACAGGGTGTTCAATGTAGAGCAGCACTTGACAGGATTTGTGAAAAGCAGGTTGTTGGAGGGGTGGATTTTAAAATTAAGAGGGTTTTGTCTTGTCTCCCATAAAGGAAGGTCAGTTTGAATTTGTTTTTACATCTTGTTTCTCACTGAATCTTTCACGATAAGACCAGGAGCATTTATTATGAAAGGAAAATAGGGTGATTTTTGATTTCATGTTCACTTGTAGGTTAATATCTGAGACCATGAAGGATATTAAACCCATTGTTTTGCTTAAGCTATGCACAGCATAATTATTAAGAGTCTTGATTTATGTTAGCGTAGCACTTTAGAATAATGGGGTTATTCTGGAAATTAGATGGTTTTCAGCAAAATGTTCCACATAGAAACTTCAGCCTCAGCTGATGTTAAACAGGCATGGTGCATAAAAATATTAAATAACCTAGCACTTGCATATCACAGATAAATTGCATGCATGTCTTTTTGCCTGTTTTGCTTAATATAAAAATGCCGGACCAGTTAATATTTATATAACAGCACTGTACTTTGTGCATCTTTGTTCTGTAGCTGATGTCTAGTTACTGCTATGTTTTAATTTGTTATTCATTTACCTTGTGTGTTGGTGTGTGTACCTGGTATTTCTGACATTATGAGGACAGGATGTCCCTACAAATATAGTAATACTAGGAAATTTTGACCTTGTGGGGGAAAAAAACAGCTTGTAAATCATATAGAATGAAGTGTTTTGAAAATCTAAAACAGCAGAAAGTTTTGTATGAGGGGTCAGTTTAGGGGGATAGAAAATATGTCCTGTTCCAATTTTTAGTGGACATTACTGGTGTCCATGACTTACTGGATAAGTTTTTGGTTGATGACAGCTCATTACATCTCCAGCACGTGTGGCTATAACTGATGATCTTTCCATCTCTTTTCTGACTTCATGCCAGCATATATTATTCAGATCAGACCCGTGGGAATGATGTGAGCAGATTTATATCACTTACTGCTTCTTCTTCTCATTAGTCTTACAGAGAATAAAAGTCCGTATTCAATATTTGACTTCCACGTGAGCTTTCTCTTTCTGCATGTTCTTCTCATTCCCCGTACCTGTCTGCAGAGCTTTCCTTCAAACTTTCTTGGGTTCACAACTGAACAAACAAAAGCCCATTTACATCAACGAAAACATTTGTGTACACAAATGTACGATTTGGAGGACTATAATGCCAGAAATCATTTGCAGGCTCATTAGGCTGATGGGATTGGGACAGTACGGGAATGTCTTGTCATTAGGAGCTAAATCAGAAGATGCTCTGACGCTCGAAGAGTCCGGAAATGGGCTCTTCGCTTTTGTCCCTCTGTCATTCTCATATTCTCATCATCAGACATTTCCCAGAGGAATCATTTAAAATCGTTAAAGGACTATAAACAGCTACCAGTGGACACTCACTTGAATTGGCGCTCGCTAAACTCTAACATCACATCCACAGTACTGATGCTTTCCTCCTGTGGCACGTAAAGTGCTTCATGTTTGTTTGAGGTCCCTCTTCCAAGAAGTGAGTTTAATAGGAGATTTTAAACACTGCTAAGATCCTTATGTGGATCTGAGAGACTCTGTGTTCACAAGAGAGAAAAACACTCCCAAAAGTGCTCTGATTAATGAGAGAGGCTGATGCTAACACAGGTTCCCTACTGAGCATCAGCTACTAGTTTAATCTCTTATTGAGGCTTTAGTAGAGCGATCTAGAGATGAAGAGAAGACTTGGGAATGCTGGGTAATACACCTAATGATTTAGAAGCTCTGCTTTGGTAGATGCAGATAAACTGTGATTATAGATGAACTGAAAATGTAGATTGACTGCACGAGTCATTAAATAGCAGTCCTGAATGAAGGATTTTCAGTAGTAAGGTGCACAAAACACCATATTATCTTGGTGTTCCTTTATGTTCTTATTTATAATAACAGTTTATTGCATAGCATTTGCTGCCCTCTACTGGTACGTAGGGAGTTATACGGTTTAAGGTCAAACTCTTGTCCTAAAAGTTCATAGAAAATAATATTTTATTTCCCTGTCTGTCTTTAAGCAGTACTTCTAAGCTGCTTAGGGCTTAACATACTTTGTATGGTACCCTAGCATGCAGATTATGGAAAATGTTCTAGAAGTTGGTCTTACTGTGAATGAACATTGTAAATTATAGATTTAAAGTGCTGGTGTTCTTGCTAGAAATCTGGTAATTAAATATTTTATTTACAAATCAAGTTTATAGGATATACTAGAATAAACCTAAATTGACTGAATTGAATGCAAGTTTGAAAGACATGAATGCTCATCAGGAATATTTAATATTTACTACCGTTCAAAAGGTTGGGGTCACTATTTTTATTTTATTATTATTATTATTTTTATTTTTTATTTTTTCAGAAGTTTTTGTTTTCAGTAAGAAGTAATCATAATTATCCTAAATTTAGATTTAGTTATTTAGCAGACACTTTTATCCAAAGAAACTTACAAATGAGGACAATGGAAGCAATCAAAGTCAACAAAAGAGCAATAATATGCAAGTGGTATGAGAAGTCTTAGCCTAACGCAGTACATGTAGAAAGGTGAAAGGTTGTTTTTTTTTTTGGTTAATTATATAATAATTATTGAAAAAAAAAAAAAAATTAAAGAAAACAAGCAGTTAAAAAAACAAATCGAGTGCAAGTCTTAAAAAAAAAAAGTAAAAAATAAAAAATAAAAAAAAATCCTAAATATATATATATATATATATATATATATATATATATATATATATACAGTTGAGGTCAAAAGTTTGCATCCCTCTTTCAGAATAATTACAAATGTTGATTATTTTACCAAAATAAAAAGGATCATACATATATTTCACATAAAAGATGTTTACATATAGTCCACAAAATAAAATAATAGTTAAATTTATAAAAATGACCCGGTTCAAAAGTTTACATCCCCTTGATTCTTAATACTGTCCTGTTACCTGAATGTTCCACAGCTATGTTTTTTTTGTTTAGTGATATTTGTTCATGCGTCCCTTGTTTGTCCTGAATAGTTAAACTGCCTGCTGTTCTTCAGAAAAATGCTTAAATTCCCACAAATTCTTTGGTTTTCCAGCATTTTTGTGTATTTGAACCCTTTCCAACAATGACCGCATGACTTTGAGATCCATCTTTTCACACCTTGGACAAGTGAGGGACTCATATGCAACTATTACAGAAGGTTCAAACACTCACTGATGCTCCAGAAGAAAAAATGATGGATGATGCAGCCAGGGGTGAAAACTTTTGGAATTTTAAGATAAGGGTAAATTTAACTTATTTTGTCTTCTGGGAAACATGTAACTATCTTCTGTAGCCTGTGAAGGGCAGTATTACATGAAAAATAAGAAAAATGTACACATCTCCATTCTGTTCAAAAGTTTTCACCCCCTGCAAGAGTCAAAGGAAGCACTTTGACTTATCATTGCTAGTTTAGTAGTAATCAGGTTAAAGACCAGCCCACAAACATAAAGCAGAAGAAAATGTCCGAAAGATGAGCACAAACAGGATTCTAGTTGAGGATTAGTGGGTTTACACTTAAGGGAGGGGAATTCGACATACGCGTGGCATTGAGGCTCATTGCAGCGGGCCTGTGAGTGTCCCTCTCCCTCCTGCGTACCGTCTGCTAAGCCTAAAACAAGATGCTCGGCAGTTGCGTCACCCAGTTTTTCCTCCCTGCGGACTTTCATCTGAAATCATAAGTGACAAGAGGATTTTAGAAGCAGATTCTCTCTTATGAGTCTCTGTGTGGCGCATATTTGTTTCTCCGGGAGCCAAGCCGAAGCATCTCGGCCAAGCTGGCGGATCAAACGGACAACCAGGACAGCTGGATTCAGCTTGTTTACCTCCACTTGGGGGAGTGTATGTCACTCCTGAATGTTGCAGAGCATTTATTGAGGTTTTAACTGAATGCACCTGGACTCAGTGGGGTTGAATGGTAATATTTAAATTGATTTTTGCTTTCTCTCTTTGTTTCCAGGTGACCTGGCCCAACTTCAGCTGCCTCAGAAAAATGTAGAAGTTATCCAAGGGAGGATGGTGGTGCTGCAGGCGTCTTACACTGGCGTGGAGATTCAGAAAAATACAGTCGTCTGGAACTACATGTCTGACAGCACAGAAATGGTGACTGTTTTTCCTATATGTTGTTTTTCTTTATTTGTGTTGACAGAGACTGCAGTGTCCTGCAGTGTGACATGCTATACTAAAAAATCTGTCTAAAAAATGTATCTAAAAAATAATTTCACCTCAGTATTATGTGATTTGATTAATTTTATCAACTCAGTACATTATATTTTAGTCTTATTAATTCAGAGACAGCACTGAATATTTATACTTAATACAAATTTATTTGTGACACTGTAGAAATACTTACACTACCAGTCAAAAGTTTTTGAACAGTAAGATTTTTTAGGTTTTTTAAAATTAGTCTCTTCTGCTCACCAAGCCTGCATATATATTTGATCCAAAGTACAGCAAAAGTAGTATGATTGTGAAATATTTTTACAATTTAAAATAACTGCTTTCTATTTGAATATATTTTAAAATGTAATTTATTCCTGTGATCAAAGATCAATTTTCAGCATCATTATTCTAGTCTTCAGTGTCATTTGATCCTTCAGAAATCATACTAATATAAACATTTATTATTATCATCAATATTTAAAACAGTTGAGCACATTTTTTGATGAATTCTTTGATGAATAGAAAGATCCAAATATCAGATATCTGATTATTTATTTGAAATAAAAAGCTTTTGTAAGACTATATACTATACTATTCAAAAGGAAGATTATTATAAACTGTAATACTTTTAATTTTTAATTATAAAAATTAATACTTTTATTTCTATTTCAGATAAATGCTTTTCTTCTGAATTTTCTGTTTATGAAAGAAACCTGAAACAATTCTACTCAGCTGTTTTCAGCGTAATAATAATAATAAATGTTTTTGAGCAGCAAATCAGAATATTAGAATGATTTCTGAAGGATCATGTGACTGATGCTAAAAATGTAGCTTTGAAATCACAAGAATAAATTACATTTTAAAATATATTCACATTAAAAGCAGTTATTTTAAACAGTAAAAATATTTCAGAATGTTACTGTTTTTACTGTACTTTGGATCAAATAAATGCAGGCTTGGTGAGCAGAAGAGACTTCTTTAAAAAACATCAAATCTTCGCTGTAAAAAACTTTTGATAATAATAATAACCCAAGTAACAACAAGCTACAAAAGTGCAGTCTCTTTGGTCATGTGCATATATTGGCTGTTTTCAATTTCTGATTTCGTAGTTTTATAAGAATCATTATAATGATTTATAATGATAGAATTTTTCATGGTGGTTTAGAATGTAACATGACATGCAGCTGATGTAATACAGTATAATGGTCACTCTCTGTCCCTGATCACTCAAGCTCTTGAGGTCTACAGGTCAAGAGTGCATACAGACAAAATCCAATTCCTCATTATCACACACTAAAATACTCATGTGAACACGTTTCCAGTGCAGTACAGCGAAGGGATTCAGCATAGATTTATAATGAAATCCGATAATGTTATGTCAGTCCAAATTAGATTTTGAAATGGTGTGGTATTATGGGTGGGATTGCACTCATTTGTTAGTTTTTGTGCAGATGCCAGAAAATTTAGCACCATCTGTGCATGTTATGATTTGGATTATGAATGGCAGAGACTTTGAAATGCTGGACTGATTAAAATGTGTCTTAAAAATACAGTTGTTTAAATTCAGTGCTCATATGCACATATCCAAAAGTTGTCATCACAGAATCATGTGAATCATCAGTTGCCTGCAAGCTCAGACCATCTTACCTTAAGAGCCAGTATAATACTGTGATTGAAATGTCCACTCTTGGCAGCAGTTGTCTTTCATTTTGCATTACACGGCATCTCATTACTCTGTAAGAAACCGTATTATCTGCAGATTTTAAAATCCTCTATCCTGCATTTTCTTCAGTTGGGATTAAATCTGCACACTGAAGGATCAGCTGATATGAATCCTTTAGACATGTCCACTGAGAAATTCTCTCCCTACTTTTGACAGATTGATGACCTTATATTATTCAATGTTTTTTAATACAGTGGTTTTGAAATGTGCAGCCTTTTGACTATGCAGTTTTTGTCTTGTTTTTTCAATATTTAGTATTAGAAATGTATGTTTTGTTTTGTTTTTTAATTTAAGATGTTTATATTTGTATGTTGTGTGTGTGTGTGTGTGTGTGTGTGTGTGTGTGTGTGTGTATGTATTTTTTTTCTTTCTTCCTTTTATGCCAAAAATCATTAGGATATTAATTAACCCTTTAACTGTCACCACCCGCTCTGTGGGACGCCTAAATTTGCTTCATCATATTACAAATAAATTCTAATCCAATCATGACAAACTATATATTGTTGGTAAGGTCTAAAACTCCTAAATAGATATTTTACCACTCTTTTGTGTTACAAATGATGTAGGAAAAGTAATAGATTAATTTATGACAAGAGTGCACCTCAAAAATCTACATCATAACATGAGTTCTGACCTTTGTCACAAAAAGACTTTCTTCGTTGCCTTTTTCCCTTTCACGCAATAGAAATCTTAAGAAATTAAATATCAGCTGAAAACTTAAAATCTGAAAATTCATCCTTTGAAAACCATTTTAAAATCAGACATTGCATTACCATTCAAATTGTACATCAAAATAATATTACAAAATGTTTTCGTTCATAAATTAGAAAAATGTAACTTTGGATAGTGCATTTTCATGTCTATGTTTCAAGATAGGGAGTGACAGTTGAAAAGTTAAAGATCATGTTCCATTAAGTTATTTTGTGTATTTCCTACCATAAAAATAGCAAAACTTAATTTTTGATTAGTTAAATGCGTTGCTAAGAGCTTCGTTTAGACAACTTTTAAGGCCATTTTCTTATTATTTACATTTTTTACACCCTCAGATTCCAGATTCAAATAGTTTAATCTTGGTCAAATATTGTCCCATCTTAACAAACCATGTGCATCAGCATTCAGATGTGTAAATCTCAATTTCAAAAAACTGACCCTTATGGCTGGTTTTGGGGTCCAAGCTCACTTAATATATTGTAAAAACATATTAATACCCACCCTCTTCTTTGTCTTTCTTTAGGTCATCTCATACGTCGGTGGAAGCTTAAGCCATAGCAATTCCCAGTTTGCAGGTCGGGTCGGTTTTATACATGATATGCCCAACACCAACCTGTCTCTGTACATTAACAACACCAAAGCATCAGACTCAGGGAAGTACATGTGCCAGGTCATCATCCCGGACAGCCGAGGACTCATCGGAGAGCTCACCCTTAATGTTAAAGGTGTGTACTTACTGTACTTACTTGTGTCATAAAACACACATGCCTGTGTACTTGTCAGATGCTTGTTCTATGACACAGGCCATTCATTTAGCATTCAGTGTTTTCCAGAACGACTCTTTAAATGCAGATTTAACATCGCGTGACCCATCCTGTCTCTGTTTCAGTCCCTCCTTCAAAGCCAGTTTGTCAAATTAAAGGAAGGCCTGTTCTTAAAGGTAACATCACACTGGCTTGTAACTCTGATGAAGGTAAACCGGCACCAGAATACAAGTGGAAAAAGATTAGCCCCACCTCAGAGGTCTTCTTCCCTCCCGCACAAAGTGAGTCTATCTGTATGTCCAAGTAAGACACAAGAATGTGTTTAAATAATGAATTCATTCTCCTTTCTATTAGCATTCGCATTAAAGGGATCGTTCACCCAAAAATGAAAGTTTTGTTATTAATTACTCATCCTCACATTGTTCCAGACCTGTAAGACCTTTGTTCATCTTCAAAAGACAAATTAATATATTTTTGATGAAATCCGAGAGCTTTCTGACCCTGCAACAGTACTACCACAAGTTTATAAAATCAAGTTTGAACCACTGATGTCACATGGACTATTTAAACGATGTCCTTACTGCCTTTCTACCCTACTCTATGCAAGGTTAGAAAGCTCTCAGATTTCCTAAAAATATCTTAATTTGTGTTCTGAAGATAGACAAAGGTGTGTTTTTTTTTTAGGCAAAATCAGTTATATTTCTCTGGGTTTTTTTTGTGTGTGTTCTATCGAGGAAGGTAAATCAAATATGTTTCGAACATCACGAGGGTGCGTAAATAATTTCAGCATTTTCATTTTTGACTGAACTAATCCTTTAAGTATGACGAAGGAAGCGTTTGGACTGAGATTAAACCTTAAAACCGTGTATTTGTTGACCTTTGTTATGTAATTCTTGAGTCACTGAAATCAAATCCCTGGATATATTGAATAAACATTGCTGGTATTCAGCGAGCAATATTTTATCAGTTACTTTGACACTCAGTGATCTCTGTTTCAAATATTTGAGTGTTTCTAATCTCTGGCTGAATTATTTTTGCAAACAGGCAATTCTAACTTTACCCTCACACTGTTGTTGTTGTAGATGGAACAGCAGGAACTTTAAAACTGAACAATCTGAGCAGTAATATGTCAGGGAAATACATGTGCATTGCATCCAACACTGCAGGATCGGATGTGTGCCAAATCAGCCTGGAAGTCATCACATGTACGTAACTGTTGGTTGTGCATTACATACATAAGTGTTCAAAAGTATTAAGAAATAATACTTTTATTATAGCAGGGATGCATTAAATTGACCAAAAGCGACAGTAAAGACATTTACACTACCAGTCAAAAGTTTCTGAACTGTAAGATTTTTAAGAAGTCTCTTCTGCTCAACAAGCTTTTACATTTATTTGATCCAAAGTACAGCAAAAACAGTGAAATTTTAAAATATTTTTACAATTTAAAATAGCTGTTTTCTATTTGAATATAGTTTAAAATGTCATGTATTCCTGTGATTTCAAAGCTGAATTTTTAGATGTCATTCTAATATTCTGATTTGCTGTTCAAAAAGCATCATGTTGAAAACAGCTGAGTTGAATTTAGAATAAGGTTTCTCTGATGAATAAAAGTTAAGAAGAACAGCATTTATCTGAAATACAAATATTTTGTAACATTATAAATGTCTTTATCATCACTTAAATGAAATAAATTTCATTTAAGTGATGATAAAGACATTAACAAAAAAAAAAAAATGATACTGACTCCAAGCTTTTGAATGGTACAGTATAGTGTATAATGTTACAAAAGCTTTTTATTTCAGATAAACACTTTGGATCTTTCTATTCATCAAAGAGCCCTGAAAAAAAAACGTACTCAACTGTTTTAAATATTGATAATAATAATAAAAATGTTTCTTGAACAGCAAATCAGCATATTAGAATGATTTCTGAAGGATCATGTGACACTGAAGACTGGAGTTATGATGCTGAAAATGTAGCTTTGACCACAGAAATAAATAACATCTTGAAATATATTCAAATAGAAAATAAGTTATTTTAAATAGTAAAAATATTTTTAAAATGTGCTGTTTTTGCTGTACTTCGGATCAAATAAATGCAAGCATGGTGAGCAGAAAAGACTTCTTTAAAAAACACTAAAAATCTTGACTGGTAGAATATGTTTACATGATATTAACTTTCTCTTCATCCTGAAATCCTGAAAAAAGTGTTACAGTTTCCACAAAAATATTAAACAGCACAAATGTTTTTAAATTGATTATTAGAAATGTTTCTTGAGCTGCAAATCAGCAAATTAGAATGATTTCTGAAGGCTTGCGTGACACTGAAAACTGAAGTAATGAAGCTGAATAAATTGCACTTTAAAATATATAATCTTTATAAATGTCATCTGAAGATAAAATAAGATTGTAAATCAAAAGGCATACCTTAACTTTTCCTATTCCTTTTGTACAGCGGGTAATGCTGGGATGATCGCTGGTGTTACGTTTGGTTGTATTGTGGCTCTCGTCCTGATCATTGTCTTCCTCATCTTCATGTGGACAAGACAGAAAGACACAGAGGAGGATTTGGCCAATGAAATCAAGTAAGATGATTATGATTCATTGATTGATTCATTTGATTTCTAACTTGTGTAGACACTAAGTGTTTTTGTGTATTACAGAGAGGATGCTCAAGCTCCCAAACGCGTCTCATGGGCCAAGAGTGGCACTGGCTCTGACATCATCTCTAAAAACGGTACCCTGTCCTCTATTAACACTAGCACTTACCCACGAGACACCCAGAACCACCACCATTACCCTCACTCTGACACCGCGTCCATCCTCACGGCCACGGGCAGCACAGCCGGCTACCGCTCGCAGCCTCCAGCAGACGCCACCCTGGAGCGCTCCTTGCCCGGCTACAACACCAACCCCAGCCTGCCCCGTGGACCCTCAGGACCCCCCAGCACCAACGGAAGCTTCCAGCACACCTCAGTGCCTCGGCCAGCCTCCGCCCAGCCTCAGATTCCACGTCCGCCCGTGCTGCCCACCACCGTAACTGCTGCCAACATCTCCCGCATGGGAGGGGTACCCATTATGGTGCCAGCGCAAAACCAGGCTGGCTCTCTGGTGTAGGACTGAACATTTCTGCTGAACCTCGTAAGGGAAGGAGAGAAGAGGATATCATGTCTGCAGTCCCACAAACTGAACCACATTGGAAAGGATGAATTGGAATATGGAAACTGTATGATGTAATTTTCTTTATTTACATTTTAAATATAAAAAATGTAAGCAAATATATGTAAAGATGCTCATTTTATTGTTTTATAGTTTTTTACTCTTCAAAGTATTACAGAAAAGACTCTACTTTCTATAAAGTGGAACTTGTTAACGGAAAAAGACAATGACCAAAAAAAAAAAAAAAACTTTTTTTCACATTATTTGTGTTCTTTTTGTTGTTACTGCTTTATGGATTGTTCTTTTGCAAACTAAAGATGCTAACTTGCCTTGATGAAAACATGAAAGCTCTATTCCATATTATTTACAGACACTCCTTGTGAATAATTACGTTTACTATGTTAAATACACATGCAATCTTTATGTATGCTGCAGTGTGGAAGTAAGCTATTTTGTTTGAATGGCTTCACCCTCTCTTATGTTAAAATGAAGGTGGATAGCATATGTTTCATCGCAGCATGTGTTAAATGGAATGTCGAGGACATCACTTAAAATGTGACATGTTAAGTTGCTATATTTGCCTTTAAATGTTTTTTGGCCAAATATTTAGAAATTAACCCGTGATGTTACCTCTTAGAGATGTGTGCTAGGTTTTTTCAGTTTAGAAGTGTAAAATTTGGCGGTATCTTAATTTATATAGTGTTTTTGTATACCCCATGATGATATTTTAAAACTAATGTACTGTATTGTATTATTATTATTGAATATGTAAACTATAATTATAAACATTCCTTTACCTTACTGTAAATAAGGTATTTATTTCTCATTCTAGGTCTGTGGTCATTTCATAATTTTGCAGCAAATAAGTTCATGATTTTTCTGGTATACTGGATACTAGACCAAAGAGTTCCTGTTAGATGGTTGTTGAAGAGGGGATACTAATTTTGAACTCAAAATTGACCCTATTTAGTTTATTAATGCATGTCACTGAACATCCTGTTTTACTCAAAAATACATCATATTAAGGTAGTGATATGATTTGCGAATGGCATTTCATGCTCACTTCGAGTATAGCAGACCATACAATAAATCACAATAGCTTATCTGTAAGTATGCCAAAAATCATGTCGTATTTTTACCACATATTTCTTAAATGCTTTTTAAACAACTGCTGTAATTTTTTTAAACTATGTTGTATTGTATGTACTCAACAGTGCAACTGACTGTTTTTCAAGCACAAACTATTTTACTTTATTTTATTAGAAATGTTTTATTGCCCATACTCATGTCAATCTTTTTGTCATCTGCCGACTGGACAACCTCAAACTGTTCTGTATATAGGACATTTACTGAACACTTTGTATTCATATTTTTGATTAAAACAAACTGGCTGTAAAAATGCAGTGTGTTCATTTACTGCACAGGGAAATATAGTAGTAATGTTCTGTAGAGTCTTTAACATTTTTTAACACATTTTTGTTGTCATTTCATATATTTTGTATGATACCTAGCATATCATGTATATATTTGTTGTGATCCAGTCCTGGCTTTATCGACACACAGTGGCTTAAATTTATGTTAATGCTTATTAATAAATAAATTAATGACGGAAAAGCCCACATAAAGATTAAAAATGCACAATAAAATCAGTGGTGCGTGCATAGCCTGTTTTTTTTTCGCGCGCTTTTCGTTTTAAAGTGAACAAGCCAACGGTTAAGAAGACTTGCTTTGAAAAAGAGAGAGCAGAAGGTAGGACACTGTTATAACTACAGTAACCTAGGTTTATGTTAATGCTTACTAATAGGTAATTTAATGTTTTTTTAATAACGAAAAAAGTCCACATAAAGATTAAGCATGCAATATAAAATCAGTCGTGCATGCCCTTTTATTTTTCGCGCGCTTTTCGTTTTATAGTGGACAAGCCAACGGTTAAAAAGACTGCATTAGAAAGAAGCGATCAGAAGGTAAGAGGCTGTTATAACTAGTGGCCTAGGTTTATGTTAATGCTTACTAATAAGTAAATAAATATTTTTTTAATAACGAAAAAGTCCACATAAAGATTAAAAATGCACAATAAAATCAGTCGTGCGTGCCTTGTTATTTTTCGCGCGCTTTTCGTTTTAAAATGAACAAGCCAACGGTTAAGGAGACTATAGCTTGAAAAAGAGCAGAAGATAAGATACTGTTATAAGTACAGTGACCTAGGTCTATGTTAATGCTTACTAATAAGTAAATTAATGTTTCTAATGACGGAAAAAGTCCACATAAAGATTAAAAGTGTACAATAAAATTAGTCGTGCCTGCTTAGCCTGTTGCTTTTCATTTCAAAGTAAACAAGCCAACGGTTAAGAAGACTTGCTTGAAGAAGACAGCAGAGGGTATAAGGTACTGTTATATCTAACTTAGTGCTTTAGGACATTTCTGGTGACCCATTATTAATAATATTTGGGAAAAGATAACCTAACGCGTTACATAATATAAATTAGCCGCAAGCCGTGTAACATTTAGTCAGGGTCAGACTCATAAGTATGCCTAAGATAAGCTAACTAATGAAAAATGAGCAAAAATGAATTCCTCTGTTTTTATCTGTTATCTAACATTTGATATATTTTAGGTATTGTGTGTAGACACTGTATTAATCATTTCACTTAACTGATAATGATTCAACAGAGGTAAGTATTAGACATAATGGACAACACTGTGTTTATCGAAAAATAATATCCCTATATTAAGGCAAAATTCCTCTAAATATCAGTTCCAGGGGACAAATATCACTTAATAATAAATAATATAAATTTTTTCACTGGTTTAACCACGAACAGAAAGAAAAGTCACTCAAATAGCTACATGACTCTTGAAAATATTTTTCTAAACAATATATAATTGTATTATTAACAGTTTTGACGTCACCAGTTATTAGGTGTACATGTTTTAATTATATATATATATATATATATATATATATATATATATATATATATATATGTATATGTATATATATATATATATATATATATATATATATGTATATATATATATATATATATATATTTGTAAGTACAATATTAAACTAACGCCGCCACAAAAATCCTCTTTTAACGCTGTTGCAAACAAGCTTGTGTGAATGATTGCAATGACCTGCATATGACTGACCTCTAGTGAAACTTTGAAGTATTACAATGAAACAGTCATTCAGGCTTTCACAGGGTTTGACATTTATTGGAATTATAACTCAGCAATACTTCACATTCCTCCATGTCCCTTAGTAAATAAGAAATATATACATTAAAGATGTAAGCACAAGGCATGAATGACAGTTAATGTTAAGTAAAAAAAAAAAAAAAAGACAAATGGATTAAATTAGACAAATGGATCATCAAAGAAACCACATTATGTAGAACAGTATATTTCATACATAGGATGAAAAAAAAATCTCAGGTTACCAAAATAAGAAAAGTCACAAGGTTTCTCCCTATAACTTGGCATTAATGTAGAACACTAAAACATGCTGTATTTTCAGCCAACCTAGGCTGAAACAAAGCCACAATACTAAAACGGCAAAAGCAGAAAGTATGGATGGATTATTTTCAAATGTGCTCTCGAATCGATGCATCTACGCCTTAAGAAGATTGTGAATAATGCCCTTCTCATCGTCACCTGTGTTCAAAACGGATGTGAATGATGGAGTAGTATGTAAAATGCCTTATGTTAGGCGTATATTTAAAAATAAAAATAAAAATATTACCTGATCATAGAGTTAAACCGATTATAGTTCACCTGTTACTCTTACACGTTCCATATGGCTTTTGGCCCATTGTAACGTACGTAGTAGAAAACATGTAAAGCACCAGGCGCTGTGGTATGAACCTCGTGGATATGTGAATACAGGAAGGGCAGTGAGATGAGCAAGGTCAAAGGTCATTAGATAAGCAAGAGAAGGATGGTTAGATGTCAGGGTCCCTCGCTGATACTGGATAAGGGAGCTCATGCAGCTGGGCTGGAGAACTGAGAGAGGACGAACGGAGACACCCGACCTCTCCGCAGTCTCACCATCAGCACATCACGCTCAGGACTTTAGGTAGGACACAGAACTGCAGGATAGAGACGTAGTGATGTGTTAATGGTCTCAACACTAGTAAATGTCTGTATAAGTACACTGCCATTCAAAAGTTTGGGATCAGTAAGATTTTTAATGTTTTTAAAGAAGTTTCTTATGTTCATCAAGGCTGCATTTATTTGATTAAAAATACAGACAAAACTGTAAAATAACATTTTTCGATTTGAATATGCATTAAAATCTAATTTATTCCTGTGATCAAAGCTTTTCAGCATCATTACTCCAGTCTTCAGTGTAACATGATCCTTCAGAAATCAGTGCTGGAAACATTTGTGCTGCTTAATATTTTTTTGGACACTGATACTTTCTTTTAAGATTCTTTCATGAATAAAAAGTTAAAAAGAACAGCATTTCTTTAAAATAGGATTATTTTCTAACAATATACACAATATTATATCTATCAATATTTTTTTTATTCTTGCTTTTTTTTTCGAAAAAAATTAATACTTTTATTCAGTGTTAAATTGATAAAAAGTGATAGAAAAGACTTATATTGTTAGAAAATATTTATATTTTGAATAAATACTGTTCTTTTAAACTTTTTATTCCTCAAAGAATCCTGAAAAAATCATCACAGGTTCCAACAGTGATATTCTGTGAATCCAGACAATTCCTAGCTGGTAAAATGTTTTCAGCTTGTAGCCTATTTAAGAGCCAGTTAGTTTCCCTGAATTTTTTTAATAAATAATAATACTATATACAGTCAAACCAAAAATTATAATAATATACATAATATACATAATTTTTTGATATTTTTTAACTAGTGGGGGCAGGACACTATAGTTCATTTATGTAAGTGAGGATAGCAAAATTAAGTAAACTGTGACATATTATACCCAATAATTCTTCATACAGTGGACTACAAGTAAAACTGATAAAAAATTTGGGACCAAAAATTTGATTTGAGACTTTGACCTAACCATGTTTTGTTACATACCTTTCTATCAAAGTTATCTGACATTATCAAGATGAATTTGTTCTGACACAGTGTAGTTCTTGAGTTCCTTTAAGATTTTATTACCATAAACTGTGATAAATTTTGAAGGTGTCTGAATAAATATTGGTTTGACTGTATAAATGATGACAACTAAAAACACCATAACCTAACAAAATACCAATTTAAAACATTAAAAAAAGAATAATAATTTTTTTTTTTTTTTTTTAAAAAGCTCTAATTATGGGGGGAAGGTTTCAGATTTACCTTTTAGTATATAGTCAGTCAGGAGGGTTGGGACCTTCTCACTGTCTTCTTTCATCGCATAAAGAACTGAAAAAAAAAAAAATAAAAAAAATAAGATTACAGTTTTTTTTTTCTTTGATGGCCTAAATGTTTTATTGTTTGATCTTAATTATTACATAAATCAATCTTAGAAATATTAAATAAAATAAACATTAAATATTATGGTGAGTTTAAATTTTGTCTCAGTTTTAATGCCATTAGTGCAGTTCAGTACACTTACTTTTTGTGAGCATTTGCAAGTCATCCACAGAGGGAGGAGTCCCTTTTTTCTCATATGGGATGACTGTGTTTAGGTACTGTCGAACACACATATGAAAAATAATAAGACAGAGTTTACGATCACATCTTATTTCTGCATATAGGTGCAAATTTAGTTCAAAACATTAACTGAAATCCTCCTGCTTACCTGTCTTTCTGTCCCTGAGGTCCCAAAGGTCTGTCTGATGCCTGTCTGCAGGATGTTGGAAAGACCCTCCATGCTGAAGCGCTGGAAAACATTAAAATATAAAATATTAAGTATCTTCTCCTCACATTCTGTACAGCACTGCATCCCTTGAGTGCACACATCCTACGCCAAACTAGAGAAAAGATAATCCAACTTGGGATTTTTTTCAGGATATTTTATATGCTATATATTTATACAGCCCATTTTTACAAACACAACCTTTCAAAATTATTTAAGCTTCTGAGTTCAGGAAAAGAGTAGAAACATAATATATTAAATTTGAGCTTCACAATTTGCCACATTTACTAACTCTAGTTGCTGTGTACAAAATGACTAGAATGCTCAACTCATCCCTGTAAGAACATGGAGGATGAGGATGCAGAGATGCAGTTCTTGCATAATGTAATCAAATCACAGCGGCATTACTGTAAGAGGAAGCTGGTATTGCCTTCGCAGCTCATACTGCAGGGGAATGCTTCCTCTGCTCTTCCAGTAAGTGCTAAGTGCAGCTAAAGAGTAATGGGACGAGATCCATTAACCGCAAAGAGAGATGTCTGTGCATGGAGGTAAACATCATGCAGTTCATTTCCACACACTTACTTTTGCAGGCATGCTCCCGATCTTCTCGGGGCGGGTAGATGCTTGTAGACTCATGGCCTTGTCCTTACGCCTGCGCTTGCTCAGCTCCCTTTGCTCCTTCTGTCTGTTCTGGACCTCCATCAGAGCCGTGATGAAGGTGTTCTTCACCTCTTTCTCAAACTCCAGCTCGTCCCTCCGGGCCAGCTGCGCCACCAGTTCCTCCGAATACTCTCGTATCGCCGCCTCCATTCGACACAAGATGTCAAGCAGCGCCGAGCTTGGCATCAGCCTCAGACCTGCATGATAAACATTGAGACTTGATCAAAGCGAGCGACACTTGACTTGCACACTGTGACTAATGTTGTGCTTTAACATTAGTGTAGTTCTCAGTTGATGTGGGCTATTTTTCATTCGCTTTTGCTCTACCGCATCTTTGGTTTCAAAAACATGATCTGTTTCATCTGTCCATGGGATGAAGAAATGCTGAAACAACATAGTTTAAAATAGAAACCGTCTCTATATACTCGATAGGCACCGGTTTCTTTTCCTGGGGATATGTAGAGCATGTTTACATTGACCTTGATCTGGTAGACTGACACAGAAGAGAAGAAATAGTTGAATAAAGTCATTATTTTTGTTTTATTTGCCCAAAAAAGCATTCTTGTAGCTTCATAACATTACGGTTGAACCACTGATGTCACATGGACTATTTCAACAATGTCCTTACTACCTTTCTAGCCTATGAACGTGGTAGTTCTTGCGGGTTTGTAATGACATGAGAATGACTAAATGACAGATTTTTCATTCTTAGGTGGACTAACACTTAAAGCAATGTTTGATTGTTCAAACCTTGTTCATCTTAGCATCTAATTTCATCTGAAGATTCATGAAAAGTTTTTAAAGTCACCCTGAGGTTCACATATATATTTTTAATTGCAGGTTTGAACGAGCACCTTCATAGGAGCAGTTGTTGTTGGAGGCCTGAGACAGCATGCGGATCTCCTCCAGTAGTGAGGGGCTGCTTGTAGAGGAAGACACTCCGATATCATCCTCCTCCTCTTCCTCTGTCTCTCCAGGATCTGGTGAGTTTTCCATCATCTCCACAATCTCCTCAATCACCTGGTGAGAGAATATATGACAGACTTCAGTGGGTATTTAAAGAAGTTTGAGGACACAACAGAACTGTAACTTTGAATTTTAGCTTTATAAATGTAGCACACTTAAATTTAAAGGGGACATTGGATGCAAAATTTACTTTTACATGGTGTTTACATATACAAGTCTTAGAAGTGTGTGGACACAACCACTCTACAATAATAAAAACCCATTCACTTCATTTTTTTTAATCCCCAAAAAACCTAAACAATCCCAATTATCAAGCTGTTTCGATTTTCTGAGCAGTATGATGTCATACTGCTCAGGCCCCACCCACAACTGCTGACAGACCGTCCTGTATTACCATATTTCCGCCCTCGGCCAGTTCTGTCCGCCATTTCTTCAGCTGTAGCGACAACAATGTCTGAAACAATGCAGGTATTTTGTAGTTGGATGTAAAAGTGAACATAAAAGTCATAATATCCTCCGAGATCAGAGCCACTGAGGACGAGGTGGATTAGTTTTGTTTTTGATGGTAACGAGCCACCAAATACACAAAACATAGAAGAGAGGGGTGGGGTGAGCAGAGCTCATTATCATTTAAAGAGACATGCACCAAAATGGGTCGCTGTGAACAAAGCAATTTTTGACAAGGTAAAAGAGGTGTTGTTTTACAAGACCACTGAGGAATTTCAACCAAAGTATGTGTCAGACATTTCATGGAGATCCTAAAGAATCATACCAACTTGTGGAAAATGGGCATCCAATGTCCCCTTTAAAGGTGCACTAAGCAATTTTTAAAAAAATGTTTTTGACCACAGTGTCGGACTGAGTTCCAAAACACTCTTGTAGCCAATCAGCAGTAAGGGGTGTGTCTTGTAAGGATAGCGAAAAGAGATCGCTCAATTTGAGTGAACAGGACGGATATTAGCAGATCAAACATAGATAGAGAGAAATGGAAGATAAAGCCAAAAATATCAGAGGAACAAAACATTAAAAAGAAGGGTTATGATCAGGCAAGAGGTAGGACATGCGTTAACATCGGAGCTGCTTTCCAGTGGTGGAGAGAACTCAAGGATGTCCTGGAACTGAACGCAGAGGTTGCGTTGTTTGTTTTTTATAGGTGAGTGACGTTGATTTTGCATTGTTTCACACAACTTATCTGTGTTGGCTTTTGTTTGAATATGCTTGTGTGTCATCTTTCTTTGTTTCCGTGATCGTCGTTGTGCCAAGGTTGTGTACGTACTGTACATGTGGGGCGGAGATATCAAAATAGGGACGAGGTCCTGTTGGGCTATGTGCTTGTTTGTTTTGGTGCTTCTAAATATCAACATCATTTGGCAAATATCACTTAGTGCACATTTAAAAGGCAGCTGGAAAAGTTTAGGCTCACCTGATCAGCTGTAATAAGAGGTTCTTCACTCAGACAGTTGGCATTTTCATTCTTCTCGTTCATCTCATCCTCCTCTTTTTCATGTATCTTTAAAAACCAAGACAAATACGTTCATGAACATCTTTAAGAGCATCAGCCATATCAATATGGCAAGAAGGTAGAGAGTAATGGCTCCATATAGTTCCATTACACTCATTGGTAATGTGCTGAAGAGAGTGCTTTCGAATGTTAGCTTGACAGCTCATCTGGCCTCATTGATGTACAACAGAGTCTTGACTTAACTAGTCAAAAGCTAACATTAGATTACCTCATTCCACATCCGACCAGTTGCAATAGTTGATAATCAGTATAAGATTATACATAGACTGTCACATGATGACATAGTATAAAGGAAATACAGAAATGTCTGCCCGTGATGTCTAAACTATTTATTGCAAAGCTTGTGAGAGGCTGAATGCCAGAGAAAGTAGATCAGCTTGGGTTTTTGGCAGCGAGCGACTGTGTTTGCCATCCATTTGGCATAAATATACACACCACACCCTGAATCAAGAGAGCAAAGCTGTACTCTCGTATAGTGCTGCAGTCATTTGCTTAGAGGAAATAAATGCTTTTTCAATTAAGGAGAAAGATATTATTTCAAGAAGTGTTTTTCAAAGGTCATTGCGTCAGTGCAACTTAATTCTGTTCCATTAATATAATTAATAATAATATAATTCACATTGTAATATTCAATTACTATAAATATAAATAATAATAATATATACTATATGTGACCCTGGACCACAAAACTGGTCATAAGTAGCACGGGTATATTTGTAGCAATAGCCAAAAAAACATTGTATGGGTCAAAATCATCGATATTTTTTTTTTTATACCAAAAATCATTAGGATATTAAGTAAGATCATGTTCCATGAAGATATTTTGTAAATTTCCTATCGTAAATATATCAAAACTTAATTTTTGATTAGTAATATGCATTGCTAAGAACTTCATTTGGACAACTTTAAAGGTGATTTTCTCAATATTTTGATTTTTTTGCACCCTCAGATTCCAGATTTTCAAATAGTTTATCTCAGCCAAATATTGTTATATCCTAACAAACCATACATCAATGGAAAGCTTATTTATTCAGCTTATTTATTCATTATTTTTGACATGCTATTGAACTCTAACTTATGGTCATTTTCTATAGCACTAATCTATACAATAACCCTATTATCATGTGAACACCATGAATGTTATCAGAGCAGAGCAGATGTTTACCTCCTGATCTGAAAGGTTGCCGTTCAGCGTTTCTGAGGTGGGGTCATCCCAGCTGGACACAGAGGAGGGGATGTAGTTGTCAGTCAGAGCATCCCACACGCTACAAAAACATATGTATGGACATTTATATACACAATGTTCCAACCGACACACAATGAAAATGAAACAAATGAGACATTCATTCTCAGAATTGTGAATAAGACATTCTTTAACAACAATTTTAATATGTGCCTTATGGCATAACATGTTTATTTTAAGATGCTCTTTAAGTAGCTGCTTTGCATGTTTATATAACTGGGTCAGTGCCGACGGTTTCTTTCTCTTTTCTTTCTTTTCACATTTCTGTCTGTTTATCTACATACTAAAATTACCCTTCACACTTTCTTTGTGCCTCTGTCTAGTCATCCAGCGAACAAGTGGCCATTCAAAGTGTACTGATCCTCTGAGGACACACAGACACAAGCCTACCAGCCTCCATTCCAGCCCTGCAACAACACCAAAATGGTACAGACTCATCGTCTACCCATAAGTCATTGTCGGAAGGAGTTTAATTTCTGTTTACTGTCTGGAGATCTCCAAAGGCAACATCTTTTCTAGAACATTTACCAACCACAGGTAAAAAAATATAAATACTGAGAATTGCACAGGCTGCTTTCTGTAATTCGTCAGATGCACAGCCACAGGCTGAATTCTAGCACAGGGACAGATTTGTGTCTGAATACAAGCCAAGAACAAAAGCCACAGGCAATGAGAACACATCACAGCGGGAAATGCAAAAATTACATGCTAACAAATCATAAATCAAGATATATTTACAGCACAAATCATGACAGCAATGAGCAAGATGCTCAAATACTGGAAAACCCAGTAACATGTTCATTTTTATCTGCAAAAACGATATATATTTTTTTATGCTTTTTTTTTATTTGCTTGTTAACATTAGTGTATATTTTTGCCATTACGGTCTCAATCAGTGATGTTTTGACTGTCAACAAGAATGCGCGCTATATTTAGACCAAGGGATTTTTTTTTGTCCTATTTTGCGAGAGGCAGATTTGACGGCAGAGAGAGGATGGTGACAGGCTGCCAGCACAGACAAGTCAGGACAAACAAAAGCACTGAGGCGTATAAAAATTCGCTGAATAATTCACGGCCCAACCACGGACACATGCACACAGACAGGCGCTGCCGATGGACAAAGGGTGTTTTTATACAATTTGATTGGCAGGCCAGTTGGCAAGGATGTCAGACATGTCCTCACTTTTGATTGGCAGAGAGACAGTCAACTGGATGGGCATATTCACCAGCACGTAACAGTATCAATGCTCGATTTTTGTTGGTGCTGCAAAAACATGACACTAATTGCATCAAACTTCATTCAAAATTCATTAATTAATCTAAAAGTGGAACAGAAAAGATCTTACTCTTCATCTTGAAGCCTCTCCTCGTCCTCCTCGGCGTGTGATTGGTTGCGAACAGGTGCCAGACCTTCTGTCTTGGTGTTGTAGTTGTGGAAGCACACGTTCAGCTTCTCGTCAAATTCGTTGACGAGGTCCTCCATGGACTTGAAGCTCATCATCTCGGAGAAGTTCTCCAACTCTGAGAAGTCTTCGCGGCACAACGGGGCCAGAGGAATGGTTTTGAGAGGCCGGCAGGCAGGCTGCTCGGATTCGAGCTCCTCCATCTTGCAGGGCCGCAGATCCTCGAATTCCTCATCCAGGCACACCAGAGGGGCCTCCATTCTGATGCCCTCTTGATCACACAGTCACGTGGAGGTTGGTGCTGCAACAGTCCCTAATTAAAAATATGATAATTGACAATCTGTCACTCAACATCTCAAATCATCATCTGAAAGAGGAGTCTCCAAACTCGACCCTAGAAGGCCGGCGTCCTGCGGAGTTTAGCTTCAAATGGCCTCAACACACCTGCCTAGAAGTTCCAACACTCTTAAAGGTTCCAAAAGCGTGTTTTTGCAGTGATGACATAGTAGAACAATTTTTGGTTCCCCAAAGAACCTTTTAGTGAACGGTTCTTAGAAGAACCATTTTGAAGAACATCTTAAAAATCTAAAGAACCTTTTCTGCATTTGAGAGTTTCACTCTTAAAAATAAAGGTGCTATACGATGCCATAGGAGAACATTTTAAATGGTTCCATAAAGAATCTTTAACATCTGAAGAACTTTTCTGTTTCACAAAAGGTTCTTTGTGATGAAAGAAGGATCTTCAGATTATAAAAAGGTAAGAAAGAAATGGTTCTTTAAAGAACCTTTTGACTGAGTGCTTCTTTGTGGAACCAAAAATTGTTCTTCTATGGCATCGCTGTGAAGAACCTTTTAAAGCACCGTTATTTTTAAGAGCGTTCCATGGATGTTCAAGGTTTTTCATAGAACCATTGATGCCAATAAAGAACCTTTATTTTTAAGAATGTAGTAAGCCTGGATTAGCTGATTCAGGTGTGTTTAATTAGTGTTGGAGCTAAACTCTGCAGGACACCAGCCCTCCAGGACTAATTTTGGAGACCCCTGATCTAAAACATAAAATGCAGATTTAAAATGTGGAATGATTCAAAGAGATTTTTCAAAACTCTGTTTGAATATGAAGTTATATAACAGTAATGGCTCAATGGCTCAAGAACATTTTGTGCAGCTTTTTTGACTAAGAAAATTTAGGCTATGAAATACAGTTTTTCTCAGATGACATCTCGTTAAATTAATTCCCTTCCTTTCTAAGCAAGCAGGGAACACGAATGACTGCGTTTCGCTCAAGCAGAGTGAAAGTAATTGTGTTTAATTTGCGTGGCGGTTGATTCAGCAGAACCTCTGGGATTTTTCCCAATGAATTCTGGGACTGTGAGGCAACTAAAGTCAAACAGCAATTATAGCTACTGCTAATTCAAATTCACTTTCTCAAACATATGAAAAAATAATAAATGTAGAAATATGTACATTAGCTTCTTTTCTGCAATCATTACCACCTTATAATACACTCTATATCAATACACACTAAGATTTTTAATGTTTTTTGAAGAATTCTCTTCTGCTCACCAAGTCTGCATTTATTTGAAAATACAGCAAAAGCTGTAACATTTTTAAATATTTTTACCATTTAAAATTGTTCAAGAAACATTATTATTATTATTATTATTATTATTATCAATAATTAAAACAGCTGAGTACATTTGTACAGGATTCTTTTATGAATAGAAACATCCAAAGATCAACATTTATCTGAAATAAAAAGCTTTCGTAAAAATGATAGAAATTAACACTTTCATTTAGCAGGTAATGATGAAGACATTTATAATGTTACAAAAGATTTCTATTTCAGATAAATACTGTTCTTCTGAACTTTCTATTCATTGAAGAAACATGAAAAAATTCTACTCAGCTGTTTTCAACATAATAATAATAATGTTTCGTTGTTGTTGTTGTTGTTGTTGTTGTTGTTTTAGCAGCAAATCAGAATGTTAGAATGATTTCTGAAGGACCATGTGACTGGTGAATAAATTCAAATTTAAAATATATTCAAATAGAAACCAGTTATTTTAAATAGTAAAAAATATTTCACAATTTTACTGTTTTTGCTGTCATTTAGATCAAAGAAATACAAGCTTGGTGAGCAAAAGACCAAAAGAAACTTCTTTTAAAAAAAAAAAAAAAAACATTCAAAATCTTACTGTTCAAAAACTTTTGACTGGTAGTGCATTAACATTTATTTTTAGCTAATTAAATAGTACAATATGAGCATTTCTAGGTAAAAATACATCTTGTTATATTCTAATTCACTCAAAACAAATGCTTTTTACATACTATTTAAGTCAACCCTCAGTTCGAGAGTTATTATAACATCCACCCTTTAATTCCTGCATCCGTTTTCGGCCCATGAATGAGCTCGACAGGCTTTATCAGGCTTAACGTCAAGCTAAAAGACTGCAGGATAAAAATCCATTTAAAACAGGCTTGCATAAGCTTTTACCCTAACATTACATTAGTCAGCAAAGTTCCATTCCACTAAAACACTCTATTACTTAACCCTAGTGTGTTTCTTTTTATGTCAGAATTAAGGTGATGACCTTTTTTCACTTCCTGGTTTTTGGCTACGCATTGATTTGTTTGTCCGCCATCCATAATTCGGTGCCTATGGCCAAAACCCATTCAGAAAAAAATGTAACATCCAGATCCAATGACCAAAGCACAGAGGTAATTCAATGTTACAGTGATAAACTGCTGCCCCTTATTCACACTTCCTGAGGATGGGGGTGGAAAGGAGCAGGAGTGTAAATAGCACATTGACCTTAAATCAATCGATTGGCAATGGAATAAAACACTTTCGCTGTGGGACCTCCGCTGAGAGTGACGTCATCTAAAGGTGCATTACATTCATATTTATCACCGTGCTGAAAAATGCAAGAAATTTTACTGCTAAATATGAATCAGAGCGTGAATTTTTGTCGTGCTGAGTGCTAGCTAACGGTGCTTGCGGCAGGTGTGACCTATGTTGTGAAATATGAATATGAACACAAGCGTGTCACAAGATAAGATGAATTGATGAGCCATGATGGGAAGAAACATGGCGGATCGCATCATAAAAGCATGGCAGAGATAAAATACAACATCACACTGTGTCAATTCTGATGAAGAATTTTTAATCATTTCTTTACAGGTATGTCAATTTTGAAAATAGTATTTTTGATTATCCAAATGGAAGATGAATATTCAAACTGTGCAATGCATAACAATAATGTTTTTTTTTTTTTCTAGAAATATGTGCAGGATTAAAAAATGGAAAAAGGATGCAGAACGGATGGAGATCAAGGTTATCCCATTTCCCGGTGGGAATAATGGGAAAACAATGGCGGGATGGAGACGGAGTGATGGAGGAGAGAGAGGGAGGAACAAATTACCTGCAGAAGAATCTCTCCTTGTGTATCTGGGTAGAAACAGCCCCTCCTATTCCAATATAGTCAGAGAGAAACCACCATCAGCAAATCTTGGTCAGGATGAAACGACACAATCATTCCCATCACACACACACAAGCTCTGTGTCGTGATGGCCGCTGTTCTAGTCCACGGCGTCTTGTGTAAGCCAGTCAAGGCTCAGAGTGTTGTTTTCTGAGCATTAAGCAGCAGCCGTCCTCTCCTGTTCCACGGAGCCTGCGCATTGCTACGGCAACTGACGGAATCATCCTCCTCGCTGCCCCTCCCCCTTCTGCTCCTCTCCTCATGCACCTCACTCTCTCCGCCCCCTACCCCTCCCGCTCCCTTTCGCTCAATCTGCCATAAGCCAAAACCCTCCATATTCATGAGGAAGGAAAAAACAGTCAGAGGTAATGGAGAGAAGCTGTACCGGGGCTTTATTCACACCTTGAACTCACTTGTCATCGGGCACATCAGGGGTCTCTTGGAAAGATCCCCTTCTCATTACCCTTCAAAGCACGCTCAAGGGATTTTTAATGAGGAAGCCATGCTAACAACATGTACGCTGGCTGCTTACTGTCAGTCATTACTATTAAAATGAAAGCTATAAATGTGGCAAGATTACATTATTTTAAAAGGTTAGTTCACCCAAAAAGGAAAATTCTGTTATTAGACACCCTCTTGTCATTCCAAACCATAGGACCTTCATTTGGAACACAAATTAAGACATTTTTGATGAAATCCGAGAGCTTTCTGACCCTGCATAGACAGAAACGCAACTACCACGTTCAAGGCCCAGAAAGGTAGTAAGGACATCAATAAAATAGTCCATCTGACATCACTGATGGGCCTTGAATGTTTCAGTTGTGTCAAAAAAATCTCTCAGATTTCATCCAAAATATCTTAATTTGTGTTCTGAAGATGAACGAAGGTCTTACAGGTTTGGAACGACATGAGGGTGAGTAATTAATGACCGAATTTTCAATTTTGGGTAAACTATCCGTTTAGTAATATTGCAGGGTCAAATAGAGTAGTAGTTAAGTCACCACTAGTCAAAATGCTCCTATATTATAGTATTTTTATAATTTCTTAAAACAATTACGAATTATGGTATTTGTATAACAATTAATAACACAGTCAAATGTCACAAATTTAGATATTTGATTAGTGACCTATAGAACGTGCAGAACTGTAAATGTTTTATTGAGTTTTAAGTCAACATTTCTTTGTTTAAATAATGTTTATATGATTTCAATATTATAAGATCAGTTATCGGGTGATTTTTTTTGTGTTTGTGCATTTAACTGTGCATTAAAATGCTAATCTTTTATAATTTTACATTTCGATTACCTCTCATCTACCACTAATTTAAGGTTAATCTTAAACACTTAATATTATAAAATAAAAATGTGTAACCTTTAATAACACTTTTAAATGTAATTGTTTGCAAATCTCAAAATGAATGTGCATTTTTTCAATCTACATTGTAATGTACACTAGTAGTCAAAAGTTTTTTAAGGATTTTTTAAAAAGAGTTTTCATGTTTTTTAGAAGTTTCTTCTGCTTCCCAAGCCTGCATTTATTTGATCCAAAGTAATAAAATATTTTAATTATTTAAAATAACTGTTTTCTATTTGAATATATTATAAAATATAATTTATTCCTGTGATTTTAAAGATGAATGTTTAGCGTTATTACTCCAGTCACATGATCCTTCAAAAATCATTCTAGTATTCTGATTTGCTGCTCAAAAAAAAAAAAAAAGTACTGACTTCAAGCTTTTAAATGGCATAGTGCATAATGCTACAAAAGCATTTTATTTCAGATAAATGCTGATCTTTGGATCTTTCTATTCATCAAAGAATCCTGAAAAAAAAAGTACTCAACTGTTTTATATATTGATAATAATAATAATAATAATAATAATAATAATAATAATAATAATAATAATAATAATAATAATAAATGTTTCTTAAACAGCAAATCAGCATATTAGAGTGATTTCTAAAGGATTCTAAAGGAAGTAATTATACTGAAAATTTAGCTTTCTGCATGTGAATAAATTACATTTTAAAATATATTCAAGTAGAAAGCAGTTATTTTAAATAGTAAAAATATTTTTTTTTCTTTTTTCAAAATGTATTTAAACAAAATAGTATATAATTTTAATAATGTCCTGTTCCGTTACTGGCCATAATATGACAATAATTATGGTAACACCTTACAATAAGGTTTCATTTGCTAAAATTAGTTAATAAAATCTAATAATGAACAGTTAATTTTTGTTAATTGTTGGTTAAAGGAATAGTTCACCCAAAAATGAAAAAAATTGTCATCATTTACTCACCCTCATGTCGTTCCAAACCTGTATGTGTTTATTTGCTATGTTAAACATAAACATAAAAAGAAAATATTTTAAAGAATGCTGGTTATCAAACAGTTAATGGTCACCATTGACTTCCATAGTTTTCTTTCCCTACTATAGAAGGCAATAGGGACCAACAACTGTTTTGTTCTTCAAAATTCTTCAAAATTTCTTCTTTTATGTTTAAAATAAAAAGAAGTTTGGAACAACATAAGTAAATGATCAATTTTGGGTGAGCTTGGGTAAGCAAATACATTAACAAACAGGATCTTATTGTAAAGTGTTACTGAGTAAGTGATGTATCAATAGATTAAAAAAAAAAAAAAACCTAAAGTAAGCTAATTTTTTTTATATATAGCAAATTTCAGCACATTAAAGTGCTGAACAGAGAAAACCAAATCCAATGTAATAAAAATACAATTCCTTCCATTAAAACCTTCCATTTCCAGGCCTATATTAGATATTTAATCGCAGGTTAAACAACAAATGTCAGACGCTGTTTCCAGCTCGATTTGTCTGACTCTGCAGGGCATCCAGTGAGTCAGATAGACCGAGAAATGCAGCGAAGACAAAGACCGTGGCTTATAGGAACTGATGGGGCATGAAGAACCTGTTTAGTTCGGTCGTAGTATTGCCCAGTTGCCCTTTACGTCACACATATCCACACCTCCCATGTGTAACGCCACTCTCCCCACTGCCCTTAATCCTTCACGGCTTTTAATCTGCGTCTCAGCCTGTAAAAAGACCCATACAGTTAGAGACACTCTCCTGCATGCGTCTGCACGCAAACAAGCTGCTCAAAATTGGCTTGCCATATTCCAAGGATTAGCATCTGATTTTGTGGATTACAGACAATGCTTTGAGCAGATGACTGTGGGAAACAACAAAAGCGTGGCACAGGCTGCTTTAGCCATCACAGGATGTCTAGTCCTTATATAGTAAAGCTTCCTGTCCATGTGGTCAGATTTACTCAGAAATGCATTTCGGTGTTGGAAGCATGCGGCGTGACTGAAATACAAATACGGGTGTATTACTACTGGCTGTGTTATGCATTGGCTGTATGCATGCGGCACTACTTTGTCTGGCAGACGAAGTCCATTAATGGTTAATAAGAAGGAGGAGAGAGCAGAAAGTAACAGTTGTGGGTCTTTATGAAGGGGGAGGAATATTCTGCAAACCTCAAAGACAAATATGACATCATCTCCTGTGGGAGTGTCAATCATTGTCTAATGTATTCAACAACTACAAAACTGTTAGATCAGCCTATTTTTATCTTGAAAGCACTGTTTAGATCTCTTTCAAAGCATTTTTCGAAAATCCTTCCACTTGCTATAACAAAAACAAATGTATATTCATAATATTATGGTTTATTTTTAATCTAAACCACAGGTCAGATCACACCTCAGGTTTGCTTTCCATCCTTATCACAATAGCTGCAATAACATTTGATGGAGATGATACTAAAAATGAGAAATACACACAATGACCTGATTTCCTGTGCAAGACTCCCCCTTCTCTCACAGATGCATCGCTGCTCCACAATACAGTCAAAAGACTCGGAATGACGGAGGCCCCATCGCCATGGTAACCGGGTTTGTGCAGCTGAGCATTGCGCTTGGAGCAGTTGCTGTGGTTATTGGTGAAGGACTGGAACTGGCCCATTAGCTCCACGCCTCCAAACACCGAAAGCCTAATAGGTCTGTACAATGTGGCTGCTGGATTTATCGAGCTAAGATGTTGTTTCAGCTGACATTTAATATTTATGTGTTTGCAAGTTACTGTACTATATGAACCTTCTTTATGTAGGGCAAGGTGGTAGTTTGCACCTGCCACTGACACACCAGACAAAAAAATCAGTAAACTAAACTCAAATAAATTGTCAAATGTTTAATAATAACAAATTCAAACATTACTTTTTATAAAAGTTAATAATAATAAAAAGTTTATAACAAAGCATAGCCTCCCTGAGGAAAACATCTGTTGTACGGCTACCTTGTATATTGTGTGACAGATTCAGTTCAGGATTTGAACACAAAGGCTTGTTATTTTTCCTCAGTCCTCATTAGTGTCTATGGGCTTGAATTCTGCAGATGTAGAGAAAGAGGACTTCTGCTATTGATCAATACTCGTCCAGGTTTCCTCTTCTCAGCTTCTGAATTCACTCGGAAAATACAGCTGTCAGCACCACGGCCAGCCGATCAATAACAGCATCTCCTCAAAGCCAGAGGACTGCACATAGGTACTATTGAAAACTCATCAGCTAAAGTATCTGCCTTTATACTTGTCCATCTTTACAATAAGTGAGTGATAAAAAAGCTTATACCTAAATGAGCAACAAAAAATATGTTAAAGTTGAACATTAGAGTTGGTAAGATTTTTGTTTCTGAAAGCCTCTAATGCTCACCTTATGATCAAAAATAAAACAGTAATATTATGATTTTTTAAAAACAATTTATTTTTTCTATAGAAGCCCATTTCCGGCACTAAATAATAATTAAAAAAAAAAAAAAATGGTAATTGCGACATTTTTTCTAGCAATTGCGTGATACAAACTCACAATTCTGACTTTTTTTCTCAGAGATATAAACACAATTGTGATTTAAGTCAGAATTTCGAGATACAAACTCAAAAAAATAAACCCATTAATTGAAAGTTAAGTCAGAATTGCGAGATATAAACTTGCAATTCCAAGTCAAGTCAGAAATGTAAGATATAAACTCACAATGTACAAAAAGAAGTCAGAATTTCAAGGGAAAAAAGTCAGAATTGTGAGATGTAAACTCGCAAATCTAAGAAAAGAAGTCAAAATGGCAAGATATAAACTCGCAATTGCAAGTCAAGTCAGAATTTCGACATATAAACTTGCAAATATGACAAAAGAAGTCAGAATTGCGAGGGAAAAAAGTCAGAATTGTAAGATATAAACTTGCAAATTGCAAGTTAAGTCAGAATTTCAAGATATAAACTCACAATGTATGAAAAGAAGTCAGAATTTCGAGGGGAAAAAGTCAGAATTGTGAGATATAAACTCGCAAATCTGAAAAAAGAAGTCAGAATTGCGAGATATAAATTCGCAAATTGCAAGTTAAGTCAGAATTTCAAGATATATAAACTCACAATTCTTTGAAAAGAAGCCAGAATTTTGAGGGGAAAAAAGTCAGAATTGTGAGATATAAACTCACAAATCTGAGAAAAGAAGTCAGAATTGCAAGATATAAACTCGAAATAGCAAGTTAAGTCGGAATTTCGAGATATAAACTCGCAATTCTGAGAAAAGTCAGAATTTTGAGGGAAAAACGAATTGAGTCAGAATAGCAAGATATAAAAGCACATTTGCCAGTTAAGTCAGAATTTCGAGATATAAACTCGCAGTTCTGAGAAAAGTCAGAATTTTGAGGGAAAAACGAATTGAGTCAGAATAGCAAGATATAAAAGCACATTTGCCAGTTAAGTCAGAATTTCGAGATATAAACTCGCAGTTCTGAGAAAAGTCAGAATTTTAAGGGAAAGGTCAGAATTACGAGATATAGACCTGCAATTTGAGAAAAAAGTTGGAATTACAAGTTTATATTTTGCAATTCTGACTTTGTAACTCGCAAATGTGTTTCAATGACACATTTATGAATTCTTTTCTCAGAATTGTGAGTTTATATCCCACAATTCCGACTTTATATCTCGCTATTGTGAGTTTATGTCTTACGATTCATAGAAAAAAGTCAGAATTAAGAGTTTGTATCAGGCAATTCTGAGAAAAAAAAAAAGTCAGAAAAAATGACAATTGTGAGATAAAAATCAACTACCTTTTTTATACAGTGGCGGTAAACGGGCTTCCATAGTTTTCTATTTTGATTTATCTTAAAATGTAATTTCTCCCTATGATGGCAAAGCTGTACTTTCATCATCATTAATCCAATCATTCCTATATTTAGATTTGGTGCTTAAGAAACAATTCTTATTATTCTTGTTGAAAAAAATTGTGCAGCTTAATACTTCATAGAAACTGATGCATTCATAACTCTACAGCATAGCCAATAATATATTAAAATGAACACATTTTAATCCTCCTTTTATCATGAAGTGCAAATGAGGTGCGAGTCTGTCCTCTAGAGGTTAACAAGAGCTACTGCTAGCTGGCTTTTAAGCAGTTGGAAATTCAATTAACCTTAAAAATTGTAATTTTACCATACAAATCAAATTGGAACAACATAAGTTGTTTTAGTGAGAAATTTTAGTGAGAAATATCAAATGAAACTGGAGTCTATGAATTAAATTTAAAATATACTTATCTTAAAGGCCAGTTCAAAATCCTTTAGCTCTTTTAGAGATATTTAAATACACATAAGATAGACCTTGTGATCTGAAAAGGATTCAAAAAAGCAAAATTATTTACATAAGACCATAAAGCAGCTTCCTTTACACACCGTATTTTTCCATTGCTGGCAAAATAACGACACGTGACACTATAAGTTTCTATGAGGGAAAAGATGAGTGTTTTTTTTTTTCCTTTTCTTTTTCTTTAATCTGAGGAATCAGAGTAAAAACAAATATCATATACAGCACAAGTACTGAAAGAGCAGTTAGATTTTGTGTTCTGCACTCGTGTTTTACATTAGCACAGTTCTAGAATCTTCTAGAATTCATTTTGTAAACTCTGCTAGTACCTTAGAGCGATTTCTAAATCATTTCAAAATCATATACTTACAATTCTGTAAATATATACTGTACATACATAATATTAATATAGAAATATGGTTATCTAATGCCGTTTCAAGCAGCACTTTTTCGCACAATGATAAATGTAAAGAAAGTTAGGAAACAACTAATTCTTTGTTCCTTCTTTGTTTTGAAAGGATACACAGTGCTAATTTGTAAAATCATACAGGTGAAGTCAGTAAACACAGTGTGGCACATAGAGCCATGAATATTCAGCAAAGAGATGCTTTAGATCTGTGAAACAGAGAGCGGAGAGATCACTTACACATAGAAATGTGAGCTTTAGCCCTCTTTTGATAGGCCTTTTGCTAGTTTGACACCAAAAGCAAGGGTTTCATTACACATGTAATTTAAAAAAAGGCAATTTTATCAAACAATATCCAGAGCCTAGTGTGTGATCAGTATGTCACGATCTTTCTTCAAACACATCTCAGATCTAGATCTTAGTAAATGTTCACTGCCGGACACAAGTGAATGGAAGTACTAACAAAAGTCTGATATTGTGAGATTATTTAACCTGGATTTTCAGACAGATAAACACCCCCACGGTCCTAACACGACAAGAAATAATCACGACAATGAGAGCCACTAACAAAGCAGCCGCAATGAGCCTGCAATCTCATAATGGATTTGCAGTCACTTCCTTATAGTGTTACTACTTCTGCTTTCCATCCTGATCATACACTTTATCAGCGTTTGCTAAACTCTACTGTTTTTGTCAAAGATTTCGAAGGTTTTAGGTACGTGTTGGTTAGTAACTGGTTAGAACTGACATGTAATATGAAATCTGATTTCCAGTGTTGGTAAAAATGAGAACTAAAATAAGACATTAATGCCACCTGAATTCTAGAAATGACGATGTTAAAGAACATTAAACATTAGAACCGCCAATGACTTAGTAACACTTTAAAATAAGGTTGTTCAGTAGTTAACCTGAACTAATGATAAACAACCCTTTAACATTTATTAATCTTGGTTATTGTGAATGTCTACAGAAAAATAGTACATTTTTACATTAAACATTTTAGCCGACACAAACTAACAAATAAGCAGTTGAATCATGATTCATAAATAATCATGAACTAAGATTAGTTTTTAGTTCTCGAAACCTATGTTAGCATTTTGAACCTTACAGTAAAGTGTTACCCAACAACCTCAAACATTTTGGTTTCCCATACCAAAACCTCAACTGCAATAATACTGAATTCAAATTCTATTTTTATACACTTAAAACAGCAAGGAGCTTGTTAAAGTATCATTCTATCAACACAATCTAACAGATAAAATAAAATTCAGGTGCATTTCAGTTTAGCTACATTCCTGTAGGGAAATAAATTTGGTTTGTTTGTTAAATCTAAGTGGAAATGGTTAAGTCATTTTGGGCTGATATGGAATTAAAAGAGAATTTCACTTCCAGAACAAAAATTAACAGATAATTTACTCACCCCCTTGTCATCCAAGACGTTCGTGTCTTTCTTTCTTCAGTCGATAAGAAATAATGTTTCTTGAGGAAAAAAATTCAAGAATTTCCTCCATATAATGGACTTCAATGTTTCCAAGTTTGAACATCCAAAATGCAGTTTAAATGCAGCTTCAAATGGCTCTAAACGATCCCAGCTGAGGAAGAAGGGTCTTATCTAAAAAAGCAACTGGTCATTTTCGAAACAAACTGACAATTTATACACTTTTTATATATTTTTATATATTTTTTAACTTCAAACACTATGTCTAAGTCTGCCTGAACTCAGTTTTTTTACGGTTCAATACAGTTAGGGTGTGTCAACAAACTCCCATCTTTTTTTCTTCCCCAACTTCAAAATCATCCTGCATCGCTGCAGAAGTACCGACCCAGTGTTCACCCAAAGTGAACATCCAAAGAAGATCAAACGCCCTTTACCAAAAAAAAAAAAAAGGTAAAACAGCGGGGACAATTTTGATGTTGAAGAAAACGAGACAGGAGTTTTTAGACATACCCTAACTGAACCCGGATTACACAGACTACGCATCGCAGAGACGCGACCAGACGAGCATTTGAGGTTAAAATAGTATATCAATTGGCAATTTGTTTCGAAAATGGCCGATCGTTTCGCTAGATAAGACCCTTTCTCGGCTGGGATCGTTTAGAGCCTTTTAAAGCTGCATTTAAACTGCATTTTGGAAGTTCAAACTTGGGGGCTCCACTGAAGTCCACTATATGGAGAAAATACCTGAAATGTTTTCCTCAAGAAACATAATTTCTTATTGACTGAAGAAAGAAAGACATGAACATCTTGGATGACAAGAGGGTGAGTAAATTATCTGTGAATTTTGGTTCTGGAAGTGGACTTCTCCTTTAAGGGTCCCACCATCTGCAGACACTGAAATCACATTGGCAAAAACCCTGAAGTGCTTATAATTTATCTTCCGGAATGGCAACAAAACTAAAAAGGCATGTATCGGTAAGCATACTGTATATAAAAATCACTAAAAATACGAATTAGTTAAACACCGTTTCATCAAAAAACAGAAACTAAACACTGTATGCAATGTATATGTTATGAAAGAAGAAAAATCTACATTAACAAAACAATCAAAACAAAATTTCAAAAAGGCTGTAAATGGAATATAGAGAGTGGAATGTGTTTGTTTCATTTAGATGGACTGCTGAAATGTTTGAAATAAATATACAGTCAATTAATTCCAGGGTCGTGGACAAAAAGTAAACAATCTCAGAAGGAACCGCCAAGAAGAATTTATAAATACCGAATTGTGGTTTTTGGAATCAGTGTTTTTGCTTTTTATATTCATCCCTTTTTAAAAGCTACTTGTTGATCATAAACTTGTGTGTTTAGGAATGTGAAATATCATGTTTACGTTGCCATCTATTTTGGGAGCGCACGGCTTCTTTAAATCCATACACACACTCTTTCTAACACATACACACATGAGATGACAAGAAGACATGGTTGGGTTTAGTTGTCCTCCTCTTTAGCTTGAGAAAGTGCTTTCTCTGCGCTCGCCGAGCCCTCGAAGCGCTGCGAGGCGACGGCAGCTTGATGGGACATGCTCTTCCTCACAATATCTCCCTTCCTCCATAGCGTAATCTCCTAAAAATACACAAAAGATGACCATTCATACACAAAACTGATCTTGTTCTGGGCATTTACAGTTGAAGTCAAAAGTTTACATACACCTTGCAGAATCTGCAAAATGGTAATTATTTTACCAAAATGCATGTTATTTTTTATTTAGTACTCAACTAAATATAATATTTCACATGAAAGACTTAACATATATTCCACTAGAGAAAATAATGGTTGAATTTATAAAAATGGCCCTGTTCAAAAGTTTACTTACTCTTAATTTTTAATACTGTGTTGTTACCTGAATTTTTAAAAAAGCTGTTTTTTTTGTTTAGTGATAGTTGTTCATGAGTCCCTTGTTTGTCCTGAACAGTTAAACTGCTGTACTTCAGAAAAGTCCTTTAGGCCCCACAAATCCTTTGACTTTTCAGCATTTTTGTGTATTTAAACCCTTTCCAACAATGACTGTATGATTGGAGATCCATCTTTTGACACTGAGGACAACTGAGGGACTCATATGTGACTATTACAGAAGGTTCAAATGCTCACTGATGCTTCAAAAGGAAAAATGATGTATTAAGAGCCAGGCACGTAATCTTTTGAACGGAATGAGAACATGTAAATTTCTTATTTTGCCTAAATATATATATATATATTTTTTCCATTTAGTACTGCCCTTTAAAAGCTACAGAAGAAACTTACATGTTCCACAGAAGACAAAATTAGTTAAATTTACCCTGATCTTCAAATTCAAAAAAATTCACCCCCCAGCTTGGTTGGGTGGTTTTTCCTTCTGAAGCATCAGTGAGCATTTGAACCTTCTGTAAAAGTTGCATATGAGTCCCTCAGTTGTCCTCAGTGTGAAAAGATGGTTCTCAAAATCATACAGTCATTGTTGGAAACTACACAAAAATGCTGAAAAAACAAATAATTTGTGGGAGCTGAAGGATTTTTCTGAAGAACAGCGGGCAGTTCAACTGTTCAGGACAAACAAGGGACTCATAAACAACTATCACTAAACAAAAACAAACAGCTGTTTATCATTCAGGTAACAACAGAGTATTAAGAATCAAGTGTTTGTAAACTTTTGAATGGGGTAATTTTTATAAATTCAACTATTATTTTCTCTTGTGGACTAAACGTCTTTTATGTGAAATATTGTATTCATATGAGTATTAAATAAAAAACTAACATGCATTTTGTATGATCCCTCCTATTTTGCTAAAACAATTTGCAAATTCAGCAAGGTGTATGTAAACTTTTGACTTCAACTGTAATAGTTAAAATAGCACTAATGAGAATGAGAAATCGAGAATGAAACTCTAAAATTAAAGTGCTATTTTGATTGTTTTTTTTTTTTTTATTAATTTGTTAATTTAGTTAGAAAGTAAAGACCAACCTGTTGTTTGAAGTAACGTCTCTCTTCTTCATCAATGAGTACGAGATTCAGGTAATAACGAACAGAGAATTTTTTATTAATATCCCTCATGGTGGGCGTCATCTCGTACCCAGCCAGAAAAAGACGGATAGGGATGGATTCACCTGAAGCCAATAAAGATAAAGTTAAAATTCAGTATACTTTATTTCAGCATAGAAAATCTGAATTGTTTCATACCTCGTACAGGTGCTCCATCCATAATCTCGTATTTTGCAATGGTATCATTTTCGTGGTACACATTTGGCCCTGTCCCTGTTGTCTCCCGTTTAATAATATCAATCTCCATGTGTTTGATCTTAATTCGCACCAACAGGAAATAGATCTTTCCTACAATCACATCTTTCAGGTGATACCTGCCATTTTCAGGAAAAAAAAAAAAAAAAATCAGGATATCAGTTGATGACTAATTTAAGTTTCATTAACTAATTTAACATAAAACCATAACCTGTTTGGCTGTTTTTGACTTACTTGGACTTGTTGTACTCAAACTCAATGTGTAGACAGTCCTCAATTCCCACCTCCATCTTTATGGAGGAGTTGAGTTCTGGATATGTGCTGAGTGTGTGCACTACAATGTCCATCTCTTTGCAGATGTCATTCAGTCTCCTGCTGATGGTCGCCCGCAGGAAATAGCTGGAAAAAAAATGTATTAAAAGTTTATAAGAAACTATCTATCCAACATCTAAGCAATATATTGTGAGTGCTCACATAAACAATCTTTACTGAGCTACACAGTGACAGGAACATACCGTAGTTTTACATTCTGGCCTGTGTAAGACTCGTACGGTTTCTCCACGTGCGTGAACTCAAAATCAAAGGTCTGAGATTGAGCCATTTCTCCAGGCCGAGCTAAATCCTTAACCAGAGAGACAAACTCATGATGGTTTCCTCTGTCATAGTACAATTCTAAGAGAAAAAGACACAGAAGAGAAAAAATGTTACTATATGCGCAAGTTTTGACATGGTTTCTTAATGAAATGTTTATATTTTGTTCGCGTATTCTGTTTTATTATTTCAAGTGAGAATAGTTCTTTAAGTCTTTGTGTTTGTTAGGTTCGCCAGGTATGGAACAACATTATTTTAAAAGCATTTTGTTGGATAAACCATGCTTTAAATATTCAATATATAAGGTGTAATGAAGATCTTCAGGCCTCAGGGGGAAAATAACAAGTTTCTTCACGTCTTATAAATTTATTAACAGTATTTACAGCTTTAAATAAAGCCCTTATTTAGAACAGGGAGAAACAAGCATCTTTTAGCGAAACTGTTCATTAGTGAAAATAAAAACAGGATTCATAGCTTGTGACGAGCATCTAGGGGTGTGGTACCTATTATACCGCCTTTTTACTAGAGATAGGAAGTTGATTCATTTCAGAGAATCGGTTCTTTTCAACAGTTCGTTTCAAAAACGGAATAAACGACTCAATGATTCTTTTATGCGCTGCACATCGTGCTGTTTATTATGGGTTTTATTTATAAATCTATTTATTTTCATTTAATCAGTCCAATTTTAGTGTGTTGGAGACATGGTTTAACTAACATCGGGACATTTATTTTGAACCTAAACATAATTTGCATTTACAATAAACAATGCTAAATATTAATTTACCGTTCTTACCTTAAAAAGCTTTATAGTCTTTTTAAGGGTTAAGGTATTTTTAAGTCTTTTTTTTTTTGGTTGATAAACCATTTCCAGTACAGGTTTTGTAACATTTCTGCTTTTTTTTTTTTTTAAATCTTATTTTTCGCCTCACTCATCATTTCTCGGCTAGTGACGAAAAAGGTCCGAACAAGGAAGTTTTTGGATCAACAGGTCGGTTTAGTCGTTGGCTAAATTCGGGACAGCATACTAGTGTTCTTACTATTTCTGTCATATAAATATACGCTTGAAACGATTTCTGAACGATTCATTTTGAATCGTGAAGGAATCATAAAGACATGTTTAGTGAACCGGTTCGTTAGAATCACTGAAAATATTTGACGAATCACGATTCACGAATCAAACACCGCCAATGTGTCATATGTCACGAGACTTGGTGTTTGTAATTTGACACTTCAACATATTAGCATGTTATTACTTAAGTCTAGCTCCCCCTTAAAAAAACGTGCCTTACAAAACAAATTTGCCTACAAACAAACGAACACAAACGAACACAGATATAAATGTTACATTGTATTTAGCGGTCACATTATAGCACACACGTTGCGTCATTAATCATCGCTCTTTCAAACGTTGTAACATTACTTACCGATTTGCCCGATAAACTCTATTTTGATCCCTTGATGCTCGAGCCTCTTGCCTGGGTTCTTCAGGGTAACGTTGACTTTCCCTGAGACTGTCTCCCCGTCGTAAAACAGAAAGTATTTGTCCTTTTTCCCGTCCTCTGTTTTGTGCTCGGCCTTTTTTCTCGTCTCGGCATCATTTAGAACTATGTCAATTTCAGCAGTTTGTCCGAAACTGAAGAAGCTCATCCCGACACCTTGTGCTGGACTAATATCCTTTTGTATTCTAACACCTGGTGCAATTCCACATCAATACAATTCACAAGCGAGGTGCTTTATCTTCTGCAATGCACGCACGTTTATAATAGGCTGTTTAAAATAAATGTTAGCTAATTTTTCATATGGCTACTGTATTAATGCATGCAGAGGCTTTTTCCAGCAATGTACAAACAGACACAAGCTTCAGAAATGAATTTACTACCGGGATAGTCCACGTAAATATTTTTTTCAAAATAAAAGTCTTAAAAGAGCCTACTGATATTAAATGTAACAAATTTATTTTAATTTATCAGGAGTCAAATGTACGTAAGAGTATCTGTATGTAGGGGTTTTAAATATTTAATTTTTTAATAATATGATGCACACGACGTTAGTTTATCATATACGTATGCAAAATTGGACCCGTTTTCTCCAGGTTTTAAAAAGTTAAAATTTTTTCATTTTTCAAAATTAAGGCCTTAATGTCATCAAATCTTAATTCATTAAATGTCGCGTGCACTGAAAAAAACCCCTAAATATTTATGTTTTGTTTTCGAATACAAATATCTAAACATTTTAAATCAAGCATTTACTTGAGATGCAAAATGAAGCCCTGTTTTCTGAGAAATTTATGCTGAAAACAAGAATACATGTGAAATATGAAAAAATGTTTTCGCTTTGAATTAAGCAGATTTTCTGAGCCCATTGGAAGGTATTTGTTCTTTCTTTAATCATAAACTCACTTAATTTATATCTGTTACACAAAAAAACAAGACTTTTTATTATAAAGTAATCAAGCTCTTTTGAAAGTTGTATTTATCTTCATAAAACCTGCAAAAGCCCTGATAAATGACTGACTGAGCCATTAGGAAAGCTCTGGTTTGTTGAAATAAACTATGAAACCGTATAAACTCTTAATAGGGCTGCAAAAAGATGAATCAAAATAAAAGTTTATGTTTACATACTATATGTGTGTGTGTACTGTGTATATTTATTATGTATATACATTTTATATTATAAATTATATATATTTTATATATAAATCTAACATATTTTTCAATATATACATGTATGTGTGTGTATTTATACAGTATATACATAATACATATACACAGTACACACACATAGTATGTAAACAAACTTTAATTTTGAATGCGATTAATCGTGATTAATCGTTTTGCAGCCCTACTGTTAAATAAACTATTAAATTTAGTTTATTAAAAGTAAAACAAAACGTGTTTAAAAATGTGGAAAACACTGTCTTAATTTAAAAGTCTAAGACTTCTTGTCACTGTCGTGTAGTTACTGTCTCCCTCTAGTGAGCGCAGCTAGTGATAGCACAACTCAGAGCACCGGTTACAAACATTTACATCGTTGCCACACGCATGTTTTGTTGAAAACATAAAGAACTTCAAGTACTAATTTAGTAAGCCAAGTCTAACAAGATAAATAGACTATTTGACAGGAGGGTAAGTGCCAAATGGTTTCTAAGTCTCCGTGCACTCTGCCTCTTTAATCTTGATGAAAGGACTGCTTTTAAAGCCTATTAACAAAATATATTAAACTGCTGATTATTTGATATTATACAACTAAAAAGGTGAATGGAAAGCTACACTGTGTGGTCAAATTCTTTCATGGCAGGCATAATCCTTGGTAAATCCTGTTTAACTGAAAGTATAAGGCAAGCCATATTAACATTTATTTCGATCAAACTGATACCTATTTTGATATCATACATATTTTAATTAGAAGTAAACAATCAAACACTTTTTTGAATTGACTAATAACTATTTAATAGATATTTAGTACATATCCTTATCCTTATCCTTATAGTGCGTATTCATCAGTTTGGTAAGTATTTATTTGTTTGATGATCATGATGATAAAGTAACCATTCCACTGTTACTGGTAATGAATTGCACATTTTTGCCATTGAATCATATGTTGAATCACTCTTGAATCACGGATATTAACTATTCACTTCTTCACTAGTGAACTAGTGAGATAAGAGATTTTTTTAGTAACAGTTGGGATAGATATTAGTGTCTCATACTGTAAGTACTAGTGACTAACTAACAGTTGTATAGTTACTAGGAATAAGTAATATAAAGGCTATAATAAGCCTGCTAACGAAACTGAAAATAGATACTAGTCACATAATTACCGGTAAAGTATGGGGATCCGTTTCTTAGATATTAACTATTCTCCTTATAGTAAACTAGTGACATGAGAAATGTTCCTAGTGACAATATAGTGTTTTCACGATGCGTCATCAGTCAGACATATTGGCGGGACTGAACATAAACAATACCACTGAAATGAACAAAACTTGCATATTTAGCTGATTATTGCTGGTGAAAATGGTCAATTATTGTCATGTTTTAGGCTGTACTAATCGGTTGTACCAGGAAAAACATTTAGAGTACTATAGACTGCCAAAAGTTATAGCAAATCAAGGAAAAGAGTGCAAAAAACTGTCTGAGGAACAAAAGGCATTTGTGGTTGGACAAACTGAACCAGGATTTCCAAGGCAAGAATCTTGACAACATTCGTGTTTGTTCTTATCATTTCCGGTCAGGTAGGTGAAATATTAAGCTTATATCTTAGTTAATACTGCTCGTATGTATCTTTACCACCTATTAACTTTAGTTTGTGAAAATATTGCGCCCTTTCCTGCTTACTAAGTCTGTTTCTATATGACTTAACACCTTCCGCACGTTTTTTCCATAGCTTAGACAGCATAAATTAGCAGAACAATGTATTCAGTAGTACATTAACAGCGCAATCCATGCTGTTGTTTACTTCTGAGTATCGACAGTAAAATCGCGCATCCGGGTAACTGACCAAATAGTGACATAAACTTTTGCTAAGTAACTAAACTTTTGCTTTTTCGTAAAGTAACATTATATAGATCAGTGTTTCCCAACCCTGTTCCTGGAGGCACACCAACACTACACATTTTCCAACTTTTCCTGATCAAACACACCTGAATCAACTCATCATCTCGTTAGCAGAGACTCGAGGAACAGAAATATATTGGTCAGATAAGGGAGACATCCAAAATGTGCACTGTTGGTGTGCCTCCAGGAACAGGGTTGGGAAACACTGATATAGATAGTATGTTTTGAGAAAAAAATGTTAAATGAGCTTGCCATGAAAAGGATCAACTGGAGTAGCGTGGGTTATGCAAACGCAATCTCTGTTTACCTTTTGAATACGCGCTTGTGATTGGCTGTCCAGGCTGTCAGTCCAGCTGTGGGCGTGGCCATCTCACTCTACTCTAAAACACTCTGCACCCAGAGAGCGCTTCATAACAGTCATTTAAAACCGCACTAGGCATGGTACGAGCCACACATCGCTGAGTTGTACAGCGCGATCAGACACAGAGCTTCACTGTCAGTCAGCTCTGAACATGTGCGATTGTTAGAGTTAGCAAACTAGACAAAATCTTCACAGCACTTATCCTCTGTTTTAAGACAGTCAGCTGACTTTGGCTTTGATTTTGTGATGGCAGAACCGCAGCAACAGCTGGTTGACATCGACCCGGATTTCGAGCCTCTCTCCCGGCCGCGCTCATGCACCTGGCCGCTGCACCGACCGGAATTCAGCGAGCCGGGGAGCTCGAACACGTCATCCCCGGCACCGTCCGTCAAGCCGGAGCAAGGCATCGTGGACTTTATCAACAGCCTAAGTTTGCTGGAAGAGACCGAGGACTACCCGGAGGAGAAACCCGTCCTTTTGAACGACTTCCACTGCCAGGACAACTGCGTTCATCCCCAGCAACAGCATCCCCAGCAGCCGAATCCCCAGCTAACGCACCCGCAACAGGTGCCGCCGCTCCCCGCCCCTGCCAGTAGCTCCAGCCCTGCAGCGGCCCAGAGGAAGAGCAGCTCGTCTCGTAGGAACGCGTGGGGGAATATGTCATACGCTGACCTCATCACCAAGGCGATCGAGAGCTCCCCTGAGAAGCGGCTCACCCTGTCTCAGATCTACGAGTGGATGGTGAAGAGCGTGCCTTACTTCAAAGATAAGGGCGACAGCAACAGCTCAGCCGGCTGGAAGGTAATGGCTCTCCAAGGCCAAGCACAAGTGTCATTAAAAGTAGCATTAGAGGTCCCATCATAATGTATGTGTTATATTTAAACACACCTACATATAGAAGCATTTTTGAAAACGGAAAGGATCATTTAATGTGTCCATTAATGTATTTTAATTTTATTAAAAGATCAGCAACTCGAAACAAGCTAAAGGAGCAATTCATAGCCTATCTGATAGTGAAACATTTTCTTAATCAATGTTTTCATCTGTATTTCCAGTTAAAAAATATCTAAACTTCCTTAAAAGAAGATAAATACACTATGTAGGACATTAAGACTTTTTTAAAGAATATATCTTACAAAATCAAGAAACAAGTTTTATTTAGGTGGTTTATTTCCTCCTAAATGACCTTTTTACCTGACCTAATTACCTCTTCCTGACTGGTATTTTTTGTTGGTAACCAAATTTAGCCAAGCTTTACAGGAGGTCCTGGGTGGGTCTGGCCCATCCAACCATGTTTTAACAATTTTTTTATAACAGTGTAGGCCCCTGAAAAAGCTGTGGCGTAATATATAACAGTCACGATTATTCTTCAAAAGAGCAATTGTGGATTCGCTCTCTGCGCAAATGAATGACATGCGGTTTGTTATGGAATTCAAGGCTCGAAAGAGGAGGGACACAAGCGCACAGTGTTCAGAAGAATGCATAACAGCCCAGTATCAGCTGCGCATTTGCTGATGCCAGATCAGTTTAAGTGTTGTTTAATATCCTTGACAGAAGTACTTGTGGTTTGGCTTTCTGTCGTCAGCCTGACGTAGAGAGGGTTGGATAAGGGAAAATAACAAATCGTACCCGCGCATGTACAAAAAACTTTATTTTTTTGACTCACTCTCACGTCATTCCAAAACACGTATGACTTTGGTAGTTCTGTGAAACTCAAAAATAGAACATTTGTTTCGCATGCTTGTACTGAAGCAAAACCACCATTAAAAAGTGGTCCATACATCTTGTACACTATATTATTCCAAATCTGAACTACTATTATTTAACTATGTAGTATGTAGTATGAGTGAACTGTGGTCACTTTCATCAGATGTAGTCACATGACCTGTTTTTCCAGCACTTATGCAGAGGTATGTAGTAAGTCTTATGATTTGACGACACATTTCTAAAGCTTCTGAGGTGCTTTGAGGTGCCTGATGACTAAAACCAACTATCATGAGTCCAGGAGGGCTGCCACGAGTGAGGTGGAGCAAACAGAGGGTGGTTTTAGTGTTGAAAGAGTCTTTGTCAACCTGTCATTTATTTCTTGAGCACTTGTTCCTGTCTCTGATTCACCCCTACATACAATCCACTTTTGTTTCTTTGCTTGCTCGGTGCGTAAATGGAAATACAAATCCTTACCGTCACACATGTCAGGGCCTCCTCCCAACACTGCGCTAAAAATACCGGCAGGATTACCTGTCATTACAGGGAGACACATTTACCTGACAGGTGTGGTCTGCCCCCCTCCTCACCGCTATCGGCTCTACACGCCACGACAAAGCATTGTCTGGACTCTTCCACCTGTGACATCATAGTTTCAGCATTCCATTCACTCGTAGGATGTTTGCAGGGGTTGGACTGTTCTTTATCATCATACTGTCTACATACCTGAGACTACATAAGTATTCTGCTTCCTGTCCCAGTAGATTCCAGTCTTTGAATGTCACATTAACGTAGTAAAAACTTAGGACTGAAAGAAGGGGTTTGCCATGATGCTGTTGAGTCATTGTCATATGATTAGGAATACAATACAAATTTTTTAAGGATATATATACTACCAGTCAAAGGTTTTTGAACAGTGATATTTTTAATGTTTTTTTTTTTTTTTAAAAAGAAGTGTCTTCTGCTCACCAAGCCTGCACTTATTTGATCCAAAGTACAGCAAAAACAGTAAAATTTAGATTTTTTTTTTTCTGTTTAAAATAACGGTTTTCTATTTGAATATATTTTAAAATGTAATTTATTCCTGTGATCAAAGCTGAATTTTCAGCATCATTACTCCAGTCTTCAGTGTCACATGATCCTTCAGAAATCATTTTAATAGGCTGAATTGCTGTTCAACATTTATTATTTTTTATTATTTTTTAAAGAAATTATAGAAATTAATACTTTTATTTAACAAGGATTATTTAAGTTGATCAAGTGATAATACAGATGTTTATAATGTTACAAATAGGGCTGTCAAACGATTAATCGCAATTAATCGCACACAAAATAAAAGTTTGAGTTTGCCTAATATATGCGTGTGTACTGTGTGTAATTATGATGTATATTGTTTGACAGCCCTAGTTACAAAAGGTTTCTATTTTAGATAAATGCTGTTCTTCTGAACTTTTTTATTCATTGGAAACTTGGAAAAAAAATACTCAGCTGTTTTTAACCTAATAATAATAATAATAATAATAATAAATGCTTTTTGAACAGCAAATCAGAATATTAGAATGATTTCTAATGGATCATGTGCCTAGAGTAATGATGCTACAAATTCAGCTTTAAAATCACAGGAATAAATTATATTTTAAAACATATTCAAATAGAAAACAGTTATTTTAAATAGCAAAAATACTTTCATATAACAGATAACTCTTTCTTATCTTTAACAAGATAACTTTTTTTTTTTTTTTTTTTTTAAATCATGTGTTTGCATTGTGCATTCCAGTTAATATCAATCAAACTGCATTTGGGTTATTTTGATTAAGTAAAAATAACTAAAGAAATACAGATAACTAACACAATAAAAAACATGATTTTTAAAAATAAAAAAAAACAGAGTTATCTGTTTTTGCATATAAACTCTTCATATATATATATATATATATATATATTTATTGTTATTATTATTATTATTATTATATATATATATTTTTTTTCCCCATTAATATATATTTTAGACAAGTAACAAGCTGCAACAAATAATTTATTCAGTTTGAAATTGTCTCTAATAGTAGCTGGAAATTATACAATTATGATGTAACTTCATTACAGCTATAAATTCATAAACCCAATTTTGCTGGAAAATGATGTCATAATGCGATTCCTTTATGATTTTCAACCCTTTCTAACTCATGCTTGCAAGACACCACAAATTGTTCTTGCAACTGTGACAAAAAATACATCTGTGTTAACCAACTGGATACATTTAACATGGTGGCATATTTAAATCAGAATAATTTGCAACAAGAAAACCAAATGCTTAAGTTTGAAACTGTATGCAAATGTCTGTCATTGAAAGACGTACCGTCATTGCACCACTTTTTTTGCTTTTATTCTGAAACGTACACCATGTGCTGAAGAGTTTTTGCCCTAACCAGCCAATATAACCAGACATCTTGTTGATTGGCCAGCTGTGGTTTTTACAGCATAATGCTGAATTATTCCTCCCACTTTGGAATCTCATTGCTCCAAAATACTCTTCCACATCAAATGTGTTGTAATTGACCCTTTGAAAAGACCTGCCCCCTCCGTTACTGTTGCTACGTCCAACAAGCTATGGTGCACTCACACAACACATCATGTTTTCACGCAGTGAAAAATTCATTGCGGAGGAAAGAGGAAACTGACAATGCACCGACAGACAAGACTGAGCAGGTTACTTTAGGTATAAAACAAAGTCTCAGCTTTCAAAATTTGTCATTTCGAACAATAAATACTGTTTTGTGGACCTGTACTGTGACAGAGCGCTGTATCATCTCTTCTTTATTACTAGTTATAGCACAAAATAAACATGAATGAACATCAGAAGACGTCTTGTTTCAACCACAGAAAAACGTCAATACGCACCATTTTTCAAGTTCAAGTCCATCAGTGTTATTCTTCTGTCCTGTCTGGTTTGTTTATCAATGAAAAATGGCAGATTTAGCATTATGATTGGTCAGATCGCCTGTCATTTAAACTTCTGTCGAAGGGCTGTTATCGTGCCTTTTGGGCCACATCAGTTTCACTGTGTACAAATTGCTTGTCTCCGGAATCTGAAATTTGTTCTAGATTCATTATCGTTGCTAATTCAAAGCTAGAATTGTGTGCAAACAGATCACTTTTGTTCACCTCACAAGCCTCTTCTGATGCGCTAGATTTTTTTTTTTTGTTTCAAGTCTTGAATTTAGGCGTAGCTGATAGAAGTCAAGGAGGTTGAAGTGAAAATGCAAAAATGCTACCTAGTGGTTCAAATATCTCTGGGGGTCAGAGGTCAAAATTTAAAGGTCATGCCACCAAGTTTGTGATGCATGTAACGAGAGTCCATGTTCATTCCTTTAAAGTCAAAGTGAAATGATGAGAATAGTGTTTAGACTCATTTTATGAGGTTTTGGCACCCAGTATGTTGTTTCATAACTCTCTTGTGTTTTTGAAATATGTGCACCATTGTTTTATTGTAGTTAAAACGCACACACAGGTAGAATTCAATGTGGGTCAGTTTTATAATTCCCAAGTGCACTGACTACTGTAAAAATGGCCTGTACTTTCTGTTTCAGATTCTTGGCAGTTTGCACCCAAAGCTGATGTGTTACTATGTCTGTGGTATAGTGATACAATCTTGTGTGGAACCTTACTGTAGCTCATCTTGTGTAATTCAACACTCCCTTTATCATTCATATCATTTTATTGCCATTTTTACTATTTAATCCCATTCATAACGCCATTAACGGCACTAAGAGTTACTCACCCGAATTAATAAATGAACCCATGTGGTTTTCATTAAGTTATTTTAGAAAAAAACAAGCTTTCTCACTTCCCCCTCTTTCTCATGCTTTTGAAAAATGTTTAACTCTGAGCCCTGAGTGAGCACTTGAACCCTGTTACCTCTACATGCTTTGAAGTTCACCATAGGCTTTCACCTCATCTGCTAACATGCACACATGCACAAACATGCAAGCTATACATTTGTACGTTAGTGTTTTCAGGCTATTTCAAGGCACACACAATATTTGTTTAAGCTTATCTTGAGCAAATACCAATTTGTATCCTAGTTTGTCGTTTGGTAAGTTTCGAGTGTAGGCGTACTGGCCACTGATTCCCCAAAACTAGTCACTTTTGATCTCTTTGTGGATTCAGAGTGTGCTTTAGGTACTCCTAGAATTTTACACTTATCTTATACAGTTTGTGAACTCAGTTTCTCAGAATTTATTTGATAGATAAATGTCAGGACGTACAGGTGATGTGTGCAGAGGTTGAAGTTTGTGGTTTGTAGATGATACCTGCTCTGCATAACACGGGTGGTGCGTAATTAGCATTGTGCAAGGTGCAGCAAAATTGAGGGACATTTTGCTTTTACACACACTCAAAGCGAAAGAGAGAAAGGAAAGGGAGGAAAGGGGTGAAAATGAAATGAAAGCACATGCAGTGCTGCTCCACCGTACCACAGACAGATGAAAGAGTTCATCACTGTGGCTCTGCGAGTTGGTGCAGACTTTGGCTCTGTGGGTACCTGTGGCTTTTAATCTAGAGCTACATCAGTGTGCATGCATGGGACAGTAGCGTGACAAAAAGATACTTGCGAAAAGCCTCTGAATTCATCAGATATCTGGAAGAAAGTCCCCAAACTGAAATGTCAAATGACGACAACCGGATGTCAGCGCCAAAGGTGAAATGCAGATAAAGAATGTAATGTAGGCACTTATGATTAGAATTCAGAAACGCTATTGCATTGTGTACTTTCATTGTTGGCACCAAAAACCCTCATGTTTTGTTCAGGTCTTTTTGACCTGGAGAGGTTTTTCTGTTTCCTGAAAATGCTAGTTAATGTCATTGCATTAGAGTAAAACTTGACTTTGCTTACGCAGGCTTTAATAGCTTCTAAAAATGATTTTTTCCCCCCTGTTTTGATAAACTTCTGGTTTCTGGTCAAAAAATGACCAGCCTGATAAATTTCTCACTATGCTATTATATCACCAAATATTGGATTCACTCTCTTTTCAAGCTTGTGCTAAAACATGGCAAAAATTATTCACTCAAAAACCAGTGTGCATAAGTGCACAAAACCTGTACTTATTAAAGGAAAACTAGTTGACAAAGAGAAGGTATCCAGAATTTGGTGGTGATATACCACTTTGAGAGATTTTACCAATAAAATGTTAAAACTCTGGTCATTTTTGACCAGGAACATTTTAATTGACAGAATTGTTGTATTGTGGTAGAATTGGTCAAATAGTTTGGTAATGAGTAAGGGGATAGCTCACCCAAAAAATGAAAAATTCTGTCATTAAAGGAGTAGTTCACTTCCAGAACAAAAATTTACAGATAATGTGCTCACCCCATTGTCATCCAAGATGTTCATGTCTTTCTTTCTTCAGTCATAAAGAAATTATGTTTTTTGAGAAAAATATTTCAGGAATCATCTCTATGTAGTGGACTACTATGGTGCCAGTGAGTTTGAACTTCCAAAATACAGTTTCAAAGGGCTCGATATGATCCCAGCTGAGGAATAAGGGTCTTATCTAGCAAAACGATTGGTTAGTTTTTTTAAAAAAAAACAAAAAAACAAAAAAAAACAATTGATGTACTTTCTATCCTCAAATGCTCATCTTGTGTAGCTCTGCGTCTACTCCGGTTCATTCCGGTTCAAGACAGTTAGGGTATGTCGAAAAACCTCATTTTCTCCTCCAACTTCAAAATCGTCCTACATCGCTGCAAAAGTACTAACCCAGCGTTTACAAAGTGAACGTGCAAAGATCAAACACACTTTACAAAAAAAGGTAAAACAGCGATGTAGGATAATTTTGAGGTTGGAGGAGAAAATTAGATGGGAGTTTTTCGTTCTACCTTAACTGTCTTGAACGGAACCGCATAGAGTACCAGACAAGAAAAACATTTGAGGTTTAAAAATATATAAAATATACATTTCGCTACATAAGATGCTTCTTCCTCGGCTGGGATTGTTTAGAGCCCTTTGAAGCTGCATTGAAACTGCATTTTGAAAGTTCAAACTTGCAGGCATCATAGAAGTTCACTTTTGGGTGAACTGTCGCTTTAAATTTAACTTATGGTAAATTAGTTGAAATTTTTGTAGCTGAATTTTTTTGAATGGGTGTCTGAGTGCCTGATTACATCTATAGCGGAAAACTAAATTTGAATTGAAATGATTTTCATTGAATTGCACTGAGGTGTAGCATTCCTGCAGATAAGAATGAACCATGGCAGCCTATTCTGTCCTTCATGATGAAGACACAGAAATAGGTATAAGATAGAAAGGAATTTACCCTTTAGCTTGCCAGAGACATTCCTAAAAAAACTTGTTTGCGCTTGCTACGGAAAGACATATGCATTTTAGCTGGAAAAATTCCCTGGACTCATCAGAGCTGAAATCGTGCCAAGTTTAGCTAATTATTCCAGAAAGCAGGACAATAAGACATTTGTTTTGTCAAAGCCACACCACAAGAAATCAGACCTCTCACTGTGCCTTACCACAAAAGACCAGCCACCTTTTTGCCTTTTTATTGTGGTGCTCTGTAAGTATTTTCTATTGTCTAGATGGTAATTCATTCATTCAGAGAATGAGTCCAATGATAGATAACTGTGGGTACATCTCATGTCCGTAAAGTATATTTTTAATATATTAAATATATTTTCATCAATATAAAACCCTGATGCTTAATTTTCTAGTACACAGTTACATTTTTCCCAACCACTCTACTATATGTTGAAAAAGCCATATCTTTTGTTCAAAAGTGATGTTCATATCACATACAACCCTGGTATTCAGCTGTCCGATTTTGTAAAGTTGCTCATCCTATTCTGCATTTAAGCATGAAAATTACCTCAAATATAAATTCATTTCATAGTTTTGCCTTCAGTTAGATTAGGTTAGCAAGACATTTGGGTGTGGGCTTCAAAAATAAGTGTTTGTGATATAACTTTATTTGTGTCTGAAAAACCATTTTCAACTAAGTTACCCACTAGTTACTTACCCACTACCTACTAAATTGTCCCATTCTCGCATCATTTGCACATTATGATGATATTTCCTCTAGAAGCACATGGATGAAACATTAGAAGTTATGTTCCCTCTCTTTTCCCTAATATTGCCTGTGTCGAGAGTGGATTAATTGGCTGTCAACAGTGTTACACAAGTATCATTGCTGCAAATTTTAACTTTAAGACAGTTGAACTAAAACGTTTTGTTTATGAAAATATATTTCTAAACATACCATATGCTCAGTAGCTCTAGGCTTCCATGTTGAGTATAGGCCCAAAACATTAAAAATGTCAACTAAGTTACCCGTCAACTATGTTACCCAGTAAAGATAACACGGTGGACAGTAGCAAACGTAGATGGTATTTTATGCACATATTCCTAAAGATCACCTTTATTTTTATAGCACTTATTGTTTCGAAGAAGCCATGTAAGGTCATGTTTGAGTTTTTGCGAAAAAAACAAAAAAACAAAAAACAAAAACTAAATCATTCTAAATGTACCCCTAATTATACTTTTAAAATATTCCAAAGTTTCGGTAAAACACTTAATGATTTTGAAAGGGGTGTCACCAAGGCTGCATTTATTTGATCAAAAACATATTAAAAATAGTAATATTGTGAAATATGATTGCAATTTACAACACTGTTTTCTATTTTAATATATTGTAAAATGTCATTTATCCCTATGATGGCAAAGCTAACTTTTTAGCTAATATGCTGATTTGGTGTTTAATTATTAAGGTTAATGTTCATTTATGTTTCCTTTTTCATTATAGATAAATATATAAAAACACAGGAAGGTCCAAAGGTGGAGTCTACCAGGTTTAGGTTGTTCAGAACAGCTGTATCATCTTTCAAACCGTATGTCTTCAAAAGGTCAACAACACCCAGACGGTGGTAAACCTCTACATCTCGTTGTCAGATCTTGTCTGTTGTATAGAGGAACGCACCTTGTTGACGCCACATTCGTAGTGGTGGAGGTGTCATGGGAGGTCTGCATTGTTCTTAAAGCACGGCTACACCCTCCAGAGCATATATATATGCCCTGTGTTCCCATTTCTGTCTAAAAATTCTCGCTTGTGGGATTCCTCTCGCTAAATCCCATAGAGTTCAGAGGCATTTGGGGTCACTGGGGTCACTAAAAGAAAGCGGTGGGTATTTCGTAGGCCCCACTGTACTCTAGCCCTACTGCACAATCACAGGAGGTGACAACAACTCCTTTAGCATTGTGGAGAGAGGGAGAGGAGAGAAGGAGGAGGAGGAATGGAAGGGAAAGGGGGTTACTAGGGAAAAGCGTCAAACATCCTCCATTCCTGAGCACTGCACTCATTTCCATCTGCACCATGTTCCTTAAAGCATTTCCTCCACGTTCCAACAGAAAACACAGCGGCTTGTGTTTACACAGAGACATCAGTGAAGTTGACCTCAACTGCTTGCATCAACATCGTGCAGCGTTTCCGACAGCATACTGTCATGCTTAAAGAGATAGTCCACCCAAAAATAAAATTCTTTCATTAATTACTCACCCTTATGTCGTTCCAAACCTGTAAGACCTTCGTTCATTTTTGGAACACGAATTAAGATTCGATAAGGTTTTCTGACACCAGTGCAACTGACACCGATGTCCTTACTACCTTTCTGGTCCTTGAATATAGTTGTGTTGCTGTCTGAAGGGTCAGAAAGCTCTCAGGTTTGATCAGAAATATCTTAATTTGTGTTCTGTCGATGAAAAAAAAGTCTTAAAGGTTTGGAACAACATGAGGGTGAGTAATTAATGACAGAATGTTAATTTTTGGGTGAACTATTCCTTTTAACCTAAAAGAAATAATCGTGTTACAGCATCGTTTTGTATAACTCCAAGCTTTCCTGTCCCTCTGACGTCCCGCTCTTCTTAACAAGGGTCACTGACCTACAGATGTCTCCGTTGTCCAGTTCTGCTGCTGCATCCGTGTGTCTCCGTTACAGAGACGCTGTATCTTGAAAGCAGCTCTCTCTGAGAAAACACTGATGAATGACTTCCCCTGTTTTATTTTCTGCCACTAATCATTCTCAGCATTGATTAGACTTCTCAGTCCATGTCCTTCCTGTGTGTGTAAATCATGCCCTGAGAATGCCTGCACATGCTCTTCTTCTTTTCCTCGTTTTCTGTTTTCATAAATAGTACATTATTAGTAGAAATATATACTTTTTTTGTATATAAAAATGTCTTTCATGACTTGAGCGTCTTGTGGTGTTTTTATCGGCAGACGTTTGTCTGTGATGCCCAAAGTTTCGATTTCTTTTCTTTGTGGTGACAAAGATATGTGGGAAAATTCTGACTTCTTCTCTGAATTGTGATATAAACTCACAATTTTGACTTTTTTCTCAGAATTATGTGACACAAACTTGCAATTGCAAATTAGACAGTCAGAATTGTGAGATATAAATTCGCAATTTTGACTTTTTTTCAGAATTGTGTTAGAAACTTGCAATTATGACTTTTTTCTCAGAATTATGTGAACTTGCAACTGCCAATGATAAAGTCAGAATTGTGAGGTAAACATGCAATTTTTTTTTATCTCAGAATTGTGTGACATAAACTTGCAATTGCAAATTATAAAGTCAGAATTGTGAGATGTAAACTCACAATATTTACTTTTTTTAGTATTGTGTGATATAAAATCGCAATTTTGACTTTTTTCTCAGAATTGTGGGACATAAACTTGCAACTGTGAATTATAAAGTCTGAATTGTGAGATGAACTTTCAATTTTGACTTTTTTTTCTCAGAATTGTGTGACAAACTTGCAATTGCAAATTATAGTCACAATTGTGAGATATAAAATCGCAATTTTGACTTTTTTCAGAATTGTGTGACAAACTTGCTATTGTGAATTATACAGTCACAATTGTGAGATGAACTTTCAATTTTGACTTTTTTTCAGAATTGTGATATAAACTTGCAATTTTGCCTTTTTTTCCCTCAGAATTGTGTGACAAACTTGCAGTTGCAAATTATAAAGTCATAATTGTGTGACAAAAAGTTGCAATTGCGAATTATAAAATCAGAATAGCAAGATATAAATTGGCAATTTAGACTTTTTTTCAGAATTGTGATATAAACTTACAATTTTGACTTTTTTCTCAGAATTATGTGACACAAACTTGCAATTGCAAATTAGACAGTCAGAATTGTGAGATATAAATTCGCAATTTTGACTTTTTTTCAGAATTGTGTTAGAAACTTGCAATTATGACTTTTTTCTCAGAATTATGTGAACTTGCAACTGCCAATGATAAAGTCAGAATTGTGAGGTAAACATGCAATTTTTTTTTATCTCAGAATTGTGTGACATAAACTTGCAATTGCAAATTATAAAGTCAGAATTGTGAGATGTAAACTTACAATATTTACTTTTTTTAGTATTGTGTGATATAAAATCGCAATTTTGACTTTTTTCTCAGAATTGTGGGACATAAACTTGCAACTGTGAATTATAAAGTCTGAATTGTGAGATGAACTTTCAATTTTGACTTTTTTTCTCAGAATTGTGTGACAAACTTGCAATTGCAAATTATAGTCACAATTGTGAGATATAAAATCGCAATTTTGACTTTTTTCAGAATTGTGTGACAAACTTGCTATTGTGAATTATACAGTCACAATTGTGAGATGAACTTTCAATTTTGACTTTTTTTCAGAATTGTGATATAAACTTGCAATTTTGCCTTTTTTTCCCTCAGAATTGTGTGACAAACTTGCAGTTGCAAATTATAAAGTCATAATTGTGTGACAAAAAGTTGCAATTGCGAATTATAAAATCAGAATAGCAAGATATAAATTGGCAATTTAGACTTTTTTTCAGAATTGTGATATAAACTCGCAATTTTGACTTTTGTGACAAAATTTGCAATTGCCAGTTATAAAGTCAGAATTGTGAGATATGAACTCAAAAACAGTTTTGACTTTTTCAGAACTGTGTAATACAAGTTCGCAATTGTGAGTTATAAAGTCAGAATTGCAAGTAGGGCTGGGCGGTATATCGAGTTCTGGGGATATATTGATATGATTCCCCAACGCGATGCGGGATTATCCAATATCTGTCATATCGATATGGTTTGAGGCCACACATGCGCGTGCGCGTTCTGCGCGAAACAGACCACTCCAAGGTAGCACGCGACATGGAGGAACACGCAGCGCCGGTCAACACAGCAAACGTACTGGGGCCGGTTGCACCAGCTAGACGTAAAAAAGCTGGGTGTAAGCCATACGCTGGGCTTTGCAACGTCCAACTTTACGATAAATATTTACACCTGTTGCACCAGCTAAAACTACGACCAGGCGCAACTACGCAAACACATTCTCCCGCAGTGATAGTTGAGACGACACCCACGCTGCAATGGCTACAACTACTAATTTAAAACTGAATTGCTCAAGACATTATAAGTGAAGCCACCGCAAAATAATTTTATTAACTTAATATATTCTAATGTCCGCGTTTTTGTATCTGAGGTCTCCCTGCACATTCCCATGACATAATTTTTCAGACTAACACTAAAAATAAAGGCGACAGGTTAAGTAAAATATAATGAATGCAATACAATGCTTCTTTCTATATCTTTTTTTCTTGCTATCGAGTTTATGTACAACGAATCTTTCCTGAGGTAAATGTGAATTTATGTGACAATTGTGCATTTTAGCCTCTTGACATCTTTCTGTGGCTGAAAAACCACTTTTATACATTGTAGGGTTTGTAATAGAATTGACAGAATTTGAAAGCTGATACTTTATTTCTGATTAAAAACTAAGCACAAAACTTACTGCGATTATTGGATGGTAGGAACGCTGCAAATGATGAGATGAATTAAAGACGTTAAGTATTTCCAAGCATTTATACTGTCCCAGCAAGATGTCGAATAGAAATATTAAGGGGATACTTTAAGACAGTTATATACCGTTATCAGCATGGTAATGTAGATTAGTCTCTCGTTGTCTCTGAGAGAATTTGTGCGGTTAATATAGTGTTAGCCGTAGTTTCTTTTTTACTTTCACTTTTATAACTTGCGCAAAGTTTGCGCGTTGCTTGCATGTGTTGCTTGACCCCTCCTTAGAATAATTGTTTATAGGCCACATTATCCTACCCGAAAAGACCATAAACGTTACAGTTGGGATCTGGGAATCATGTCCGAGCAAATCGTGACTTTTCACTTTACGCCTACCTTTGACTAGGCGTAAAATTTAGTCTCAGACGTAGCACTACGCCGAGATGGTGCAACGGGTATAAATTCTACGCACGACTTAAAGCGCATTTTACGTCCAGCTTAGTCTTACAACCGGGCGTACGCCCAGGTGGTGCAACCGGCCCCTGTACTGTATTTATTTATCAAAGATTTTTTTTATAATTTGAAATGTTGTGCAGCTTATAGTGTTAAGCAGGAGAAACACCTGTACTGTATTTTATTTATCAAAGATTTTTTTCATAATTTGAAATATGTTGTGCAGCTTATAGTGTTAAGCAGGAGAAACAACCTGCACTGTATTTTATTTATCAAAGATTTTGTGCAGCTGTTTATTTGTAAACGGGGAGAGAAACCCCTGTGTTTGAATTATATTTTGCTCAAAAACTGTTTAACAAAGGTTTAATAAAGGCTTTGACTCTCAAGTAACCATTTATGAAAAAATACCAGATATATATCGTATACCGTCATTCCTCTTAAAAATACCGAGATATGAATTTTTGCCCATATCGCAATTGCAAGACATAAAGTCGCAGTTCTGAGAAATAAAGTCAAAGCTGTGAGATATAAACTCATAATTCTGATATCTGATGTTTTTATCTCGAAATTGTGACTTTATAACACACAATTGCAAGTTTATATCACACTTATATCACAATTCTGAGAAAAAGCCAGAATTGTGAAATAAAAAGTCACACTAACCTTTATTTTTTAAATTCAGTGGCAGAAACAGGCTTGAATGATAGATAGATAGATAGATAGATAATTATACAATAAAATAATTCAATAATTACATACTTAAAAAAATTATCTAAATGCCATTTCATGGCTGGTAAGTTGTATTATTTGTTATTGCATTACTTTTTCTTGTAGGAAAATTATATGAAGAAATGTCATAAATAATTAATATATATATATATATATATATATATATATATATTTTTTTTTTTTTTTTAATTATTCATGATATATTTTTTATTATTATATTATGGCAGGTACATTTGCTTAATTCAATTATGATTGGCAAAAAAAAAAAAAAAAAAAAATGTATATATTTTGGATCCTATTATATCTGTTGCCCCAAAGGGATCTCATTAAACCATGGCTAAATCAAACATGACCTTTTTCTGTGGCCTCTGCGGTGATATCCTTTTCCTTTCATGTAAAACTTCAGCCGCTACTGGACCTTTGTCATATTGAGTCCAGTGGCTCCGGTGGAACCTTTGGCTTGAGGTTATTTTTGCACTTTCCTGTAAAAACAGTGCACACGTCTCCCACAATGACTGATGATGCGTTTCCTGCTGAGTGGCTGGAAAATAGCGACATTCCCTCCCCTGAAAAAGACACACACACTCTCTCACCCTGGCCGTGGAGACAAGGGGGGGCACCAGAGTTTGACAACAAAACCCGTCGTCAGGCTGTCTGCAGATTTGACTATACAATATGAAGCAGTTTTGCCATCCTATTAAAGCACTTGGAAATAAATGATGATGCTAACTCCCACTAAATCAAGTTTTATAAAACTCAAATAAGAGTCTGGAAAAAAACTGCGGCTGAATCCTTTGCTCTGCGTTAAAAACATGACGTACGTGCGTAGGCCCGCACAGATTTGTGACCTTTTTTCATGTTCTTTTTTGCGCTGATTGTGTGAGGAAAATTTGTGCAATTCTGTGGGATGGATGTAACTGAGAGTCCTACACACTTATTTTTTGCTGAAAACATTATCAAATTAGCCAACAGGATTGCTAAAGAAGACAGAAAAGATTGAAGATGAGTAGATCTTTGTGGATATGACATTCTGTGGAGGTTTCTGGGTGTATTATAGGAATAGACTCGATTTATCCTTGAGCATTTGACTGAATTATGAATGTTCGACTGTGATATTATTGGTTAATATTACTTCTCCCCGCCCACTTGGTCTTGGTTACATCAGCAGAAGAGGGAAGTTGTTAAAGTGGCTAGGAAAGTTAGTAGTAGGGATGCTGAGATTAATCATCCACTGACCAGAATTAATGCTATTAATATACTATTATAGTATCTATTCATATTTAGAATTAGCATTTGTTTTTTTATATTTTAATTTTGGTTTGTTTTGTTGTCTTTTTTCATTTTTATTTTTTTATTTGTCACTTTTAATTTCAATTAAATTTCATTTTAGTAGTAGTTTTATTTTTTTAGTCCTTCACATTATTTCACTAAAGTAATAACAATAAATTATTTCTATTTTTTGTTTATTTTTTAAGTCTATTTCAATTTCTGAAAATGATTTTTAATAGTTTTATTTTTATTTTATTTTATTATAGATAGATAGATAATTATACAATTAAATAATTTAATAATTACATACTTAAAAAATATATATAAATGCCATTCCATGGCTGGTAAATTGTATTATTTGTTATTGCATTACTTTTTCTTGTGAAAACATTCTATGAAGAAATGTCATAAATAATTAAATATATAATGTTAATTAAATCTATAATTACATTTCTGAAAATGATTTTTAATAGTTTTACTTTTAAAGTTTATTTTATTATAGATAGATAGATAGATAGAAAGTTATACAATTATACAATCGTTTGTTTTTTTGTTTTTTGTTTTTTCATTTTTATTTTTATTAAATTTTTAATTTCAATTAAACTTTTATTTTAGTAGTAGTTTTATTTTTTTTAGTTCTTCATATTATTTCACTAAAATAATAACAATAAATAACTTCTATTTTTTTGTTTATTTTTTAAGTCTATTTCAATTTCTAAAAGATTTTTAATAGTTTTAGTTTTAATTTTATTTATTTATTTATGATGCAAAACAAATGTCAGCTGTGAAATGGAAAATCAAAGATACAAATATGATTTTCAATATATGCATAAAAACTTTCACTCACTTGATGTAGACCAGTTTATCAAATATTCTGATTATGAGAAATCGCATCAAAACCTCACCTGGTGAACCGCGTTTAATAAAATAAAAACTAATAAATGTCTAAATAAATAACAATATATATTATGAGTAAATTAATTAACTCTTTATTTTAAGTTGTCTTATTTATTTATTTCTTTTTTTGTTTGTGTTGGAGAAGAGAATGACAGACAGAGCGAGAAATAACAGGGGAGGGACAGGGGGTGTGTTATTCTTTACACCATCTCTTAATAACACACACGCCCCTGGGGCCTCTAGGGGCTAGTTGAGGGGGGCTTCGCATCCTGTAACACACACACGCGCACGTGCAAACACGCACTCATAACAAACACACAAATGCACACACCCACAAAGGCGCGTTTGCTCCCATACATGCATTCAAATGCCAGGTGCTTGTCTTCAGAGGGTGTTCCCTCAGAAGGGGGTCCCTCCATTCCGTTTCTCGCTTTCTTTCTCTCTCAGGGGAGGCTGCTGCTGACTGGATACCGGTGGGCAGAAAGACCCTAAATGCTTGGCGCCTTACTGGAAGTCTGTATTTTTCTCAGTGGCTTGTGACATGAACCGTTACCACACGTGCAGCATGTCAACTGGCACCGGCACGGCTAAATGTACAATACGACTCTCTTTTCTAAAGATAGATGTGTGAATGGCAGAAGAAAACCTACTTTAGAATTTCTCAAAAGCGTTTTTCATTCACTGTGAGGGCTAAAGGAAGTGAGTGGACATTTGTTGATGTGGGAAAGCCACGATAAAGAGATGAATGTGCGTGTGTGTGTGAGAGAGTGTTTGCGCACGCTTTTTCTGTTTGCGGGAATAATGCCAGAGATGAAAAGAGAATAGATAAGGCTTGCTCACATGACCTTGGCCTGGTTGTGTGTGTCCATTCTTCTTCCTCTGCAAAGATGTGATGTCACTTCCTGAAAGTATCCTTGCTTTAGAGGTTGAGCTGTTGCATACACTGCATTTCAAAAGTTTGGGGTGAGTAAGATAATCTAAATTCATCAGAAGAGAAAGTACAGACTTTTACATTTGGTACAAAAAAATCGTTTACTTTTTTCTATAAAAGCTGAAAAACAAATCAGTTTCCACAAAAATACGAAGCAGCACAGCTGTTTTAACATTAAAAAAAATATATAAAAAATGTAATCTATAATGATGAAATAATAAAATGATAATAATAAAATGTTTATTGAGCATCAAATCAGTATATTAAAATAATTTCTGAATGATCATGTGACACTGAAGACTGGAGTAATGATGCTGAATATTCAGCTTTGCCAACACAGTAATAAATTACATTTTAGAATATATTATGTTTAAATAATATAATATTTAAAATATATTTTTACAGCATTTTGATCAAATAAATCCAGTGTTGGAGACTTAAAAAAAATCTTTAAAACTTTTTATTAAAAATCTTTTAAAAAAATCTTATAGACCCCCAAATTTTTAAACAGTAGCATTTGAGCAAGTGGGATCTGTGACCAAAAAAAAAAGAAAAATCAGAATAAAACCCAAATATGCATTAAGAAAGAAAATGTAGTGTAAAAGGAAAATTCAGCCAAAAATAAAATTCTAAACAAAAACTGTTGAAACCAAAATATAGCTGCAAGGAGCAATTACCAGGGTTCAAGTACTTTAAAGCATTTAAAGCCTTTAACCACCTAAATCAATGAATTAAAAAAGCATTTTTGGCAAATCCAGGTAATTTTCCATATAAATATTATGTTTTTTAACGGTTATGACTGTTACAGCGTCAGTTGTGGTCTGATCTCCCTAAAACTTTGCATGCTTGTTTAGAATCACCTGTCGGATGTGCTCGGCAGGTTTCGTGAAGTTTCAGGTTTTCATTTAGGCTTTATAGGACTTTTTGGGTATATTTAGACAGGCCCCTTTTCTAAATGACCCTGTTATAGCTTCCCAAAGGGTAAATTTCAGCATTTTTTGATAATTATTGACCTGAAGAGTCCAGAGAATTGTACTGCAATGTTTTTTTTCCAGATTGAGTGAAAAATCTAGGAGTAGTTCGCAAAAGTAGTTTTTTTTTTTTTTTTTTTTTTTTTACGTATTTTCAATCATTTAAGAAACGATTTGATTGACAGCAGTGGTTTTAGAGCATGATATGAAGTTCTATGATATGATATGAATATCGCGTGTCTGTGCAAAAAACCGCGCAATGTACAATCATTTACAGCCTTGAAAAATGTGATATTGCCCACCGAGTTTCATTACTATCAGCCTCCGTTAGCCTTGTCTAATAGGTGCTCAAAGTTCATCGGCCAATGGTGGCCATGTTTTTTTTTTTTTAGAGATGCGCTAATGTCCTTCTAGACACTTGTGGCACTTTGGACTACGACCGTGCACAGCGATTTTCATGTTGATAGGACAAATGCTTGTATAGTTATATCTATTTTTATGGTTTTTCCCTCTTATAACACCACCAAGTGGCCAAACTCCATGATTTCTTTTTCCTGTGGCCTCAGATTGAGTTCTTAAAGATATCTCATTCTGTTCAGGAGTTATAGGCATTTCACTAAAAGTGGCCCTGCCCCTTTCGAAAGTTTTGGCACCCGTTTGCGACGGCGAGTCGAAAGTTCAACTTTTGTGTTTGATAATTATTGATATTCACTCTCCAGAGAATCTTTCTGCACTGGTTTGGTTCTAATCGGGTGGAAAACCTAGGACTAGTTCGCAAAAGTAGGTTTTTCCAGAAAAAACAAATCAAATCTGATCAGATCTGAGGCATGCATTTTGTCTGGCATGAGTTCAGGATTCCAACGACATAAGACATTTGAGCCTGCGAGTTAGGAGTTATGGGCGATTTTGTACTTTTGATCGCTGCAGCGCCCCCGTCGGGCCGATTGGGGTGAGCCTTGGTCACATTGTTGTTGGTGTGAGTACTACCATCCCTCCAAGATTCAAGTCTCTACGACTTACGCTTTGGTCTGCACGATCAGTTTTACGTGGAGGTCGCTGGTCCTTGGCCCTTCTAATAATTAAAATACGGTTTCAGCGCAACGTGCTTAAACCCCTTAATATAGACTTTTTTTATGTTTTCCAAAAGTTATACAGGTTTAGAATGATAAGAGGATGAGTAAATGATTTTTTTTTTTTTTTTTTTTTTTTTTTTTTTACATTTTAAAGGTAAAATTTGTTCATCAGCCGAATGACTACAGTAATTAAGGACTGTGTGGTTTGGTACAGTGCAAGTGGCAAGTGTGTGTGTGTGTGTGTGTGTGACACTGGTATGTGAAGCATGTTGGCTGGTTGTATTAAATTAAGTATGGTCGACTGTAATCACTCCTCCGTGGGCCTCTAACTTACGTATGCAAGATTGCAAGCTAGATTAGAGCTATAGCAAATCAAACATTTTTGCTGTTTGAAAGAGGCTGTTAATCCAAAAACGGAAATTAATTTTTTTTGCAGCTTCAAATCTGCATAACTTGCAGAAAAGTGGCATAAAAGTAGCACGATTGCTCTCTTATGTTAATTACTCATGCAAGCATATTCAAACTTGGTACATCAAGATGTCTCACAGCACTTTTGATGTCGTTGACACTTTACAACATACAGAGAAGATTATGAGTAAACTGTAATTTCAGTTTTGTTCCTCACTAGTGCTTTCAAATTGATTAATCGCGATTAATCACATCCAAAATAAAACATATAAATTTATTAGGGTTGTCAAACGATTAATGGTGATTAATCGCATACAAAATAAAAGTTTGACTTTGCCTAATATATGTGTGTGTACTGTGTGTAATTATTATGTATATATAAATACATACAAATTAATGTATATATTTAAGAGAAATGTTATTTATGTACAAAATATCTATCTATATATATATATATATATATATATATATATATATATATATATTTATATATAGATAATAATTACACACAGTACACACACATATTAGGCAAAGTCAAACTTTTATTTTGTATGCGATTAATCGCAATTAATCGTTTGGCAGCCCTAAGATATATACATGTATGTGTGTGGACCTATATTTTTTTTTACATGTAAATATACACAGTACACACACATACACTGTGTTATCACAAACTTTTATTTAGGATGCGATTAATCACGATTAATCGATTTGACAGCGCTATTCTTCACACATTGGAATATAACACATGAGCCCATATTTCATGTTGTTTTTTTTGTTCGTTTTTTTTGTAGCTTGGTCCCTAGTTAATGTGTGTTTTGATGTGAAGAAAAGAGCTAACCAAAATTTCCACAAAACTAAGTCTTAATAGTTTGAAATGATATGAGGGTGAGTACAAAATTTTTGTTTTAAGGTCAACTGTCTTTTTAATAGAACAAACGCTGGATGTCAGACCTTCAGTACCAGTACTAGTACAAACCAGCTTTCTCCTGTGTATGTTTTAAGGACAGTGTGCCAAACCTCTTTGTAGTCTCAGTCTTTCCATTTGACCCTGAGCCAGATGTGAGAGAACGTAAAAGGAATTGAAAAGACTTCAGACTGAAAAGGGTGAAATGAACAGTTAAACTCATTTAGTGAGTGACAAAGTTCATGTCGGGTCACCCTGTTATTAAGCCGAATGAAAAAAAAAAAGAGGCTGCAACAGGTTGCTCTGGTTTCAAGACCCCAAAAACACACACACACATTCTTTCAAAGGCACATATAATTCATCTGAAATGTCACATTGTGATCTATAATAGAAAATGAAAAAGTGGCATTTGTAAACCAATCAGCCTATCATTTCACTCAACAGAAGAGCTGAATCACCTTTGAAAAGTGTGTGTATGTGTGAGAGAGAGCGTGTTCTATTTCATAATGTTCCCTTACATGCTTTTTAGTTTTCTCTGCCTTTCCTGCCACTCCCTGGAGCGACCACATGAAATTATAAAACGACAAATCTGAGTTCAACCCAGGTGTTTGCTCGTGTGTATGAGAGTTAGTTCATAAAGGTGGGACTGGATTGGTGGGGTGGGGTGTGGAAATCAGTTAGAAAAGCATGATAAACCTCAGTGGGTGTCGAGATGACTGTGACCTCCTGCCCTCTTTGTCCCTGTACACATATGTGCGAACATGTTTGAGTCAAATAGATGTGTGTAACCACACAAAACGCCTCACAGGTGAGAAAAGTCACATATGAGATCTCTAATATTGCAGGTGTTTTCGTAGTCAGGAATTAGATTAAATGGAGAGCAAAGAGAGACATTTGACTCTTCACACTTTAGTAATCCCACGTTTCTTTAGAAAGTCTCACACATCTGCAATCAAAGGTCAGCGGTTCAGACACTGCATGCATAGATTTTCTGGTGAAGCTGGTGGTTGGCATAATTCTTGCTAGTGATGCTAGCCTGAAGTATAGGCAAATTAGTTTTATTGTTCAAATCTTTTACTGCTGTAAAAGTTCTTCTTTTTCTGAAAGAAATTAATACTTTTAGCAAAGATAGATGCATTTAATTGATCAAAAGTGACAGTGGCGCCATTCATGATGTTACATGTAAAATAAACGCTTTTGAACTTTCTATTCATTAAAGAATCCTGAAATAGTTATTACGATTTCCCCAAAAATATTAAGCAGCAGAACTGCTTTCAAAAATTGGTAAAAATAAGAAACGGTTCGTATAAGGTGCTTAAAGTGCTTGAAGGATTTAAATTTGACCTTGACTTTTAAATTTTAAGGCCTGTAAAACCTTTGAAAATAGCAATATTCCTGAAGAAGTACTTGAAAGACAATGTATCTATGAAATAAGCTTTACATTTTTTCATAAGCTTGTATCTTTTGACGCAATTACAAAAAAATCATACTTTTTTTTTTTTTTTGCTTATTTCAGTTAATGTCATAAAACTATCGAGCTAAACCAGTAGTAGTACTGACAGTAGTACTGAAGACGCTAAAAAAGGAACAGATGAACCAAATCAATCACGTGAGTCATTTCAGCTAGAACCGCTCAGAGTCAAATTCGTAACTTCTTTTAATTTCATTTGATTCACTAGCAAAACCCAGATCAAGTTAAAAGAGTCAGAATTTTGACATTGTTTATAATGATTTTGAAAGCCGTCGTGTCACAACATGATTCACTGTTTCAAAGCCCTCCAATTGGATCGTGTATCGAATCATTTGATTTAGATCAGGACTTCGGAGTAGGTTCGCAAATCATTTGACTTAGATTGGAACTTTGCGTATCGTGAATCATTTGATTTAAATCGGAACCGTCGCGTATCGTGAATCATTTGACTTAGATCGGGACTTCAGAGCGGGTTCGCAAATCAAAAAAGTAGTGCTTGAAAAGTCCTTGAAAGTCATGGAATTTTATTTATCAGTATCTGTACGAACAATTGAATATTAGAAGGATTTCTGAAGCATCATGTGTTTCCGCTTTGGCATCACATAAATCTAAAAATATATTTAAATAGAAACCAGTTGTCTTAAATTGCAATATTCACAAAATTACTCTTTTTAGCATGTTTTTGCCATATTTTTAATCAAATAAATTCATCCTTGATGAGCTGAAGATACTTTTTCATTTTATGAGCATTTTATGAGAAACATCCGAGACGAAGTTGATACTGCCATAACTGATAACTCCAAAAAGTCTTTAAAAGAGCAACTTCTGAGCAATAAAAAGTTGCCTTGGGCAAGATTAAAGGGTTCAAAGTGCTAAACGACTTAGTTTTTATTTTAAACTACAGTTATCAGTCATTTTTCACAGCCAGACTACTTAGGGCCAGATTTACTAACAGCTTGCGCAAGCGCAAACCGCCTTTTGCCATTAAAATAGTACTGTCAGGATTTACTAAAGACGCACATTGAAGAAGTAGCCCTGAAAATGTGTGGACGCAGTTATTTTTGCACCTGACCTTATTGAATATGCATTTGTAGGAGTTTCCCTTTCAAACACAAAATTTATGGGAGGAGAGTATTTAAATGAATCACGCAACGTGATTTACGAACATTTACGCACATCAAATTACTGCCCCATTTTATAAAACGAATAGTTCCATTCCTTGATTCTGCATGATAGCTTTATTCTTGTAGCAACCACAACCGTTTCTGAGGAGCTACATTGTTTAGCGGAAGAATACGTTTTTATTAAAATCAATACACTTTATTTACTCTGTTTTAGTTTGTGAAACCTTACTACGTATATGGAACAATCGGTTTATAAAACCAATAAGCCCTGTGAAGCCATGGTTTACAGTGAATTTATAACCGCTAAGGGAGTTCACTGTAAACCACGGCTTCTTGGGGCTTATTGCTTTAATTTAACGACCAAAAAAACATGTCTTAATGCAGGCAGTAATTTGCGCTGCTCTTGGTAGATTGCGCTGGTCATTATGGAAATGATCTGGCTGCATCTGTGTTCTTTAATGTGTGCATTGTCAGTAAATCACACACAGAATTTTCCCCTCCCATCTGCGCTTTTATGGAATTGCGGTCTAATGCTAATTTCCCCTATTTAGTAAATCTGGCCCTTAGTATTGTTGCTTGTAGCTGTGAAAATGTCATTTACTTGTTACAGTGACTGACTCATAAACAATACTGCAATCAGGGACTGTCACGTCAGATAACACAAAGAAGCGGTTCCTCCTATTAAAGGTAACTTCCTGTTTGGCGCTGAGTCTCATCGCTACATCATAGGGCAGGTCTTTGTATCATTTATTAGGGCGCTTAACTCCGCAAAAGTCCCATTGGCGGCCCCTGTGTGGATCTGGTCTGTGCCCGTGCAGAGCCCTGTGGTCTGGTAGAGCGAGAGGGCAGACGGGGCTCCTATCAGCTTCACGCAGCTTTTCCTGAACGGATGGGCCAAGGAGGGCGACGGGCCCTCTGCACATGTGGGACGTCAAGTTTTTCTCTTTGTCCTTTTCACTTTGTCCCTGTGTCTCCGTCTCTGTTTCACTCTCTCAAAATAGCCCAGCTGCCAGTACGTACACTAATGCACACATTTACACTCACTTGTGCATGTTTTTAACTACTCACCAAAGGAAAAAAGAAAAGAAAACAGACTTTGAGCAAGCAAGATTAGAGCTCTTTGCCGTTTATGCATTTATCCCTAATGGTAGGCATGAGCTGGATTGTGTTATTCTTTATAGTATCAGGTAGATTACAGTTCTTAGCACGCACAGGAACGCTTTATGTTTATGTAAATCTCATTGCGTTCGTCATCTTTTCCTGTCCCTCCTCTCTGCGACCACATGAAATGAAGGTAAAGTGCAGCCTGCGTGTTTAATGTAGCTAAAGATTTCTTTAGAAGTGCAGGTGCTTTTGTCACTCTAGTGAGAATCTACTCTAGATTACAGTGCTACTGTTTTTCTGTAGGTGTTACTGGAAGGTCTGAAATCTGAGTTTGAGGTCTGATTTTTAATTATTACATTTTAATTTTTAATTAATTATTAAAACATAACTAAAACACAGTGTAGCTTAATTTTGAAGAAATTAAGCAAAACACACCACGCAAGGTACGGTCAGTGGTTGCCTACAGTATGTGGTTGCAAAGGTGCCCTAATTGGTTTTTAATACTTTGTCATGTGGTTTCTAGAGTGTTCTAGTTAGTTGCTGGTCAAAGAAATCATCTCACCCCACCACCAAGATAGCAGTTGTGCAGGGCATTTTATGCACATAATTTAAAACTAAACAGATTTCTGAAAAAGTATTTGAAAAAGATTTTATTTCTATTCTACTGAATGGAAAGGGAAAAAATTATGTCTAAGAATAATGCTGCATGCATGTATGTACAGTTAAGGTCAAAAGTTTACATACACCTTGCAGAATCTGCAAAATGTTAATTACCAAAATAAGAGGGATCATACAAAATGCATGTTATTTTTTATTTTATTATTTGATTATTATTATTTTTATTATTTACAACTATTACAGAAGGTTCAAACGCTCATTTTTCTTATTTTGCCTAAATATTATTATTTTATTTTATTTTTTTGATTTAGTACTGCCCTTCAGAAGCTACAGAAGATACTTACATGTTTCCCAGAAGACAAAATAAGTTAAATTTAACCTGATCTTCAAATTCAAAAAGTTTTCACCCCCCGGCTCTTCATGCATTGTGCTTCCTTCTGGAGCATCAGTGAGCGTTTGAACCTTCTGTAATAGTTGCATATGAGTCCCTCAGTTGTCCTCAGTGTAAAAAGATGGATCTCAAAAGCATACAGTCATTGTTGGAAAGGGTTCAAATACACAAAAATGCTGAAAAAACAAAGAGTTCGTGGGACCTGTAGGACTTTTCTGAAGAACAGCAGGCAGTTTAACTGTTCAGGACAAACAAGGGACTCATGAACAACTATTACTAAATAAAAAAACACAGCTGTGGATAGGGGTGTGCGATATGACGATTTTTGATCGTGTACGATAAAAATGTTTCCACGATCTGCTTTTTGAGAAATATCGTAGTATCGTGCTATTCTCTCAGCTGCATTTCTGGCGCCTCCGTCTCAATATACTGTACAACGTGACATACATTCACTTCAGCGTTAACTCAGCAGTAGTTACACTCACGGGACACTGCACTTATTCACAATAACAAAAGTACATTATTTGCTTTAAAGTCTTGCCGGTTAAACATTTCATTCGCGTGCTGTTCCGACATGCATTTTTCCACTGCGCGTACACCTGAAACCTGAAAAATACTGTTAAATAGCGCCTAATTACTGAACTAAGTTATGTATCACGTCTGATTACGCTACTATTGTCAAAACACACAAGGTTTACATATAAAAAAAAAAACAGTTTATAGAAGCTTATGCCTAAAGTGAAAGTAAACAATTGAATTGAGAGGGAAAAAAACGGATGCCTGCCTGTATATTAGATGTGCAGCTCTTAAAGGGGCAGTACTTAACATTCTGCCGCTTGTCATTAAATTGATAGTTCACCAAAAATTATAATTCTGTCACTATTTACTCACTTATATGTTGTCCCAAACCTGTATTACTTTCTTTCTTGTGCTAAACACAAAGTAAGATATTTTGAAGAATGTGGATAACCAAACAGTAGCTGGTCCCCATTGATTTTAATAATAGAAATGATCAAATAGACAACGTTCAACAGAAAAAAGAAACCCATTCAGGGTTAAAACAACCTGAGAGTGGGTAAATGATGGGATTAAAATAAAACACTATGACAGAATTGACAGACAGATGACAGAATTTTTATTTTTGGGTAAACTATTCTTTCAATTGTTATTAAAACAAAACACAAAGCGAAAAATCACTCATTGCTCTTGACTGGAGAACTTTAATACAGTTGCTTTAATGAGAATCAGTGTACACAATTGATGTGTACATATAGTGTATAAGTATATAGTGTTTCACTTTTTATATGTGTTAATTCAATTTCTTGAATGCTACTGCTAAATACACCTACTGTACCTGAAAAATAAAGCACTGTTTGTATTCTTTGTTTTTATCTTTTAATAACAAAGATAAAATAATGACAAAGATTTTTATCTTCACTCACTTTGGCTTAAATATCTGCTATTCTTTTTTATTTTATACTTTGTTACCTTGAAAGTCTTTGTTTTTGAAATAGGGAAATTAGTTTGGCTGTACTGCTCAGACAGTTTGCAAAATAGTGAAACCAACATGACAAAGAATCGTGATAAAATCGTGAATCATGATATTTCTGAAAAAAAACGTGATATGATATTTTTGCCATATCGCCCACCCCTAGCTGTGGATCATTCAGGTAACAACACCGTATTAAGAATCAGGTGTATGTAAACTTTTGAACAGGAACATTTTTATAAATTCAGCTACTATTTCTCTTGTGGACTTTATGTAAATGTCTTTTATGTGAAATATCTTATTCAGGTCAGCACTAAATAAAGAATAACATGCATTTTGTATGATCCCTCTTATTTTGGTAAAACAATTAACATTTTGCAGATTCTGCAAGGTGTATGTAAACTTTTGACCTCAACTGTATGTATTTAGAGGACTCAAAGAATTACTAACCCTGAGTTTTTCATTCATAGCAGGTTCCCTGACACACAAATGTATTTATTCTCTTCTTTTTCACTTCAGTGCTAAATATTTACAATGAAGGAGAGAGAGATAAAGCGGATGTGCGCAGGAGGAAGTGGTTAGCCCATTGAAGTCTCTTGTCACAGCTTATCTCTGAGGACCTCTTGCCGTTCTCTGTTGAACTTGTACATTCCACTTGTGTTTATCTCCCCTCACTGAAATCTCACCCACTGACACTCTTGTCTCAATCAGTACTTGGGAAAAGCAGTTTTTGACACTTATTGTAGTCATAGTTTATCTAAATTTCATTGTTTTTTTTGCACTAATGTCTAGTTAACAGACATATTGAGTCTTGGTGCACCCATGGAACCTGGCAGGTTTGAGTCCAGCTTGCTTTATGTACTGTTCCCATTCCTCATTTCTTCCTCCAATTTGACATCCCTTTCAAACTGTACGTTTACTGCTTTGTATGCATATGGCAGGGAGGGAGATGTGGTATTATGTTTATGTGTGAACATCAGGCACTTGTCTGTCAGTTCGCACCTGGTCTTTGGAAGCGCTGCTTGTTTACTCGGACTGGCGTCACGGCTGACTGGCTACAGTCAAACAGCTGTGCAGGAGTTATCCAATCCACTGGCGCCAATGTTTGAATGTGTTCTCAGTAGAGCATTTTACACCGTGTATACACTGCAGGCTATCCCGTTATTACCGTAACAAAGCAAGTGCATAATGTGTTGTGAGCAATCTGCTCTCTTTTAGTGCAGACAGTGCCACAACCGCTTCCTTCAAACTGAAATACTGATTAAAAAAAAAGTAGGCCTAAGTGTCTATATCTATACCTCAAAATCAAGAAAGTCTTCATTTCTCACTATTTTCACTGTATTATAGAATTATGACTCTCATTCACAATGTTACTTAATATCTTAGTGTTACTTGTGACTTTATATCTCATAATAGTGACTTAAGGTCACTTTGCAAACACTGGGTTGGTACTTCTGCCACGGTGTAGGATGATTTTGAATGAAATTGTATCCCTGGCTGGGATCGTTTAGAGCTCTTTAAAGCTGCATTTAAACTGCATTTTGGAAGTTAAAACTCGCGGGCACCATAGAAGTCCACTATATGGACAGAAATCCTGAAACATAATTTCTTTACAACTGAAGAAAGAAAGACATGAACATATTGGATGACAAGGGGGTGAGTAAATTATTTGTAAATTTTTGTTCTGGAAGTGAACTTCTCCATTAATGTCTCACAATGTGACTTAATATCTCACAGTTTCAAGAGTATCTCACAAACGTGACTATACCTATGATTTTACTTAATATTTCACAGTTGTGACTGTGTCTCACAATTGTGACTGTCTCGAAATAGGACTTAATGTCTCACAATGTGACTTAATATCTCACAGTTGCAACAGTATCTCACAAACGTGACTATATCTCAGATGTTACTTAATATTTAACAGTTGTGACTGTGTCTCACAATTGTGACAGTGTCTCAGTGGGACTTAATGTCTCACAATGTGACTTAATATCTCACAGTTGCAACAGTATCTCACAAATGTGACTATATCTCAGACGTTACTGGTTTTGGTTGTGGTTTTACCGGTCATGGTTGTGACTATACAGACATTTCATAATGGTGACAGTGTTTCACAATAGGACTTAATATCTCACAGTTATAGCTTCATATCTCATAATTGTCTTTGTCTCCCTATTTGACACTTACTGTAATCTTTATCTCACAATTACCTGTTTTATATTTTATTCCACTGCTGAAACTGACTTGTGTAGCTTTCTAATTAAGGTGATCAGTTTAAAATCGCTGTTCTCTTTGTTCACAAAGTGAGTTAGAGTTGGTTTGGTTATGTTGATGAGTTGTAAGTTGTGAAGGTGATGGCTGATTAATAATGCCTACTTGTTATTGAGTGGCAGTCAGTGTGTGTGTGCTGTCTGGGGTGTCAGACAGGATGCAGATGGGGTTTCTCGGACTTGTTTATAAATCCCTCAGGAGATCTGACGCACACACGTGCACACATATGCACACACACACGCGCTCAAACACATAGTGACCCCTTCAGCATGGCCTACTGGCACCTATCGCTGCAGAAATAGCTCTGAGGATTATAATAAAAATGTGTTTTTCACACATGCACACTCACCCGTTATAGCTTCACACACTTATTTGCCACTGCACCTGGTACTACAAGCAAATTTGCTTCTGTTTACCAATTTGTCATACTGACCTGCAATGAAATGTTATATACTGAGTGTGCCAGAACTGTGATGTTGAATTCAGTTCATACTTATAATTAAAAAAAAAAAATGTTTTATATTTTATATTATATATAATTTTTTTTAAATTAATTAGTTACATTTGCATGATATTTTTATTCTCAATTATATTTAATTAATGTATTGTAGTTATTTTAAATAAATAAATGTATAAATTACATTATTTATATATTTAAATATATTCAATATTTTGTTTTGTTTTATTTTTAGCAAAATATGTTATTTATACCGGTTTTTTAAAAATAACTGTAAATAATTACAACACAATGTAATTTGAGTGGCATTTGCCCACCATTTTTCCTCATGATGGCTGCATCTCAATGATTTCATTTATCAGTTTTGTAATTTATTCTCTTTGCCTGACAAATCTTTATGTAACAGCCTGAAAAAAGATGAGTTTCTATTTGCACAAACCCGTAGCACACTTCCCACCCATCTGTGTAGAAATTGGTGCAATGGTCCACAATTTTTCATCTCACACTTCAGTTGACTCAAATCTTACCCAAAGGGGATTTTAATGCACACTTTTCTTTACTGTCGCAGATCAGTTGGGGATATCCCACATCTGAGACCAAAGGTCATCATGTATCCTTGAAATACCTTGCATACCTGTGATAAGACAAGGGTAGAGAGAGGTGAAGGCCCCACACCATGTATAGATGTCTCATATGCTGATGTCAAACCAGAATTACTAGGTTAATTCACCCAAAAATGACAATGCTGTCATATTATATTCACAAAATAACAGTAGATAGACATCCCAAAATAACAGTAATCCATATAACTTTTGTGCTGTTTTTTGAAATCTTTGAAGCCATACAGTAGCTTGGTGTGAGGAAACAAAATCAAGTTTAGTTTGTTATTGAACATCTACCTTAGCTCTCAAGTCTCATTTGCATTTGTGTGCATTCAAACAGCATCTAGAATTGACATCTGTGACACACTTGATGCGCTTGATGTGCTGATGTGTCAGTATTTGTAACAATCTAAAGGGCCTTTTTCTAATTTCTGGGGGAGCAGATTTCATGCAGCCCTAGCTATTACTCACTTCCTGTACTGTACATTTTAAAGCTGACCTCATATCAGTAGTCAAGACTAACTGCAGCCTTGAATCTATTTTGAGGATATTGAGTAAATAAACAACCATACCTGAACCCGTTACTATTCGGGCATTAACGTCATTTTGTTCTATTTTTTTTTGAATGTGTGATCATCAGTTTGATTAGAAAACTGTGACACCTTCTCCGTCGCATTCCTGTAGTGAGTCACATCCTGCCGCCCAGCCTGGTGTGCATGTGCAAAGCGTGTGCACTTGTGCTCTGAATGTGACTGTGTATGTGTGATCAGCTAATATGACTAGATGAATTTATGCATGAGTACGCTGGAACACTCACAACATCCTTTCTTTCTTTCTTTCTGTTTAACTTTTTCTTTTCTGTCTTACCTAATTTTATAGAAGTATAGCATTTCAAGAGACAACATTTTGTCCATAGAATTATGTTTTGGGTACAGAGTTGCTTAGTTAAAGTATGTTTTACTGATTATGAACAACTTGTTTTAAATTTGAGAAAAATGCATATGTTTTTATATTTATGTAGATGTTGTAATATTTAAATAGCATTTAACATTTTTTTTATGTTTTATTTTTAATTTATTTAAATAGTAAAAAATCATTTTATTTATTTAATTTTAATTAAACATGTTGTATAAAAATGTAAAAAGAATTAGTATAGAATTTTAATATTGCATAATAATAATATTGCATAATTAATATTTAATATGGCACATGTATATTAGATTTTTATCTATCTATCTATAGACGCATATCTATACATATCTGTATCTATCTATATGAAAATGTAAATAGAATTTGTATAGAATTTTAATATTGGCACATAAAATGATGCATATTAGATTTTTCCATCTATCGATCAATGTATTTATTGATACATACCTATACATATCTATATCTATATATCTATATCTATATATATATCTCTATATCTGTATGGAAATGTAAATAGAATTAGTATAATGTATATTATTTTTTTATCTATCTATCTATCTATCTATATATCTGTAGGTACATATCTATACATATCTATATCTGTATATCTATATCTAAATGAAAATGAAAAAAATAGAATTAGTATAGAATTTTAATATAGGCACATATTAAAATGATGTATATTAGACTTTATCTATCTATAGATCCATATCTATATCTATATATCTATCTATATGGAAATGTAAACAAATTAAATTTAGATATAAATTTAATATTGGCACATATTAAAATTACGTGTATTCGATTTTTATCTATCTATAGGTACATATCTGTACATATCTATATCTATCTGTATGAAAATGTAAATAGAATTAGTATAGAATTTTAAAATTATGGATATTAGATTATCTATCTATAGATAAATATACCTATATATCTATATGAAAATGTCAATAGAATTAGTATGGAATTTTAATATTGGCACACAAAAATTGTGTATGTTAGATTTTTATCTAGCTATAGATGCATATTTGTACATATCTATACATATTTATATCTGTATGAAAATGTAAATAGAATTTGTATAGAATTTTAATATTGGCACATTAAAATTATATTAGATTTTTATCTAGCTATAGATACATATTTGCACATATCTATACATATCTATATCTATATCTATATCTATCTGTATGAAAATGTAAATGGAATTTGTATAGAATTTTAATATTGGCACATATTAAAATTATGTATATTAGATTTGTATCTAGCTATCTATAGATAAATCTATATAAATATCTATATATCTAAATGAAAATGTAAATAGAATTAGTATATAATTTTAATATTGCCACATTAAAATTATATTAGATTTTTATCTAGCTATAGATACATATTTGTACATATCTATACATATATATATATATCAATCTGTATGAAAATGTAAATAGAATTTGTATAGAATTTGAACATTGGCACATTTTAAAATTATGTATATTAGGATTTTTATCTAGCTATCTATAGATAAATATATATAAATATCTATATATCTATATGAAAATGTAAATAGAATTAGTATAGAATTTTAATATTGGTGCATTAAAATTATATTAGATTTTTATCTAGCTATAGATACATATTTGTACATCTCTATATATGTATATATATATATCTATCTGTATGAAAATGTAAATAGAATTAGTATAGAATTTGAATATTGGCACATTTTAAAATTATGTATATTAGATTTTTATCTATCTATCTATCTATAGATACTTCTAGATACATCATCTATCTATATCTATCTATATGGAAAGGTAAATAGAATTAGTAAAAATAGATTTTATCTGTCTATCTATCTATCTTTTTTTTTTCCAAATGTTATAATTGAACAAAATAGTCTAAAATTTTAATATTGGCCCTTTTAACTGTTATCGGCCTGAACATAACGGTTATCAACTATTAATAGTGGACTGAATTTTAATATCCAGACATCCCTATTTTTTCTGTGTCTGTCTTTTTTCTTTCTTTCTTTCTTTCTTTCTTTGTGTCTGTGTGTCTTTCTCTCTCTCTGAGTGTCAGGGTAGAGCGAGGCTGTGCTGTGGGGGTTCTGTTACAGTGCAGACAGACGCCAGACAGCCCCATACGTTATTACTCTCTCTGTGTCTGTTTGCAAGGGTCTGTCAGCAGTACTGGAGAGGCTGTCCTCCTCTACACACACACACACACACACGCACAGACACACACAGCGAACTCATCGACCTCGTCCCTCTCAGCAGGAAAACATTCCCACTGCCCCGCCTCTACCTCAACACACCCTCCTCCTCCTTCTCCATGACTCAATGCCTACTACCTCCCTCCGTCTCCACCACTTCACTTTCCATACTGGTACCCCTCTTTCTCATTTTATCTCTATTCCTCCAGTTCTTCCTTTTCCTCTCACTCAGCATCCTTTCCTCTACTCTGTTTTCCCTCATTATTCTTGTCCTAGCAGGGCCAGTTAAACGGGTCAGACAGAAGATCAAGAATGTGTGTTTCCAGACCCCCTGCACACTTACTCACCTTGTTCTTTTGCGGTCACTCTCTTCAGTGATTCTGTGATGTGGAAGCTGCTTTTCCCTTGACTTGACCTTTGAAGGTCATGACCTTCAGCATCAAAGGTTGGAGGTAACCTCCTGCTGACCTTCTTCTGGAGCTTGAGGCTCTGCTTTCCTTCTTCCTACCAATTTACTTCCTGCTACACAGGAAACAGACTGTTCATCCCTCCAGTAAAGTGACACTTGATTTGGTCACTTCCTGTAGGACATTGTTCAATGAAGTTTTTTAGGTAGTAATACAAAAATACTTTAAGGGATAGTTCACCCAAAAATGAAAATTCTGTCATTAATTACTCACCCTCATGTCATTCCAAACCCGTAAGACCTTCATTCATCTTCGGAACACAAATTAAGATATTTTTAATGAAATCTGAGAGCTTTCTGACCCTGCATAAACAGCAGCGCAACTGACACATTCAAGGCCCAGAAAAGTAGTAAGAACATAGTTAAAATAGTTCTTTTTGTGCACAAAGAAAACACTTCTCAATGAGCAGTTCAGGCCTGAACGACATCACTTTTCTCCAAAGGAATCGTGATACGAGATAAGCTAGCAAAGTATTTAAGACTTTTTTGTTTAGGAATTGTACTGTGGTAGTCTCTCTTTTCTTTCTTAGTAGATGTAGGTCTGGGTGTGAATGGAAAAAGCGAAGCAGACAAAATATCATTAGCGCAGGATGTGTGTGTGTATACGTTGAGTTCAGTGTGTGCCTCCAAAAAGGACATGACTAATACAGCTTTTCCTCTGCCAGCTAACTGGCTATTCCTCTACTTCGAATTGTCACTAGGCTCTGAAAACACTGTTTGTATACAATTGTATCTGTGATTGTGTGAACGTCATTTGGTAACATGATAAAGTGATATCTGTCATTCGTCAAACACACAAACACAGCAAAATATTGGCTGTTTTGCCAATCAAGTCACTTCTGCAAAATGCAACTTGTTTATCTCATGTGCTTCAATAGATCTGTGTTCTACAGAGTGTCTTACAGCACAAAAAGCAATTGGGTAAAAGCAAGATATTATGACATTGATTGGATGATTGCGGGGCATTTCCACTTCTTGTGATTGGTTTTCAGTCAGACATCTGTACTCAGATTTTTATGTTCTCATCTCATTCTTTCTTTCTCTCTCTCTCTGGCAGAACTCAATCAGACACAATCTGTCCCTGCACAGTCGTTTCGTGCGCGTCCAGAATGAAGGAACGGGGAAGAGCTCGTGGTGGATGCTGAACCCTGAGGGAGGAAAGAGTGGCAAGTCTCCACGCCGGAGAGCCACTTCCATGGACAACAACAGCAAGTTCACCAAGAGCCGCGGACGAGCAGCCAAGAAAAAGGTCAGTTGAGGGGAAAGCAAATCTCTGCTCCCTCGCTAGGTGCAGATTTACTGCGTGCCAAAATCTGAAAGCGGTTCTACATGCGTCACTCAACAAAAGGCTTCTGCAGTCAGTTATACAGTTTATAATCACAAAAATAAAATTCTTGTTTTTGATTTTCTGTCTGTATAAGTGGCACATTGCAAAGCCTCATCTAAATTGTTCAGATTTTAATTAATAAAGCTGTCAACAATGAAAAATGTAAATTATGGTCCATAATCTTATGCCTTTAGTCAACGAGGTCCCCGTTTATATTTTTGATGTGCTTCAAGCTACTTTATTTTGCCTGACCATCTGAAACAGAATGCACTTTTACAAAAGTGTGACATTTATTTATTTATTTATGTATTTATTTATTTATGTATGTATGTATGTTTGTTTCAGATTCTCAAGATCAGAAGTTCAAGGCCATGCATTATTTTTTTAACTGAATTTGACTGAAAAACAAAATCTGGGTTGTTTTGGAATAGAGAAATAATTTTAGTGAATAAGAATTTTAATTATTTTAATTTAGTATTTTTAAATGTTCATTATCTATCTACCTATCTATCTATCTATCTATCTATCTATCTGTCTATCTATGTTTTTATTTAATTTTACATTTATTTAATTTGTTGTTACATATATTTAATTTATTTAAATATGTTATATTTGCGAAGTCAACTGATTATGGTTGTTGTCTCTTAATTAATTAATTAACAGTTAAATTAAAATAAAAAATATTAATTAAAATAATAATTAAAACATATTTATGCACAATTTATAGGTGCTAAAATTCTGTGTCAAATTATTGTTCTATTCTAAAAAAGAATTCTTTCTTTTTTTTTTTTTTAATTAAAAAAAATAATAATTTTTTGTTTAAAAATGATGCATGGCCTTGAACTACTTTTCTTCTGATTGGTTTGCGTTAGTGAACACAATCAATTTGATCAGATGACTAATAGTTGTGACACTTTGCCAGCAGTGCACTGACATAAAGCGCTGTTGGACTATGGGCATCCCAAGTTCGAATCCCCACTTAAGGACCTTTATCGATCAAAAAATGTAGGCAAAATAAAGGCAAAAACTGTTTATTTAAAAATAGAAAAACAGTTGAATGGAAAAAAAATTATTAAAACATATTTATGCACAATTTTTATTGGTGCTAAAATTCTGTGTAAAATTATTTCCCTATTCCAAACCAATCTAGATTTTTTTTTCTTTTATTTTTTTAGTTAAATTCAGTTTAAAAATAATGCATGGCCTCAAACTTCTGATCTTCTGATTGCTTTGCGCTAGTGAACACAATCAGTTTGATCAGATGATTAATAGTTTGTGACACTTCGTGACAACGTGCCGACATAAAGCGCTGTTGCGCTATGGGCGTCCCGAGTTTGCCACTCGAGGACCTTTCCCCATCATAAAATGTAGGCAAAATAAAGGCAAAAACTGTTTATTTAAAAATAAACTGTTGAATAAAAAGAATTATTCCAAAACAACACAGATTACACAATCAATTTGATCAGATGATTAATAGCTGTGAAACTTCGTCGGCAACGCGCCGACATAATACGCTGTTGCGCTATGGGCGTCCCGAGTTCGAATCCCCACTTGAGGACCTTTCCTGATTATAAAATACAGCCAAAATAAACGCCAAAAATAGATCTTAAAAATAAAATTAAATAAAAATTTGTTGCGCCACTTCAAGTATAAGAATGACTTGCAGCAATATATATCTGAGCAGTATTGTGTTACAATTGATTTTCATGGATCTTCTTTTGCATCTGTAGATGTCGTTGCAGGGTGGACTGGACGGTGGTTCTAACAGTCCTGGTTCTCAGTACCCAAAATGGCTCGGCAGCCCTAACTCTCACAGCAATGACGACTTCGAACCCTGGACCACCTTTCGTACCCGCGCCAGCTCCGATGCCAGTACGCTCAGCGGCCGACGCTCACCCTTCCTACCTGAGGAAGACGAGGCCGGTGAGGTTCCCATCGGGTACCCAGGCACCAAACTTGGCGGCCCCCTCCCTAGCCTGTCCGAAGTGGCGGGTCACCACGGTTCTGAGAATGTGATGATGGACAATCTCCTAGACAACCTCAACCTCATCTCACCCAAAAATAACACCCAGGGGAGCCAAGACGCCCAAACTGCGCTTTCTTCGCCCATGATGCAGGGTAGCCCTGGGTATCCGTCTTACAACTCCCCCAGTATGGGTCCTCAGCCCCAAGTCCAACAGGACTATCGGAAGTGCCTGTATGGACAGGCTGGGGTGGGCGGATTGAGTCCCATCGCCATACCGACTTTATCAGACAGTCAACCAGGAGGCTACGGACCCTTCGTGAGTCAATACAACTGTGCCGCAGGGCTGCTCAAAGAGCTGCTGACCGCAGATGGCGACCCAAGAGGGGACATGATGCAGTCTTTAGAGTCTGGAGAAGGGCGACGGGTGCTACCTAGCTATGCTAGTCAGGGACAAATGGGACAGGCGGGCAAAATGATCGCGCATCCTCACTTGCACGGCCACCCGCGCTCACTTCACCAGTTGCCCTCGCCAGCAATGGGCATGAACGGCTGTGCCCTGTTGCCCCACGGGCATCCTATTCGCCTTGGTAACATGAAGCTGCAACCTCACCTGCCTCATCACGCTCAACTGGGAAGAGGCGGAGGCGAAGCCGGGATTCCCAGTTACACCAATGGGAACGGTTTCCACAGGCACGGACCGGGTCCTCACCATCATCACAGCCACCCCGAGCGACTGCCCAGTGACTTAGACGACATGTCGATCGAGCAGCTGGAGTGTGACGTAGAAACCGTCCTTCACGACACGCTCATGGACGGCGATGCTCTGGACTTCAACTTCGACCCCATGAGCAGTCAACAGAGTTTCCCGCACGGGGTCAAGACCAACACGCATAGCTGGGTATCTGGATAGTGAGGCATAGCGCATTGGTGAGGCAGGCTGTTTTTGATTTGTGATATGAATTGATCATAAATGTGTGTGAATATATATGTAAATATGTCATAGACATATAGCAGGTCAATCGAAGCAGACTGAATGCTGTAGGTCATACCAAAAGGCTACACATACAAGAGAGATTTTAACCTTACATTTCCTTCCCATCTGCAAGGAAACATTGAAAGTGTAAAATAAAACAAATAAATAGATATTTGGCATCTTCAAAACATTGAAGCCCATCTCCGCACAACTGCGACTTTGCAACACAACTTTTTTAGTAGATGTGACTATATATCACAATTCCAATTTCATTTCTCCCATTCTGAATTTATTTCACACCATTGCGACTTAATTTCTTGTAGTTGTGGTTGTATATTTCACCAAAAAAAAAAGTATATTTCTCTGAATTCTGATTTTCTCGAAATTGCAAGTTTATATAAATCCTGTAAAATAGAAAAATACGGACATGCAGTGCTGCGTAGTAACTGATTACATGTAATCCGGATTACATAATCAGATTACAATAATGTAGTACTTGTAATTAGATTATATTTTAAAGTACTCATTATCAGATTACAGTTAATTTTTTTTAATGGATTACATTTAGTGCTGGGCAACGATTAATCGCGATCGCTTCCAAAATAAAAGATTTTGTGTGTGCTGTGTATATTAATTATATATAAATACACATACATGCATGTGTATATTTAAGAACAGAATGTTTTGTTTATATATTAAATATATTTATATTTAATATAAATTAAATTAATATAAATTAGGGCTGTCAAGCGATTAATCGCGATTAATCGCATCGGAAATAAAAGATTGTGTTTATATAATATATGTGTGAGTACTGTGTATAATTATAATCTATATATAAATACATACACATACATGTGTATATATTTTAAAAATATTTGTCTGTATATATTTATAATTATATATACATATTAATATTTTACATTATTTTATATTTTACTTAAATAGATACATGCAAGTTGGTGTATTTTGTAAATAAAAACTTTTATTTTTTATATGAGATTAATCACAATTAATCGTTTGACAGTACTAATACAAATATATACATGTAAATACAGGTAAATATTTGTAAAATATGTACTGTATGTGTGTCTTTATATATACATAATAAATATACACAGTACACACACATATATATCATGTACACAAAACCGTTTATTTTGGATGCAGTTAATCACGATTAATCGTTGCCCAGCACTAATTACAATTATTCTTTACTTATTGATGCTCACTAACTCTTTTTTTTTTTTTATTACTTAAAGAGATAATTTACCGAAAAATAAAAAGTTATTAATTATTCACCTTCTTGTCGTTCTAAACCCGTAAGACCTTTGTTCATCTTTAGAACACAAATTAAGATATTTTTGATGAAATCCAAAAGCTTTCTGACCCTGCATAGACAGGAACGCAACTGACGCGTTCAAGGGTCATAAAGGTAGTAAGGACATTGTTAAAATAGTCTATGTGACATCAGTGGTATGTTTTTATATTTTTTGTGCACAAAGAAAACGAAAATAAGGACTTTATTCAACAATTTCTTCACTGCTGTGCGCACAAAATGTATTCTCATAGCTTCATAAAATTACAGTTGAACCACTGACATGACAGATGTTTATTTTAGTTCACTGTTAGTGTTTTCTTTATTCTCTCTCTCTCTCTCTGATGTGTTTGCATGCACCTCACGAACTGTTTACCTCAGTCAGAACTTCTGCAACCAATCAGCAGAGGCCAGTGAATGGTCATTATTTACTGATTTACAGTACATTGTTCCAGTAGACTCCATGATTGTCGGGAATCATCATAATCTGCTTTTTGCTTGTGGTTAGTCGGAGTGTAAATATTGAAGCTGACTAATCAAAAATAGTTGTTTCAAACACTCACAGACATTCGAGATTTTGTATATTTTTGTCTATTTGGTCTTTCAGTTTGGCACTGTAGGTCACTAAAATGAATTCAGGGCAGATGTGTGTGTGTGTCATATTAACTGGAGTGCTGTGTAATGTCTGGTGTAGTGTACGTTACGGTTGTCTTTGGCATTTCAGGGTGCTGAATGAATGTGTTTTGTACAGAGATGTATATTTTTGTTGTACTGATGGGATGGTAAATTGAAATGTTTATATTTGTACATTTGTAAGCTTCTTACAGGTCATTTTAAATGCTTTTCAATAACTCCTCCCGGCCTTTAAATGTCTAAAATATCCTTTATTGTGGCCTTGTTTGCTGTATATATAACATTTTCTCAAACTGCTGGATGAAATTCTTTCTTTGTATATAATGATGTGTACTTTGTGCCTTTCCCTCTTACAACCTGGCATTTGAGCGATGTGATGAGTTTTAATCAATTTCTGATTTAAAATTCGTTTTTCATTTTTTTCAATGAACTTAAAAAATGTCAGAGTGGTATAGCCATCCTGAAATGATCGCAAAGAGTCTTAATATTAAAAGGCCATGAACTTGTTTGAATGACATGGGAAGGTTAGTTCAAGTATAACCCCAAGACAACTTCATGATATTCATGATTCAAACATTCGTATTTGTGAAATAATAATAATAATATTAATAATAATAATGATTTTTACCTTGGAAAACGTATTTGAAAACATTATTTTCCTTCCTTTTTCCCCTCTCTTTTGTGATATTTTTAGAGTAAACAAATTCTTGAAATTTGAAACGGAACCCTGGAATCGACATATCTTTGCACAAGATATTTTCATCATCTTGAATATTATTTTTGTCATTGACAAGTTAACCATAATGGCAAAATGGAACAAATTTAAAAGTAGCTGTGCTGAGATTGTAGAATCGGAGGCCACGTATACTTTTTTTTTTTTTTTTTTTTTTGCATCTGTCTGAGGGCATCAGGCTAAAGGCCTCTGAAATGTTTCTGCATTTACGTATTTGACAGAAATTCTATGACAATTTGGTGTAATTTAAGATTTTTCTCTGTGTTCTTGTCTTATTGTTGTACATATGTGTGCACACACACACACACACACACACATATTCATTATAACTGCACATCTACAAAATATTTAATGCTTTGATTTTTAATCTCAGATTTTCTATTCAAACAGTGAGGTGTACTATGAAGGTTTGTAAATTATAAAGAAAATTTTAAACATATGCATATATTTTTAACAGATATAAAACAATCTGCATTTTGTAGTAATTTCAGACTGCCTATGAATATTCAAAGTATGCTTTTGTTTGTTTGTGTCTGGTGTAGTCATATCTGTATATAATTTTAAGTATCATTAAGAGTTTCTGAGTGTTTTTTTTTTCTGTTTGGATCTTTTGAAATGTAAATAGCATTGATTTTGTTTTATTTAATAATCACAAATGTCATTTGTTTTGACTCTAATTTCTCAATGGATGAATTTGTCTTAAATGTGTTAGTGAAGGGCTTTTTTATTTTTTGGCTGATTTTAATGTTGTTTGACGTGACCTAACTGTAGCCACATGTACATTAGAAACATACACTCATCGTACAGTCATTGTCAGAACCACATGCTTTTTTTTTTAGACTAGGTCTACATGGAGGAAGTGCCTATTAATATTGTAATGTACACAGCGATGAAGAATTGATTTTAATTTAACAAAAAGAAAATTGCAGCTGTTATATGAAGCCATAATTGTATATAAAGGTATCAACATATGAATGAAGAGTCTGTCATTTTTGCTGTATTGTGTTTAACAGTGTTATAGTTTGTATGGGTGTATAGTTGGCCCAAAATGGCTAAAACGCATTTAATGTTGTTAGGGGTTCAGAAGAACGAATATGAAACTAGATTTGCGTATGTGCTTTCAATGGCACAGAAAAAGTTAGGTACATTTATGTTCGCCTTATGTCTGTTCGTATAAACAAGAATCAACAGTCGTGCAGTTCTTTTTATAGAAGTTGATTCACAAATACGTGAACGAATCATTCTTCGATAAATCGGTTGAAAGTCTGAATGGTTTGTTCGCAAATCAGAATGCTCTGTTTCTCAAGTTCAGACGCGCGGGAGATTATCATTGTAAAAGCCACGTACGTTTTGGACTTTTCGTCACAAAAGCTATCATATCGCTTCAGAAGACTTTAAATAAATAGCATGATGCCCTTGAATCGATTTTAAGGGCAAAATCTATAGTCCTCATTCGTTGTAAGCTAATAGTTTTTTCTTTGTTCGTGTTATAAGAAAGAAACAAAACCTATATATGCTAGAACTGCGTGAGGGTGAGTAAAAATGGAATGGAATCGGAGTCTTCATGTTAAGTCTAAAAATTGATGCAGAAAAAACATGAACTAATGGTACTTTTGTGTCGAGTCTTCAATGAATCGGTTCAAAGTCTGGGTGATTTGTTCACAAATCGGATTGATTCATTTCTCAAGTTCAAACAAGCGGGAGATATTATAGGAAGACCACGTCAATTTTGGATTTGTCGTCACAAAAAGGTATAATGTCTTAAAATAAATAGTATGATGCCTTTGCATCCCATTTTTTAGCGCGAAATCTTACGTTCCCATCGGTTGTAAGCTAATTGTTTTTTTTCCCTCAGTTTGTGTTAAGAGAAAGAAGCTAACATACAGTATGGAACTGCGTGAGGGTTTGTAAAAAGACAGAAGTCTGTTGAAGTCGGAGTCTTCATGTATGCAAATGAATGCGCAAAAACGTGAACGAATCCTACTTTTGTGTCGAATCTCCAGTCGGTTTAAAGTCTGAATGATTTGTTTTCTCAAGTCCAAATGCACAGGAGATTATCACTGGAAAAACCACGTAAATTTTGGAGTTTTCGTCACAAAAAGCTGCCATATCTCTTCGGAAGACTTAAAATAAATAGTATGAAGCGCATAATCTTCAGTCCCCATTAGTTGTAGGGAAATTTTCTCCGTTTGTGTTACAAGAAAAAAACAAACGAAGCTGGAACTGCCTGAGGGTGAGTAAACAATGGTAAAATTTAAATTTGTTCGGTCAGCAAACTTTTTAAAAAGACAGAAGTCTGTTTAACGAATGAAGTCGGCATCTTCATATTAAAAGATTCTGGGCTAAATTAATAACAAGATAATAAGAGTGTTTTTACGACGCATCATCAATGGGCCATATTGGTGCCACTGAATGTAAACAATGTCACTGAACCAAACAAGGCTAGAATTTTTTGCTGCTGAAAATGGTCAATTATTGTGATGTCTTGGGCTGTACTAATTGGTCGGACCGAGAAAAACATTTGGAGTACTATAGACAGCCAATGTTTTAACAAATCAAGGATAAGAGTGCAAAAACTGTCTGAGGAACAAAAGGCGTTTGTGGTTAGCCAAACTGAACCAGGATTTCCAGTGCCAGAATCTTGGCAACATTCATGTTTGTTCTTATCATTTCCGGTCAGGTAGGTGAAATATTAGGCTAATATCTTAATTAATACTGCTCATGCATATCTTTTTCACCTATTAACTTTAGTTTGTCAAAATATTGCACCCTTTCCTGCATACTGAGTCCTTCTCTATATGATTTAGCAGCTTCCACACATTTTTTCTTTGGTTTAGACAGCATAATTTAGCAGAACAATGTAATCAGTAGTACATTAACTGTGCAATCCATACTTTTTTTTTATTTACTTTACATCCGAGTATCTCTAATATGGACGCGCATATGAGTAACTGACCAAACTGTGACGTAAGTGCAAACCCTCTATAGGCCTCTGTTGGTTTTCCATATGCATTATTCCGGTTGAATTGAAGGTGAAGAGTGTGAGATGGAGGACGGAGGATCTTTTCAGTTTCGAGTTGAGTCATTAGCTGACATCTCTGGTTAAGTGAAAGGGCAGCACGTTGTCCTCTCTTGCTGGGTCAGGTCGCTTGTAGCCTGGGTCTCTGTGGTGGGTCAGGTCTGCTGAAGAATGTGAGTAGACACATATGTTCCCCATATGTTCCTCTTGATTGATCTGCAGAGAGGGATTAGGAAGAAAGAGAAGAAGAGAGGCCACGTTAGGACACTAGAACACTCTAGGACATGAGTTCACTTTGCGGGACACACCAAGCAATGAACTCATAGACCTCTTTCTCAATGTCAGATAGGAATCTCTCTAAGTTCTTCTAAGCTGTAGGGGTTTGTTGTTAGTGAAGCTGTGCACGCAAAACACATTTAAATGTCGTCTTCTTGTCAGTGTGTGTGTGTTCTTCTGATTTATAGAGAGTTTCTATTCAAAAGCGCCACTGTATTTTAAGTTTTCTTGTGCCAACAATCAGGATTCTTCATTTATTTTTTGGACATTAACCACTGAACTCTTTAAGTCCTTTGAAGATACATCTAAATGGGCATTTTATGAGAATTCCACTGAATTTGTTAAATTCAATATATTCTTTAATTTTTCAGTAAAAGAGAAATTCATAAGAACATATACAGATGTCCACTTTTTGTGTCTGCTTGTAGTATCTAAAAACATAAAATGACGTAAAATGTTTAAATAAATATAAATAAGTCATTGTGTAATATGTTTAAGTGAGTTGCAATTTGCAATGTTTTTTTTAACAAGTAAACATCTATTTGTGGCACAGGCTATATTCAGTTTATATGCATCCACCCGCATACAGTGCACACACCTGCATTTCTACATGGACAATTTCTCTAAGACACAGACACTTGGTTCATGCAAACATGTCGTGTTCCCCCTTCTTCCCCTGTTTTAAACTGTCCACGGTGAGGCTTAGGCCACGGTTTGTTCAAGAAGGAAGTGAGACTGTGAGTCTCTCCTCAGGCAGAAACCGCCAGGCAAACTTTCAGCTGCCAAAATAGAACCCCATCGAGACTTTAAGACTTGAAGTTCATCAAGTTCAGCACAAGAGTGTCAGCATGGAGCGCACACTCACACTGGGTCAGGTTGACCTACAGTATAGAAAGATCTATTAAGTTGTCATTCACAAAAAAGTAGAAGAGGAAAAAGAATGGAAGTGTATTATTACAACCTTAAAACCTTAAAATTTAAAAGTACTTTCAGTACTTGTAGGAAATTGTATTCTTTCTTTTTTCATATTTTTTTTTTTTTTAATTGTGCACTATAAACGCTGTCATGGTTAACAGAAAAAGTTGAAGTTGGAATAATTCTTCAAAAAGCACAAAGAAAGTATATAGTATATTATATATATATATATATAATGGGTGAATGAGAGATAATTCTGTTTTCCATAATTTTCTTTAATATACAGCTGAGGTCAGACGTTTACATACGCCTTGCAAAATGTTTATTATTTTACCAAAATAAGAGGGATCATAAAAAATGCATGTTATTTTTTATTTAGCACTGACCTGAATAAGGTATTTCACATAAAAGACATTTACATATAGTCCACCAAAGAAAATAATAGCTGAATTTATAAAAATGCCCCCGTTTTTCACCATTTTTGTGTATTTTGCTTCAGAAGGGGGGTGGGGGGAGGGGGCTTTTTGAGTTTGTAGATCAGAACTTTGTCTTCTGGGAAACATGTAAGTATCTTCTATAGCTTCTAAAGGGCAGTACTAAATGAAAAAAATATGATATTTAGGCAAAATAAGACAAATGTACACATCTTCATTCTGTTCAAAAGTTTTCACCCCTGGCTCTTAATGCATCATTTTTCCTTTTGAAGCATCAGTGAGCATTTGAACGTTCTGTAATAGTTGCATATGAGTCCCTCAGTTGTCCTCAGTGTAAAAAGATGCATCTCAAAATAATCCAGTCATTGTTGGAAAGCGTTCAAATACACAAAAATGCTGAAATTTGTGGGACCTTAAGGATTTTTCTGAAGAACAGCAGGCAGCTTAGCTGTTCAGGACAAACAAGGGACTCATGAACAACTATCACTAAACAAAAAAACACAACTGTGGATCATTCAGGTAACATCACAGTACTAAGAATTAAGCGTATGTAAACTTTTGAACGGGATAATTCTTATAAAATCAACTATTTTTTTCTCTTGTGGATTGTATGGAAATGTCTTTTATGTGAAATATCTTATTCAGGTCAGTACTAAATAAAAAAATAACATGCATTTTGTATGATCCCTGTATGATTTTGGTATTTAATTAACATTTTGCAGATACTGCAAGGTGTGTGTAAACTTTTGACCTCAACTGTATTGTATGTACAGCATATTGGCATTATTTATAATAATGTCTTTTTTAAATTACATTGCTTTTTTCTGACTCTTCCCATATTCTTACTTAAATTTAGTAAACACCACGCCTACATACAGTATATCTCCCATCATCTGTTTATTGCAACCATGTGGCACATAAACTTTAAGTCTGGAGTTTCATTGTTGTTCTGGGCTGAAATTTAAACAAACCAAAAATTGAAATGTTTTACAGAAACGTGAAATATCAGAAAAGCACATTAAAGCTCTCAGTTCTGGCTTTCATTAGTGCCGCCTCCCTCTTTTTACTGTTTGTCTTTCACTTGTCCTCTTTTACACACGCTCATTCTCACTCTCTCTTTTCTCAGTTTGGATTTTACTTGCGCTGATGAGCGATCCAATCTGTTTTTGGGTCTGGTTCTCCTCAGAGCAACTGCTTGAAGCCCTCTGGCACTGCACGAAAGTCTTGTTAAGCTGTGAAAGTGGAAGAAAACTCACAGTGACCGCTGACAGCTTTGATACATGGAAAATATAAAGCGAGCTGAGAGCAGTTTAGTTGTGAGAGGCGCAAATACGATTATTACCCTGTATCTTAGATCCATCTCTCCTGTGAGTTCATTATGGTTGCTTGGCTGTGCAGTGGATATGATGGTAATTTTGCGATTGTGGTTGCCCTAGATGCCCTTTTGGTTAATTTGTTATGAGACGCAAGTAGTCGATCCATTAATTTGTTTAATTGGGAGCTTTAGCAACTTATATTACACTAGTTTAGGGACTGTCTGCCTGTAGAATATTTAAAGCATGTACGTATGCCATAAAACAACTTACATCATATTTATTTGGCTGTGGATTCACTGCGTTCAGTTATTTAGAGTTTAAAGATGTTTACTTTGCGTGGACCACTTGCTAACTTGGTTTGTTTTGCAGACATTTGGCCTTTGCTGATGATGTCATGGAAAGTACATGTACAATGACTAAAGGCTAAAGTCTGCTTTTAAATGTGAGGAGTAACCATGGCGATTGGAGACCGCGTGGAGGATGATAGCAAAGGATGATTAGATGAAGGAAACAGCTGACATCCTGTCGTTTGGAGTGTACAGATAGCATGAAGAGAATGCTGTCAAGAATTTTGGTATAGTATGTAAATTACAAGTGATTTGAAAGCTAAAGGGTTTAAGATTAATTAGTCAAATACAGTCACTCAGAGAGCTATCCATTAGATTCATTTGGTCACAGTATGTGTGTTATAGCCTAATGTTAATTTTGCTTATGTACAAAAGATACCAAACTTGGTATGTTACAAAAATAAACATTTTTATACAATAGTTCTTTCTGGTCCTCAAATCTAATTGGCTGAGAGGAGTACAATATTCTAGTGATATCAGAACTTCAGCAGTTTCACCATTCGGATTACTGCGCTTGCGCTATTTTCAGATTGAGTGTTATGGTGTACATCCAAATCCACTGTTTTTGTGTCACGGAATGTAGTTTTAAGAGTTTTTAGGTGAGAATGTACTTGTTTACGGTTTGTTAATAAAAATAATGTCTATTTGAAAATTTTGCTTTGATGATTTGGGAGATGTGAGCTCCAGTGCTCCGGGGTGTCCAGCTCTCATGAACCTGCCAAGAGCAGCCTTTCCTTAGCCAGATCTTCTAGTATTTGCTGCTGGCTCTGATGTCTCTATTGTGGCTAAACATGAGATATAATTTGTTTGGGTAAATCTAACAGGCAAATAGTTTTGGCTAAAAGGACAAAATCTTATCACGTTATATTTTATGTCAATTTAAAGGGGTCTTATTATGCACTTTTACAAAGTCTTGATTTTGTTTTGAAGGTGTACTAGAACATCCTTTCATGCTTGGTGGTTCGAAAAATGCATTATTTTTCACATAATTTACATTATTACAATACATTTCTCCCAGCCTGGCACAAATGGCTTGATTAGTTCTGGGTTTAATGAAGGCCCGCCTTCCGAAAAACGAAATGTGTTGCGATTGGTTAGCTGTCCCACTTAGACGGTGTTTTACTACTTGGACTTGTTTTGGACTGATGAAGTGAAACACCGTCTATGCCGTTCTAAAGCTTGGGAGTGCCAGGATAAATTTTAATATAACTCTGATTGCATTCATCTGAAAGAAGGAAGTCACATACACCTAGGATGCACGGAGGGTGAGTAAATAATACGCTATAGTAGTGTTGGGTCCTATCATCAGCCTGCTAGACTGCGCTAATTTATTTAATTATTTACATATTTAGTTTTATTGCCCGTTCCAGCATAAGGCTAAAAGCAGCTTAACATTATCAAAGAACATCATCACTGATTAGCCTAGAATATTTTAGTGCAAGTTAGTGCATTTTCAAAAACACTCACATTGTAAGTGAAGCTATCTACACTGTATGATGAATAAATGTCTTACCACACACTGCGGCGTGTTACGGCTCCAACGTGGCAACCGGAGTAGATCACTTCGGCATGTGTATTGACCCCCTGTACTGCACACGTCTGCAGCGCGTTACTGCTCTGAAGTGGCCACTCGGTCAATGCTTGTGTTTATACCCACCACGCTGCGGCTCATTGAAGCGGTTCTCCACGCTGCATCGCTAAAGTTAGGGTAATTCCCCACCTTGTCCCTACCCATTCCCTAACAATTCGAATTTCAGGCGGGATTTAATTTGATGATATTCTAATGGGCCGCGTTGTGACATCATTGTATGCGGAAAACAAACGCTGTAGTCCAAAGGAGCCGTTCGTTGTGGTTCTTGAAAAGGGATTTTTTAAAAACGAAATCTCTCTCTTTGGAGTGGACTTTGACATTTGTAACTTTGTAGATCTTTTTTATGCCAAAAGATACACAACCACACACTGACTAAAATTCAAAAAGTGAAAAAGCATAATAGCACCCCTTTAATGCTTTATATCAGAGCACTGTCTTTGTACTTTTGACTGAATTGCCTAGCAATTTTTATTATGGCTGTTGCTGTTGTTTATGAAATATTATTCCATAAATGATATTTTATATAAATAATAGTTGAGTTGTATTTAATAATAGTATTGATGTGTTGGTGATGGTGATTTTACTTACATAGTAAAGACTTTTATATTGATAGAGACTGAAACACTGTTGTAAACAAGGAAGTTATTTTTACTTTCAACAACAGCTTGTAAGACGCAGCCAACAAATTCTCTGAGCAGCGATGTCATCAGATATGTGACGGAGTGACTGAGACGACAGGTGTGCGGATCCATATGCAAGCTTTATTTAAAGACGTGGTCATGAAACAGGCAAGGGTCAGACAATGGGAAACAGATATAGCACAGGCAAGGCACATTCGACGGCGAACATAATCCAGAGGGCGAGGCAAACGGGTATTCCACAGACAGGCAAGACTCCAGACGAGGGACAAACAGAGAGTGAAATGGCAAGACAAAGAGATAATCCAAGACAGGCTATAATTCCAGGGCAGGCAGCACACAGACAGGAAGAGATAAATAGACTAGAACCAAGACACGGATATCCAGACTATGAACAGGACTAAACTAGAATCAGGAAACTCAGAATGGCTCCGTGAAGGCTATACTGTGATAAGCGCTAACAATACTCGACCCAGAATGGTGGTTAGGGTCTTGTATTTATAGCGTGTGTGATTGGCTACAGGTGAGTCCGTAATTAGTGACATGGAACATGAGAAATGTAGTCCGGGGTGACATGATATCACTCTTAACAGATGAAAGGATGGTACGATAAAGATATTGTTTTCCTCAACGGACATTCAGACTATTGTGAATATGAGATTGAGCTGAAGATTGTTTTCACTTTTAAAGTTTTTTTCATTGTCATCAAGGATGCACAGAGTGAATGTGGGCAACCATGCCATCAGTTTCAAAAGTCTCCGTTTTGGTCATGTCCACACTAATACATAAACGCATATTTTTATCTTCGTTTTGGTCTTACGTCAACAGTGGGCATGAGGGCAGAACATGAGGGCAGCTGCCTTTTAGAACAAACATGAGTGACTACGACATGGACGTGTCAGTGAATGATGAGATATTTCCGTAAATAAAATTATCCTGCCAGAAGAATTGCAAGAAAACTTATTATGTCTGTTCCATCTGTATCATCTCAGTGAGCTTTTATGACATTTTACATATGTACAGTAAGGCGAAAATGTATTCGAATTAATGTAGACGTAGCCTGAAATCCAACCCCGGAGTTTTCCAACTAAAACAGGGTCTGCAGCATTTGCGAAATTCTCAGTTTTTGAGGTTTCGAAAATGCCGGAGTAGTGTAAACGACATAACTGTAGTAAAAGTTATGTATTTTAAAACGAAAATGCACTAGTTTAAACGCAGCCTTTAATACAGTAATAAAATAAGCTTTCAATGAAGCAACTCAGCATTCCTTCATAGTCCTAAACTGATGTTTTCGAATTAGTGACAGAGGCTTAGGCCACATTTACACTAGTGCGTTTGCATTTTAAAACATTGCATTTGCTACGGCTACACCTGTCATTTACACTACTTAGTCGATTTCGACCCTTGAAAATGGTAACCTTCGAAAATGCTGCAGATTGAAAACTCCTGGGTCACGTTTCAGTGTAAAAGGACCACAACGGAGACACTCCCAAAGTCTCCCAGTTCACAAGTTGTAATTACGAGTTCTACAAGGACGTGAACGCTTTTTACAAGTTGGAATCTTCTAATTACGGGAATTCCGATATGGCGTGAACGCACCTATAGATTAAGTAAAATGTGATAAAGAGTGGTTTGTTTGTGAATCAATATTTGCTGCAGTAAATATGTGCACCCTGAGAGGAGAACTGTTTTTTGCTATTTTTTCACCATACGGGTCCTTTTTATCCTGTCACATTCAGTTTCATCTCCAAACTTGACTTCATTTCGGAGACTGCATTCTCAGGAGGTCAAGTATATTTCACTGTGGTGATTTCATTTAAAAAAAGTAACTGTTAGATTGAATTGTAAGAAAAAAATACAATATTTCATACCCCTGAGGAATGACATTGAAACCCTCAATGATGTTTGTGGTCGACAAATGCAACCTCTAGAGGTCTCAGCCTCCAAAATGAGATGCAGGTTCAAATGATTATTAGGAATTGCTATTTTTATCCAGCACCACTATTTGTGGCTTTGATAGGCTCGTTCAGTGCTGGTTTGTTCATGATAGGAATTTGAAAGCTTCAGACTGTGATTCCATCCAGTTGGAGGATATCAAACATTTGTTTGGTATTTTAAATCGATTTTAGAACACATTGTTTTCACGTGTCGTGTGTTTCCTGGAAACAAGGTGCATATTTCTGTGTGAGTTTATTGTGTTTGGAACGACTTTAAAGTTTGTGTGATCCTCAGTCCTTTAGTGTCCAGGTTTTTTTCAGTAACTGTTTACAAAAATCTGCAAATGTATAATGTCTAGTGTTATAAAATCTGTTCAGATTTTTACCGGCATGCAGTGTATTCCAGCCTTAAGATTAAGAAATGTTCTGGCTAGTCAGCCACATGAACACAGAGCCGTTTAACGCAGCAGACAGTGGGGTATTACACAATAAATTCACTTAATTAGTTGCTGCTCCCTATAGGTTGCAGCACACAGAAGGGACCTTGCAGTTTATTGCTCGGTGGCCTGGTTGAACAAAAGTTCAGTGTATGTGAGGGGAGGGCGCTTGACAGGAGCCGAAGTCAGTACTCAGCGTGACATGATGATCTTGTTAAGTATGTCATGATGTTAAAAGGACATGAGTGCATTTAAACGGTGCGTTGAATTCTTGGAATTTTGTTTAGGTAAATCTATGCATTTTACCAGAGTGAGTGCTAAAGTAAAAAGCTCTGTTTGTTGCCAACCTTTGACCTTCAAACAGTGCATTTTTCTGGCAATTGTTAACGCTTCATGGGGTTGTAAAGGTGATGTTATGGAAAGCCCATATAGAGTGAATTCAGCTGTTTTTATTCACAGCGGATTTATCTTCATCATAAATTATCTTTGATGTAACACTTATCAAATGTCATTTAATTGAGTCATTTTTTAGTGCTGCAAAAGTCTGATTGAACCTGTAATTTTCTAAATGTCATTTTTTTCAGTACTGTGTTTTATCCTGCGCCAGATTTCCCACCTGTTATCAAAAGATCACAAATACCAATTTTCCTGCAAAAAATGTCTGTTTATGATAATTTGATCTTACCATACAAACACTGTACTGTGCAATAAGTGCTATACTGTACATCCTTTTAGTCATTATTTTAAATGCTTAAAAGAATAGTTCACCAAAAACTTAAATGTGAATTGCTCCGCCTGTCGCTAAAGCCCAACGTGTGATGGAAAAGCATGATTTGCTCTCTCTCATCTGCATTAAAAGAGCCAACAAAACTTTTCTTGTATTCCAAAGAAAAAAGCTGGTCCTACAGGTTTTGAGCGTCATGTGGGTGGGTAAATAATGACAGAATTTTCATTTTTGGATGAACTATTTATTTAAACAAACTTTGATTTGATCCACGGCCCTTTTAATGCTGATGAGAGACAGAAAATTTATGCCTTTGGGGTTTAGTGACAGACAGAGCAATTTACAGCTGAAAAAACACCAAACAGGCCAAAAATTACAGGACCCCGCGCTGCACTAAAAGGGTGCAAACAGCATAAGCACAAAACAAGTGTCCCAGTCGAGCTATTCCACCACATAAATCCAGAGAAAATTGCTTAGCAATATTCGGCTCATTAGCTGTCGTTGTTATTGGAGCATTGAAGAGAATGAAGTCCCTTATTGGCTGAATATGCAAAAAATCTTTCTTCTTTATAGTAGGTGGTCTGAGAACAGTTTCACATTCGTGATTTTTTCCAATTTGAATTTTAAAAAAATTAACAAATGTATACATTCCTGACACAATTTGTAAATATAAATCAGGCTTACTGAGAATGCATGTTAAATTAGTGTATTTTTCTTTTCTATATTTTACTGGATTTACGCTCAAAACAAGATTAAGAATTGGGGTAGAAAAAATAAACTTACTTCAAGATATATTTTTTGAGTTTTTTATGCAGTTTTATGATTTCTATTTTTATTGGAAATCAAGAAGAAAATACTGATTTTATTTTTTCACTCTTTTTGTGTTAACATGGACTCCCCCAGGGAAGAGAGAGCATTGTGCTGCTTGTTGATCTGGTATTATCTCCTTTGTAGGTGGTTAGGGAGAGTATTACTAATATTGGCCACCTCCTGTGCATCAGTCCAGCTCGTTGTCTCCACCCTCTTATCACTTCCTGTGCTTTAATCACATGATAAGAGCCAATGACGCCTCCTGGACGGGTATCATGCAGTGTGTGTTTGTGTGCGTGAGTGTGTACGTATGCATAAGCGTCCCAAATGACCCACTGCTGATGTCAGTCACCCCAGGTGAGAGCCGGTCCTCCACCCTGCGTCTCTCCGCCACCCGCTGTCTCTCCCCGTGATCATGCTGCATGACCTAACTGGGCAACGCGGTGAGAGAGAGGCCCAGGAGAAATGTTGGCGCCCGCCTGTGGCACAGCTTATGGGAATTAATCAGGTTTTCCTGATGGCCCCTCGCTAATGGAGAAAGCAGTGTGTGCAGACATGAACTTCCACTTTCAGACACCGACATTGCTGACGGAAGCAAGAAATGATGATGTTTTGAAATAAATTATGTCTGTCTGTCTGTTTATATCTTTGAAATGTGAAAGATAAACGTAGCCATTGGTGTTTAGTACAGATGGATGGATGGATGGATGCTTAGGGAGATGAATAGATGGGTGGAGATGAATGGATAGGGGATGATGGATGGATGGATGGATGGATTGAAGTGAATGGATGGATGGGTGAATGGATACATAGGGAGATGGATGGATGGATGCTTAGGGAGATAGATGGATGGATGGATGGATGGATATGAATTGATAGATGGATGCATAGGGAGATGGATGAATGGATGGATGGATGGATTGAGATGAATCGATAGATGGATGCATGGGAGATGGATGGATGGAATGGATGGAGATCATTGGATGGATGATAGGGAGATGGATGGGTGGATGGATGGATGGATATGAATTGATAGATGGATGCATAGGGAGATGGATGAATGGATGGATGGATGGATTGAGATGAATCGATAGATGGATGCATGGGAGATGGATGGATGGAATGGATGGAGATCATTGGATGGATGATAGGGAGATGGATGGGTGGATGGAGTTGAATGGATGAATGATAGATAGGGAGATGGATGGATGAATGGACGGACAGATGCATGGATAGAGAGATGGATGGACGGATGGATGGATGGATGGAGATGAATGGATGGATGGATAGGGAGATGGATGCATGAAAGGATGGACAGATAGATGGATGATAGAGAGATGGATGGATGGATGAATTGAGATGAATGGATAGATAGATGCATGGGAGATGGATGGATGGATGGATGGATAGATGGATGATGGAGATGGATGGATAGATGGATGCATGGGAAGATGGATGGATGGGTGTAGATGAAGGGATAGATGGATGCATAGGGAAATGGATGGATGTACGGACAGATGGATGGAAGAAGATGAACGGATGGACATGGATGGATGAATGAATGGAAGAATTGAGATGAATCAATAGATGGATGGATGGACGGATGGATGAACGGACGGATGGATGGAAAGAGAGATGGATGGACAGATGAATTGAGATGAATGGATAGATAAATGCATGGGAGATGGATGAATGGAGATGGATGGATGGATGGATGGAGAGATGAATGGGGGATGGATGGATAGGGGGATGGATGGGCGGATGGATTGAGATGAATGGATAGATGGATCCATGGGAGATGGATGTATGGATGAATGGAGATAAATGGATAGATGGATGGATAGGGAGATGAATGGGTAGATGTATGGATGGAGATGAATGGAGAGATGGATGGATGGATGGATGAATGGATTAAGATGAACGGATGGATGGAAAGGAAGGTGAATGAATTGATGAATGGATGCATGAGATGAAGGGATAAATGAATGGATATGGGGATGGATGGATTAATTGACAGATGCATGGATGGGGAGATGAACGGATAGATGAATGGATTGATTGAGATGAATGGATGGATGCATGGGAAATGGATGGATGGATGGAGATGGATGAATGGATGGAGATGGATGAATGGATAAATGGATGGATGGGGATATGAACAGATGGATGGATGCACAGGGAGATGGGTAGATTGATGGGAAGGGAGATGGAGAGATGGATTGACAGATAAATGGATAGAGAAATGGATGGATGGATGGGAGAAGAATGGATGGATGGATGCATTGGTCAATAGATTGATGAACAAATAAATAAGAAAGAAGTTGGCTTTGCTAATATACTTTGAATTTGCAAAGTGCATAAACTCTTGTCCGTGAGTATGTGTGTGTGTGTGTGTGTGTGTGTTCCGGAATTTGTAATTTATAAGGACACAAATTTGTATAATGACATGGATACTACAATGTCTCATAAACATGGTTTATGAGAACACTTCCTGTATCCTCTTAAACTAAATGGCTTAAAAAAAACTAAATGGCTTAAAAAAACATACAACAGTGTTTTTCAAAAATTGCTAGTAGTTTTCTGAGAGGGGTAGGTTTAGGTGTAGGGTTAGGGGTTAGAAAATACAGTATAAAATACAGTATACAGTATAAAAACCATTACGCCTATGGAGAGTCCCTGTAAATCACATACTGTATGCAAGAATGTGTATGTGTGTGTGTGTGTGAGTGTGAGTGTTTGAACTCGCACTGCAGTTTAGCCAAAATCCACTAGTGAATGAGCCCAGAGAGCTTCATTCCTCAGCTCTGCCAGAGGAATGTTTCAGCAGTGATCTAACTAAGAGTGACGCTTCACTGGAATGTCTGTGCTGTTGTCGCTGCGGCCCAGCAATGACAAAAGGAAGTTGATTTAGGACGAGCTCATCAGGGAAACGTGGCAAGATGATACGATGAGATTGTTGTGCCGGAAATTAAAGCTTTGGCTTTAGTCAAGGGTTTAATTTGATTTGAGCGTACATATTTTGCAAATTAAAAATGTAATTAAAATATTCACATGATGATGTGGTACATTTCTTAGAGTATGCGTCAAGCATTATTGTTTCAGTACTAGTATTTTTAACTCTTTATATAGACTCCTTACAATATAGTAATCCTTCACAACGCCAAATTATGCAATATATGGAATATCAGACAGTCTACAGTAAGTGGCTTGACATAACATGTTGCTGTTACACAACGGGATCGTCTTTAGTCATTTTTGGGTGTCTAGCACATTAATGTGTTTAATGGCGTATATTAATTTTAGGCATATGCTGAGACTGACTTATCATTATACAGACATGCATTACCTGTAATGTCTTCTGTCCATTATACTTACCACCTTCTCCATCTCCTCCATTCACAGACTTAATTATGGTCCTGTTAAGTTTTTCATTTTCTTCCCCATCTCATTTGCTCTCATTACATTCTGTTGACCTGCGCATGTTTTATGTTACGTTATTAGGAGCTTGGCTCTATATGGACGGTTCTGGCAGAAATCTCACCCCACCAAGCAGTCACGATTGTTGTTCTTAACATGTGTGGTAAACATGTGCCGTTAGCATTGCTAATTAAGCCAGGATTAGACTTTATGCATAAAACACAGAAAAATTTTGCCTTTAATTAAAGAACAAATGGGATGCATAATTTGCTCACCCCTATGTCATCCATGTCTTTCTTTGGTTGAAAAGAATATAAGGTGTTTGAGGAAAACATTCCAGGATTTTTCTCCATATAGTGGACGTCAGAGCTAGTGCAAGATGAGCATTTGTGGTTAAATAGTATATAAATTGTAATTTTTTTTAGAAAATGGCCAATCGTTTCGCTAGATGAGGCTCTTATTTTTCGGCTGGGATCATGTAGAGCCCCTTGAAGGTGATTGAAACTGCTATTTGGACCTCCAACCTGCTGATCCCCATTGAAGTCCACTATATGGAGAAAAATCCCAGAATGTTTTTCCCAAAAACCTCAATTTCGAGTTTTGGATAACATGGGGTGAGTTAGTTATCAGGACATTTTATTTTAGCTCTATTTCAGTTTGGATAGTTTTAGTTTAATAAAAACACTGTTCACAATGAGTGCAAATCAGATTTGTAACATAATCAGCAACTATAATCTATTTACCTAAAGTATTTCTTGTCAAGATTCAGTTTCACCTCTGGGAGGGTAGGTTTCACAGATAAAGCGGACAGAGCGCAGTTTCCCACACTGTCTAGTGTAAACTATGCCGACAGGTTGAACAAATATGCCATGGGTTTTTCTGATTGCTTCACTGTCTTTAATGGGCTGACGGGATTCTGCTGTCTGTCCCATAGGAGCTCTCGTGTAGAACTTTTAATCATCATATGTTGCTATGGTAACAACATAACACACAAGCACTCCCACACCCTGCAGCTCCAGCTCGGTTTAAGGAACGTGAAAACCTGTAGGGTGAAATCACTGAGAGAAACAATAGATGATATACAAAAAACTCCTCCATCTCTCACATGTAAGTAAAGCCAGGCTAAATTCAAATACGATCAGCAAATGAATGCATGCTAGAACGTTTTCTGTTTGTTTTGCTGCAAAAGAAAGGCTTCTGTTGTGATTGATGATAATGGGATTAATGATGATCAGTGATGCTTGCCAAGGCAAGTATCACTAATGCTGTTGCTCATACTTAGGGTTAGGGAACAAACCACTAACCGTAAGTGTTAAAAATTGTTGCATAACTCATAAAAGATAAATGGAATCTCAGATGTTGCATTTTTCATTGGAAGTGTGTGTTTTTACTTTTCTAAGCTGTACTGTTTTCACCTGCCAGATGACAAACAGGTGGTCATAGACGTACACTAAATCTCATAAAGAGGGTGGGATCTTTTGACTTGGGCCATTGAGCAATCACCCAGAACACTCTGGCAACCATATAGCAACATGCTTAAAACACTCAAAAGTTAGTAATCGCATAGCAGTGCCCTAGCAACCACCTTTAACACCCTAGCATTGTGAGTGTTGGAAAAAAAATTGTACCATATTGTACAATATCGATACAAAAATACAAAGTTTCCCAAACTGGGGTTCATGAGTTAAATGAAAAGCTAACAATTAATTAAATCATTAAAAAACGTCAAATTAAAATAAAGACTTTTAAAATTACAACAATCAAAATAAAACACTTTATAAAAACTGTGAAATATTGTACCCGTTTACCTACACGACAAGTGACCATGTGAATAAAATGTAATCACTTAATCTTTTAGAAATCTGATTACACAAATGTAATAATCAGACAACAAATGTAAAAAGAAACTGTAGTCTGATTAGGAGTATTTTAACAAGTAATGTAATCTAATTACAAGTACTTAATATTTTGGAATCGGGTTACACTAATGTAATCATTTAATCAAAAAGTAACTGTAGTCTGATTAGGAGTATTTTAACAAGTAATGTAATCTAATTACAAATACTTAAACTTTTGGAATCTGGTAACACAAATGTAATCGTTTAATCAGTAAAAAGAAACTGTTGTCTGATTATGAGTATTTTAAAAAGTGATGTAATCTAATTACAAGTACTTAATCTTGAAATCTGGTTACACGAATGTAATCATATAATCAATAAAAAATAACTAGTCTGATTACGAGTATTTTGAGAAGTGATTTAATCTGATTACAAGTACTTAATCTTTTGGAATCTTTTGGAATCTGGAATCTGGTTACACAAATGTAATCGTTTAATCAGTCTGATTACGAGTTTTTTAAAAAGTAATGTAATCTAATTACAAGTACTTAATCTTGAAATCTGGTTACACAAATGTAATAATTTAATCAATAAAAAATAACTAGTCTGATTACGAGTATTTTGAGAAGTGATTTAATCTGATTACAAGTACTTAATCTTTTGGAATCTGGTTACACAAATGTAATCGTTTAATCAGTAAAAAGTAACTGTAGTCTGATTAGTAGTATTTTAAAAAGTAATGTAATCTAATTACAAGTACTTCATCTTTTGGAGTCTGATTACATGAATGTAATCGTTTAATCAGTAAAAAGTAACTGTAGTCTGATTAGTAGTATTTTAAAAAGTAATGTAATCTAATTACAAGTACTTCATCTTTTGGAGTCTGATTACATGAATGTAATCGTTTAATCAGTAAAAAGTAACTGTAGTCTGATTAGTAGTATTTTAAAAAGTAATGTAATCTAATTACAAGTACTTCATCTTTTGGAGTCTGATTACATGAATGTAATCGTTTAATCAGTAAAAAGAAACTGTAGTCTGATTACGAGTATTTAAAAAGTAATGTAATCTAATTACAAGTACTTCATCTTTTGGAGTCTGATTACATGAATGTAATCGTTTAATCAGTAAAAAGAAACTGTAGTCTGATTACGAGTATTTAAAAAGTAATGTAATCTAATTACAAGTACTTAATCTTCTAAGTACGTAAAGGATCAGTAATGAATGATGTTTATGTATTTATTTATTTATTTTGATTTGAATTATTTTTATTCATTTTTTAAATGCTGTTTATTTGATTTTTCTCTTCATCAAAGAATCCTGGAAATATATATTAGAGTATCATAAATTATTCAACATTGTTAAGAGCTGATGAACACTTTTCAATATTATTAATATTATTATTATTGCTGTAATGGTTGCTAAAAATTTCAGCTTTGTCATCACAGGAATAGTTACATTTTAAAATGTATTGAAATAAACAGTATTGTTTTTACTGTGTGTCTGATCAAATAAATGCAGCCTTGGTGAGCAAAAGAGACAAAAAATGTATAGACATTTCTTTTAAACATTTAAAAAATCATTTAAACAGTAGTGAATGTATTTAATTTAAACTATTGTTTAAACTCTGAATCATCATATCATTGCATCATTCTAAGGTTACTGTGTGCGCGCGCTGAATTGATGATTTGATTGAGTCATAAACTCAGACAAGCTGAATGCAACACTTTAAACATGCATAGTTTCTCAGTGACTTACAGCCATGCAAAACCTCACACCAGTCATTCCAAATGCACAGAGAATGAGTTACCCACAGGGAAGTGAGAATTATTCAATAAGAACAACAAGTTATAATTAGGGGTGTGGACCCGCTTGCTGTAATGCTGTAAAAGATGCAGCTCACACACACGGATACTCCGTATAACATGTACATTGTATCTTCTGCTCTACAGAGGGATTAGGCACCAGCTGTGAGACACCACCTAATTACCTTACTTGAGCTGTGGATTACACCCAGATGACAAGGTACTACCAGCGGTAAGACATCTCACCCCTCGCAGACAGGCCCGGACAGGCCTGCTTCAGACCTGGGACAAAGTAACGAGTATCATATGTCCATCTCTCGGGATTTGTAAGGTGTTTGGTGTTGACAAGCAAAGTTGAGGGGGGTGGTGCTGCTCCTTAAAAGATGTGGAGTGGGTCAGTTGCCAAAGGTTTACATTAACATTACGTGCGAAAGATTTGTACTGCATTAAGAACTAGAACTATATGAACTAACATACTATTTACAATATACAATACTATTTTACAACTAATACAATACTATTTTGTACTTATTGTATGTTTTATGAATAAACAAATTAATAATGAACATAATACAATAGCCTATAATATAATAAGTAATGCTCCAAAAGAGAAGAAAATATATATGCTTTTTTTTTTAGTTTGATGCCTTATGGTTAACCTTATGGTAAACAATTGTAAATGTCCCTAATACTTTTTTTATTTTATTTAAAAATATTTTTGTATATTAGCAATTATATAATTGTATATAAAATAATGTTTTGTATATTCATAATTATATAATTGTATATCAAATAATATTTTTGTATATAATATAATATATACTTTTTGACAACATTTATTGTTCTTGTTACAATTATTACACTTATTTATTATGAATAAACAAATCAATTATGAGCATAATATAATAGTATATAATAAGTAAATGCTCTAAAAATAAAAAATATATATTAGTTTTAGTTTGATACCTAATGCATAACTTAATGCTTAACTACCGTTAAGTATGTTATCCTTATTGTGAACTACTGTAAATGTCTCCAATACATTTTTAATGACAAACAATATTTTTGTAAAATAAAATAAAATATATACTTTCAAAACACGTATTGTTCTTGGTTAATAATAATTTTGTACGTATTACACTTATTATGAATAAATCAATAATAAATCTAATGTAATAGCTTATAATATAATAAGTAAATGCTCTAAAAATAAATGTGTATATATAATATTTTAGTTCAATACCTAATGCGTTAACTAATGTTAAGTATATCAACTATATTGTAAACTATTGTAAATGTCCCTAATACATTTTTTAATTAAAAATAATACTTTTCTATATTAATAATATAATATAATATAATATATACTTTCAAACCATTTATTGTTCTTGGTTAATATTAATTTGAACTTATTACACTTTTTTATTATGAATAAACAAATTAATAATAAACATAACATAATAGCATATAATATAATAAGTAAATGCTCTAAAAATTAAAGAAATATATATCATTTTTTTATTTCCATACCTAATGCATTAACTAATGTTAAGTATGTTAACATTACTGTAAACTATTCAGATTTTTTATTTATTTATTTATTTATTTTGTATATTAATAATATATAATACAATATAATATAATATAATATAATATAATATAATATGATATAATATAATGCTTAAAAAATGTTTATTGTTCTTGGTTAATATTAATTTGTACTTATTACACTTATTTATTATAAATAAATAAATCATTAATGAAGCTAGTATATGTCACGAATCTGGTCGGTGCTCTGCGGACCGCTCACCACCAGATGTCACTCTCACCTTTGCATTACACTCTGACTGGTACTTTGCACTCCGGACTGCATCTCCCATCCTCCACCGCACTGATTGCGTCAGCCCCCGTGACCAATCAGGCGTTCTATAAAAGCCCCGGTATTTCCACTTGCAAACCACGGATTGTTAGATTGTATTGTATTGTTGTATCGTTAGCATTTTCTTAGTTTCCTGTTCCGAGTTCCTAGTCCCCAGTGTTTTGCCTTCTCGCCTGGTTTCCCCGTTTCGACTGTTCGCCGCCTGCCTTCTGGACTCTCGCTCGTGTTATTGGATTATTCTCTACGTCTTGCCTGTGATCTACCTGTTTGCTCCGGTTTCGACCCTGCCTGTACGACCATGTCTTTGTCTCGTTCTGTGAATAAAAGCTCGCATATGGATCCGCTCGCCTCTCGTCTCGTTCATCCCGTTACAGAACAATCCGTCACAACAGGATCCAGCAGCTTCACCCCCGGACATTCAACCGATATGGACACAGACAGGATTTTATTCAGGATCAAACAAGGACCCCGTACACTCGAACAATACATCCGTGAGTTTCTGGCCATTGCCAATCATTCCACCCTCCCGGACTGTACGATTATAGAGATTTTTTGTGACGGCATTAATGAGCCTTTAAAGGCGAAGATGAGACGCGAGGGTCCGCGTTCATCTTTGGCCGCCTTTATGGACTTTGCACTATTGTGTGTGGGCTCTCCGTTTACCGTGGGTGTCGCGGATGGGGAGCGCGACGCCACGGAACCGCTGACCGCCTGGATCGCGCGGGAAATGGCGGCTGTGGCGGAGCGCGCTCGAGCAATGGCGGCGACAGCGGTGCCCGTTCACAAAATGGCGGCCGCGCCGGAGCACATTCATACTCTGGCGGCGACAACAGAGTCCGTGCACAAAATGGCGGTGACTGCGGTGCCCGTTCACCAGATGGCGGCGGCGCCGGCGCGCGCTCACAAGATGGCGGCGACGGCTGAGCCCGTTCACAAGATGGCGGCGAGAACAGAGCTCCGTCACGTCACAGCTGCCATACAGGAGCCATTCAAAGGTACAGTTACATTTCCTGAGTCAAGTCAAGTTGCAACTGTGTTTCCTGAGTCAAGTCAAGTTTCCGAGTCAAGTCAAGTTGCAGCTGTGTATCCTGAGTCAAATCAAGCTACGGTCCTTGTTCCTGTGTCAAGTCCGGTTAAAGCTGTGTTTCCTGTGTCAAGTAAAGTCAGAGCTATCGCAAGTCAAGGTACCGCCATCTTTCCTGAGCCAAGCACTGACAAGATGGCTGCCACGCCAGAGCCACCGCACAAGATGGCTGCCACGCCAGAGCCACCGCACAAGATGGCCGCCGTCTCTAAGCCACTCCACAAGATGGCCGCCATTCCTGAACCTGTGGTCAGCACCCGGACGCCACCTGTGGTCATGATGGCCCATGTGCTGGACACACCTCTAGTGACGGTATGGGCAGCTAAAATGGCGCTGCTTCATGCTGCGGCGGCTACCCCAGAGTCAAGTCAAGATACAGAGTCAGGCCAAGTCACAGCTGTTCCCCACGAGTCAAGCCAAGTCACAGCTGTTCCCCACGAGTCAAGCCAAGTCACAGCTGTTCTTCATGAGTCAAGCCACGTTACAGCTGTCGTTCCTGAGTCAAGCCATGTTGTTCCTGAGTCAAGTCACGTTACAGCTGTTGTTCCTGAGCCAAGCCATGTTGTTCCTGAGCCAAGCCATGTTGTTCAGGAGTCAAGTCCCGTTACAGCGGATCCTCATGAGCCAAGCCAAGCTGCTGCTGTTGTTCCAGAGCCAAGTCAAGCTTCAGCCACTGCTCCGGAGTCAAGTCAGGCTACAGCTGAAGCCTCCACGTCCAGTCAAGCCTCCACGTCCAGTCAAGCCTCCACGTCCAGTCAAGCCTCCATGTCCAGTCAAGCTTCCAAGTCCAGCAACATCAAGGCTGTCGTTCCTGTGCCAAGTAAAGTCATTGTTAATCTTCACAGGCCAAGTGAAGTCAGGGCCGCTTCTCCTGAGTCAAGCAAGGTCACAGCCGTGGTTCCTGAGTCAAGTGAGGTCATTGATCTTCGCGAGCCAAGTCAAGTCACAGTTGATGTTCACAGGCCAAGTCAGGCCTCAGCCAGTCACCACAAACCAGGTCAAGTCACCGTTGATCCTCGTAGGCCAAGTCAAATCATCGCTGGACTTCACGTGTCAGATCAAGTCACAGCAGCCCTTATAGAGCCAAGTCACGTCTCGTCTGACCTTCCAGAGCCCCGTCACGTTTCGTCTATCTGTCCAGAACCTCACCACGCCCCGCCTGACGGCCCAGAGCCAAGTCACGTCCCATCTAACCGCCTAGAGCCTAGGCATGCCTTGTCCGATGGCTCAAGGTGGAGTCATGCCCCGTCCAGCGGCCCAGAGTCAAGTCACAGCTCATCCAACACCCCAAGGGCACGGCCAGTCATGATGGCCAGCGTGGTGGACCCACCACTAGTGTCAGGGCGATCTTCAAACATCCCAGTACCATCAACATCGTCTGAACCCTCCTACAATGATGTCCTGTCACCTGCCGCTGCTCTTCCTATAATGGCGGTGGCCATTTGGTGTGTGTGGGCTGCACACTCAGCTCCTATGGCCATGTCTGTTCACAAATCAGCTCCTGAGGCCACGTCTGTTCACAAGTCTGCCCCGGAGCTCCCGTCTGATCTCAAGCCTGCTCCAGAGCTCCTGTCTGATCTCAAGTCTGCTCCAGAGCTCCCCTCACTTGGAGAAGCCATGCCAATGCCTCCTGAGGTGTCAGCCTTGGCTGTAGATCCTCCCATGGAGGTGGCATCCCTCTACAACCTCTCTGCTTCTCCCCTTATTCTGTCTACCTCCTCTGTCTCTGCTGTTCCTAGGTCTCAGGCCATAACGCGGTTTCCTGCTCCAGAGCTCCCGCCTGGTCTCAAGTCTGCTCCAGAGGTCCCGTCTGGTCTCAAGTCTGCTCCAGAGGTCCCGTCTGGTCTCAAGTCTGCTCCAGGGGTCCCGTCTGGTCTCAAGTCTGCTCCAGAGGCCTTCCCCTTCAGAGAAGCTGCGCCAATGCCTCCAGAGGTGTCCGCGTCGGCTGTAGAACCTCCTATGGAGGCGGCGTTATCCTGTGGTCTCTCTGCTTCTCTTCCTGTTCTCTCTGTCCCTGCTCTCCCCAGGTCCCAGACCATGACGCAGGTTCCTGCTCCGCCCCGGAGGGCTGCGGCGCCTCCTGCTCCGCCCCGGAGGGCTGCGGCGCCTCCTGCTCCGCCCCCTGCTCCACCCTGGAAGGCGCCAGCGTCTCACGTTCTGCCTCCGGCTCCACCCTGGAGGGCTCTTGCGGCGCCCGTCCCGCCTCCAGCTCCGCCCTGGAGGGCTCTTGCGTCGACCGTCCCGCCTCCGGCTCCGCCCTGGAGGGCTCTTGCGTCACCTGCTCCGCCCTGGAGGGCTCTTGCGTCACCTGCTCCGCCCTGGAGGGCTCTTGCGTCACCTGCTCCGCCCTGGAGGGCTTTTGCGTCGCCCGTCCCGCCTCCGGCTCCGCCCTGGAGGGCTCTTGCGTCACCTGCTCCGCCCTGGAGGGCTCTTGCGTCGCCTGCTCCGCCTCTGGCTCCGCCCTGGAGGGCTCCTGCTCTGCCTCCGGCTCTGCCCTGGAGGGTCCCTGCTCCGCCCTGGAGGGCTCCTGCGCCTCCTGCTCCACCCTGGAGGGCTCCTGCTCTGCCTCCGGCTCCGCCCTGGAGGGCTCCTGCTCCGCCTCCGGCCCCGCCCCCGAAGGGTACCTGCTCTGTCGGTCCTGCCTCAATCACCGGGCCCTCCACATGGACCTGGCCCTCCAGCCCGCGCCCTGTCTCGCTCCCGCCCCACCGCTCCCCTGGACTGTTGTTTCCTTCGAGCGTCTGGAAGCCGCTCCTTGGGGGGGGGCTATGTCACGAATCTGGTCGGTGCTCTGCGGACCGCTCACCACCAGATGTCACTCTCACCTTTGCATTACACTCTGACTGGTACTTTGCACTCCGGACTGCATCTCCCATCCTCCACCGCACTGATTGCGTCAGCCCCCGTGACCAATCAGGCGTTCTATAAAAGCCCCGGTATTTCCACTTGCAAACCACGGATTGTTAGATTGTATTGTATTGTTGTATCGTTAGCATTTTCTTAGTTTCCTGTTCCGAGTTCCTAGTCCCCAGTGTTTTGCCTTCTCGCCTGGTTTCCCCGTTTCGACTGCTCGCCGCCTGCCTTCTGGACTCTCGCTCGTGTTATTGGATTATTCTCTACGTCTTGCCTGTGATCTACCTGTTTGCTCCGGTTTCGACCCTGCCTGTACGACCATGTCTTTGTCTCGTTCTGTGAATAAAAGCTCGCATATGGATCCGCTCGCCTCTCGTCTCGTTCATCCCGTTACAGTATAATAGCCTATAATATAATAAGTAAATGCTCTAAAAATTAAGGAAATATATATCATTTTTTATTTCGATACCTAATGCATTAACTAATGTTAAGTATGTTAACATTACTGTAAACTATTCAGATTTTTTAGATTTATATTTAGATTTTTTGTATATTAATAATATAATATAATATAATATAATACTTACAAAACTTATTGTACTTATTGTTCTTGGTTAATATTAATTTGTACTTATTACACTTATTTATTATAAAAAAATATGTAATGAAGCTAGTATAATAGCCTAGTAATATAATAAGCTAGTAATATAATAGCTAGTAATGAAGCTAGTATAATAGCCTATAATAAGTAAATACTCTAAAAATAAAAAAAATATATATATATTTTTTTTTTGGCTCAGTACTTAATGCATTAACTAAAGTATGTTAAACTTATAATCTATTGTAAATGTACCTTATAGATTTTTTAATTAAAAATAATATTTTTTGTATAATAATATAATATAATATGATTATAATTTCAACTTTTCACCCAAATTATGATCCTGATAATGCAATTTGTAATGAAAGCTGTATTGAATTAGACTTCTAAATGCAAAATAGCAGCATATTCACTAATGGTCTCAGACGCTGGACCTCATCTTAAGACTAGCAGATGTATATTATAAGACCAAGAGAAGAATATTCACCGCTAAAAGGTTTCTATGTATGAGTACTTGTTGCATTCACTTGGAAAGTAGGTGGGTGGATGTAGCACTTCAGATGCTGTGATATGATGATTTCTCATGTCTGTCTGTCTCCGGTACTCCATTTTTTTTTTTCTTCCTGAGAACAAAACGTTTCTGTATAAAAGCACTGCTGGACGGAGAGTGAATTAAGCCGAGCCTGCTCTCCGAAGCCTAATGGAAAGGCCAATAATTGCTCTGTCTGTTAAAAGATACAAAGTGGGAGACATGGGGATAAGAGTGCGCCATTGAATGTGTGAACGGGAATAAAAGGACTAATCATGAGGGTTTTTTTCACGGCCCTAAAATGCTGCGCTAGTTAAAGGTCAATCTTTATTAGTGGGCTAGTTTTAGCCCATGCAGACCCAGAGCCCGGTTCCTCTCTTCAGATTGTAATTTGCTCTTTATGAAAAGCAAGAGATATTATTTGAATCAAGGGCCATCTGAAAAAAAAAAAAAAAATGTAATAAAGCTGTTGCACAATGGTTAATATTCCTGTGTGGAAGATAATGCCTTCATGTGGTGTCGTAATAGTTAAAGTTACTCAGAGAAATTACCAAAATGGCTTTGATGTGGTGTTCAGACTCTTTGGAAGATGGACATTATGAAGGTTATTTTCAGATGTCTTTCTCTCCCGCACTCAAAAGTATTTTCTGAAAGTTATGACTCAAAAAGCGAACACACAACTGCAAACTTTTGGGCCTTGTGTTCTCAGAAAAGAAGGCTGACATTTACGCACATGAGGAGGACATGAAAGGATCCTCTGCTTGCTCCTCCGCCGCATCTCTCCGGCCTGTCTGTTGTGGTGTGTTTTGTCTGATCATATTCCGTTGACTGCTGTCTATCCCTTCACTCTTCAGGAAATTGTGTTGAATCTGTGACGCAAGGCCAACTCTCACAAGCTCATTTTGATTCGATTATGGCTCACCTAATCAAATTTAGGCTTTAATGCTTTTCTCAATTTAATCTTGGCTATCAAAGATGCTCCTCAATTCCTCACTACTGCTACCAGGTTGTGAAACCATGGGCAACGTGCCTTCAAGATGCCCGTGAAAAAAGTTCAAAGTGCCAAATCGGATTCATTTCACCTAAATGATAGGATGAATCCTGTTTTTTACAAGATGTGTGTAACAGTGAATGTGAAGTTTTCTGTGCGGGTTTTACGCATTTATGGTGCTGCGTTGAATTGAACGCTTTTCTCGGTAAACTGTTGACCTGTGACTCCAATTAAACACTCCTTATTCTCGAGAGTTGTGTGGTCATTTTGTGTTGCTTTATCTATTCTCGTTAAAATATATGTGTGTGTGTGTGTGTGTGTGTGTGTGTGTGTATGCAAATGCATTAAAAAGTTTACCTCATTAATAAACATTGTGATGGTGCACAAATCAACTACAAGACGAAATAAAGACATTTGGTTCAGCAAAGTGTGGCTTTCTTAAGTTGACTGAATAGTTCTTGGAAAATTAAATATTTCGGAATAATTTTAGGCTCATGGAATTGATATATTATGTTAAATTTGTTGTATGCAATAATTAAGGTTAATTTAAGTTAATTTATTTTATTCTGGGATTTCTGGTGCTGTATTCATCTTTGAAGTATTTCCTCATCTTCATCCAGGCTAAATGTTAAAATTCTGACAGAATATTTATATAATAGTACTGTAACTAAAATTTCTGTTACTAAAATCTAAAGTAGGTTGATAGATACAGTCGAAGTCAAAAGTTTACATACACCTTGCAGAATCTGCAAAATCTTAATTATTTTACCAAAATAAAAGGGAGCATACAAAATGCATGTTATTATTTTTTTAGTACTGACCTGAATAAGATATTTTATGTAAAAGACATTTACTTATAGTCCACGAGAGAAAATGGTAGTGGAATTTATAAAAAAGAGCCTGTTCAAAAGTTTACATACACTTGATTCTTAATACTGTGGTGTTACCTGAATGATCCACAGCTGTTTTGATTTGTTTTGTTTAGTTTTTTTGTTTAGTGATAGTAGTTCATGAGTCCCTTGTTTGTCCTGAACAGTTAAATGGCCTGCTGGTCTTCAGAAAAATCCAAATGCTCACTGATGCTTCAGAAGGAAAAATACATTAAGAGCCAGGGTGTAAACTTTTGAACAGAATGAGGAAGTACTTTTTTTTTTTTATTTTGTCTAAATATATTTTTGCATTTAGTACTGCCCTTTAGTAGCTAAGGCGATCCTTACATGTTTCCCAGAAGACAAAATAAGTTAAATTTTTCTGTGATCTTCAAATTGAAAAAGTTTTAAACCCCTGGCTCGTAATGCGTTGTGTTTCCTTCTGAAGCATCATTGAGCGTTTGAACCTTCTGTAATAGTTGCATATGAGTCCCTCAGTTATTGTCAGTGTGAAAAGATGGATCTCAAAATCATACAGTCATTGTTGGAGAAGGTTCAAATACACAAAAATGCTGAAAACCAATGGAAATATGTTATTTAAGTCAGTACTAAATAAAAAAATAAATAAATAATAACATGCAGTTTATATGAGCCCTCTTATTTTGCTAAAATAATTAACATTTCGCAGATTCTGCAAGGTGTATGTAAACTTTTGACTGTAGATAGATAGAAATACGAGTCAATTTTATTTTACATTCCAAAATATAATGGGGATCCAGTTAGTAGGCTATATTCAATAAAGGCTGACTTTACTGTTGTAAAGAACGCTGGAATAAAAAGTTATCTGTGTAATTTAAAGTTTTCTTATGTCAAGCCTTTTTGCTTCTAATTGGATCCCTTAATTTTGATAGCACTGTAGCCGCAGCTACATCCACCTAATCGCTGGGTGATGTTCACCGGCCTAATTGCCCATAATAATACATTGACTCGAGTCGTGAGTTGTTGACTCAGTGTATTTCACTGGGGATGATGGGAGACAGTGCAGACAGACCCACAGCATGAAGCAGGCGTGCGGTGTTTGGTAATGGAGCAAAACGAAGCTGTGTAAAACAGAAAGCTCCCTTATAAACTTTCTGGAGAGACGCTTTTAGCCAAAGCGCCGCAACTTAAATGCGATTACGGCCGACGAAAATATGATTTCAGGCAGGGGTCTCGCCACTGAAGAGTGTCTCTTTCAGCTGCTGAAAATAAACTGACCCATAATCAGATTTCAGCTGTAATTAACGTTATGCAGCGGTTAAAACCACCGAGTCTTATTTTGTGCAAATGATTTTAAAATGCACCATTTTCATAGCCTATACAGTAAGTATTAGACGGTTTCTGTTCACCCAAACTGACTTATTGAACCAGCCCAAAAGAATACATTATTAAAAGAGCAACCCACCAGCTTTCTTTGGCATTTCGGGGTGTTTTACTTGGTGTGGTTCTGGGTGTCTGTAAGAGAATACCTGAAACACATCATGTGCACTAACTGCTTCACATAAATAGGGAAGATTGACGACTATAGCGGGCCAAACTAAAGAACTGGTCTTTCTAAATCTGTCATTTTTCAGGAAAGTATGTGATTCTTTGATATCTATGCAATGCTAATGTACAGTCAACGGGTCATTAGCGCAAAATAATCTCTGACAAAGCGCCAGGCGCGCAGCTCTGCTTTCCAATCAATTAAAACGTGTACATTAAATAATGGTGTGAGTTTAAATTATTTTAGAATTTTTCCTATTTATTATTTCGGAGCTTCCATTAGAATGCAAAAAATAGTCTATTAAAATATAGGTACAAACAGGTCTGTAGCCACCATAGATCAGCCTAAAAATGTAATTTTGGTCAAACAGCGCTCCTCAGTGTCAAAATTATTGGGATGGCCAATCAAATTAAAGTAGGCGGGGTTTACTACTGAGCACAGAAGCAGAGCGTAATGCTGCGTTCATGCTATATCGTAATTACCATAATTTCGAGATGACAACGTGTGACATTCTACTCAGAGCTGTTCAAGTCCTCAGATTTGGAATTATGCTTTTCTATGGCAACACTATCAACGCCTAAACAGAGCCTACGTTGGTCAGGTGGTACAGCGGTCATGTGGTACAAGTCGTAGCTCTCAGAAGACTCCCAGTTCACAAGTTGTAATTACGAGTTCTACGAGGATGTGAACGCTTTTTACAAGTTGGAATCTCGTAATTACGGAAATTCCGATATGGCGTGAATGCACCTTAATGCTGCGTTCACGCCATATCGTAATTACCGTAAACGTGACGTTCTGCTCGGAGCTGTTCACGTCCTCAGACTCGGAATTATGCTTTTCTATGGCAACACTATCAACGCCTAAACGGAGCCTACGTTGGTCAGGTGGTACAGCGGTCATGTGGTACAAATCGTAGCTCTCAGAAGACTCCCAGTTCACAAGTTGTATTTACGAGTTGTAAGAGGACGTGAATGCTTTTTACAAGTTAGAATCTCGTAATTACAGGAATTCCGATATGGCTTGAACGCACCTTAAATTCCAGCGCGAAGCATGAACGTTGAAAGAGAGTAA